>OX421921.1:4200000-4658032 GCA_949128165.1 Lathronympha strigana | reverse complement strand
GGCGACGGATTTTTACACTTGGCTGCAGGTAATGCAACAGCAAAGTCTATTATGGATAGCTTAGACATGTTATATGAAAAGCGAAGCTTGTCTACTCAATTGGCCTTACGTAAGCAACTGTTCAATTTAAAATTGTTGCCTAATGTAGGCCTTTTAAAACATTTCTCAATATTTGATACATTAATAGGAAAGTTGAAATATTCTGGGGCAAATTTAGATGAAATGGATAAAATTTGCCACTTATTAATGACGCTACCATTCTCATATGAGAAAGTTATAGTGAATATACAATTGCTGAATGAGGATCAATTCAATTTGGCTTTTATAAAGACAGTACTATTAGATCATGAAGCTAGAATGGAAATGGAAGCTATTACTAAATTAAAAGAATGTCAACCATCATACATCCCTACTAATAAAAGGCAGAATGAAGCTGTCACTAACAGACCTTATAAAAAAGAAAACTGCTACTAAACTATCCAAACAACAGAAATTTCAACAGAAATCCATCCTACAATGTACCCTACTGTGATTATTGTAAGAGACGGAACCACTACATACAAGAATGTCATTTTTATAACAGATTAATGAATGACAGTGCCATCTACATGCAGCCTCAATGTAAGTTCTATTTTTGTTCCTCAATTTGTCAACTAACCAGGAAAATCACCTCTTGTGCGAGATAAAACTAGTATAAGAAAAATAAGTTTTTCTCTATCCATGCTCCATATTATATGTGTCATCCTGGGCTTCCAATACCAGTATTTTTTGTTTGTGCAATCCAGACCAGTCAATACTGATCTGGATTGTACAAACAAAAAATACTGGAAAATATTGCAACTGTGCACTTGCAACTAAAAGTTTGTACGGAACCCTCGGTTTGCGACTCCGACATGCACTTGGCTGTTTTTTTTTATTATGTACCGTGCTTATTTCCTAATTTAGTTTTACCCAAACATACTCTAATTCTTTTTCAAGTATTTATGTAATCAACATACATATTAATTTATTTTTTAGTTGTACCCAAAGTCAATGGAAATCTGAAAAGAATTGCTACATCACATAACAAGATTACCCCATCTTGTATAGACTTAACAAAAGTAAAAATAGAACCTGTATCTGTTAAACAAGAAGTGGTAATAATAAAACAAGAACCTATAGAACCAGGTTCTTTACCATTGAGAATAAAACAAGAACCAGTATGGGATGCACAGCCAGTGGTGGTTAAGACGGAACCTAATGATGGGCAACCAGGGACTAGTAATGGACAACCAGGCACCAGTAATGGACAACCAGGCACCTATAATGGGAATGATGCTGGGAAAAAACAGAATAATTCTAAAAAAAGTCGTAGGAGAAAAAGGATGAGAGCTAATATTATTGCAATGTGAGTATCAGAACAATATTATGTTGTATTTACTTTAACTTACTTTTTATTATTATAAATCCAAAGGAAGTAGACATTGCCAGTACTCTTCTTTTTTTTCATCCATGATCTTCTTAGTAATCATCAATGTAGTACCTAATTGGGATGTAACATATATTGGTGTGGAATACAGTCATTTTAAGCTAAGGGTAGAAATCTCTTCAATAGTCCTGAATTTGGCATGATGTCCATTTGATATTTGGGGACCACGAAGAGTCGCCTCCATCTTGAAAATTGTGAATCTATAGAAATTCTCGTTTTGCTAACACGTCTCGACAACATTAAAGCTCATTAAATTCTACATAAAAAAGTCCTACCCAACTTTGCGAAACCTATCCAGGGGATATTCTCCCCGCAGTGGAATGTTTAGTGGGTAGGGCTGTGAGAATCACGGCGAGTCCTACATACCCCCCTCCTTATGGTCTCCCCGGGCCGAGGGGGGATGCGTAAAAGCATTTCAACCACTGCGACAAAAAAAAAAAAAAAGGGGATATTCTCTGGATACAAAACTTAAATACGAATCTACTCTTTTTTATACTAACTATGCATGAAATACTCCAATATCAACAATTTACCCAACTGTGGCACTACCAAAAAGTAGGGTGATGGTTTAAAAATGTAAAACGAAATGTAGCCTAGGATACACAGTCTGACAAGCCAATTATGTGCGTCTGATTTTTCGGTATGAATAAATGAGGCTAATAAATAAAATAAAAATCTACTACTTACAGCACACCCTTGGCTTATCACTATCAGACTACACTTAAGGCGAATTTGTACATATCATTCGATTCTCTAGATCTGTCCAACTAGGGCAACAACTTAATATAAAAAAATATATTTGCTTTGAATTTTGCGAATTCCAAATATTTTAAAACATGCGAGTATTCGCGAATCCGAATGCGAATGTTACATTACTAGTACATACTACTTAAAAGATTTGAAATATATATTTACAAGGAAAACTGCATTTCACAGGTACATACAAGCAAACAACGCAGCGCAGCAACCCGGGACCCACGAACTAGCTATGACCAGTGTACAAAATTAAGGACATTTCATATTGCTCAGTGTAAGAATTAAGAACGCTCAACATTTTGAAAAAAGATAGCTTTTTTATAATATAAAAGAAAATTCGCAAATATAACTGGTTTAGATGGCGCTGTACGGCTCCCATAATGTCAAGCGTTAAAGTTTGGCGATCCAGTTACAGTGCGACTGTGCGAAGTGTGCACCTAATTAAAATGTAATCTTGATACGTATTTAACCACTCTGGTTCCGGGGTTCTGGCCGCCTCGTGGATGTTTATAAAGATCATGAGGTTACCAGGTTACAAAGTCATGTTCAAAGAGCGAACTTAGTTATAAAACCGTACATTGCTAAATAATCCTTGACACTGGCGAAATTGTCCCACTGGACAGAAGCTATAAAAAAAACTATGCTTTAAGGTTCATATTACACTATACCGTATATCAGGGCCATCAGGGGTCGGCAACCTTTTAGCAAGGGCCACATAGTAGTTAACGAAATTGACGCGGGCCGCACTTTGTTAATAATGACTAACATACAGGCGCTGTCGTCGCGCACGTTGCCAATACAAAATAGTCAAGGAGGCTCGTGGGCCGCTTTTGCCGACCGCTGCATATGATCATATCTCTGACCATAGATTACATCGTGGCCGTCCAGACCGTCCTTTTTCTTCACGTTGGAGCAAAAGGGAGGCATATAGATATATAATCAAAGATATTTGATAGTGTAATCTGGGCCTAAGAGAGGTGCTATAAGTGTTGTCTTCCAAACGGAATTGGAGTGTGATGATTTTTTAACGAAAATCTTGTCTGTCGAGATAGTTTATGGATAAGTTTTAGTTAGTTATAATATGAGAAAATAACTCCCAAATTATTATTTAAGTTTTTTGCCAACATATTATAATTGTGTTCTTACGTTGTGAACGCCATATGTCATATACAAAAATTAGTATACGCCAAAATCACCGACGTAAATATACATTTACGTCTTAAATAATATTTAAAACGGGTCAAAACATTTTCGCTCGACATGTTTCGTTCTTTACGAAGAACGTCATCAGGAGCGACCACTCGCGACAGAGGCAAGTCGTACACTGCGGGCTAATGCCCTATCTGCCCTGCTACTTTAAATATTATTTAATATGTTCGAGTCTCACGAGAGTTTTATAGTTAAAATTACATTTACGTCCATTGTAATTATACCATTGTAATGATACCAATGGTAAAACAACGCAACCGCATTGTGTTTAGGTTTGTTAAAATTGCCTCGACGAGTATTTGCTGAAAAAAGGTAAAGTCGGCGATAAAAGCATGTATCAAAAGTACTTTTTGAAGATACTTAATAGGTATATTAACACAAAAATGTAAACAATATTTTTTAAAGAAGAGGTAACGATGAAATAAACCTATAGAATCGGTTATTTACTACTGACACTAGAAGACTCGAAATGTGAGCAGAATGTGGTTAAGACTTAATCCAATGATGGACAACAAGAGATCAATGATGGACAACAAGGGACCAATGATGGGCAAAAAGAGATCAATATGAGCGTTAAGACGTATCCGGCTTAAGAAAATGTATCATTTTGGCGCCAAAGCTGTATTATAATAAGAAAACTATTATGTGTATAACTTTAGAATTTTTTTATATTTTTATTTAAGGTAATTACAAGTGATAGATTATCTTGACAATGTCTGTTGTACTAAAACAATGAACAAAAAATAAAACCGGCCAAGTGTGAGTCGATCTACCGCACGAAGGGTTTCGTACCGTTATCTATAAAAAAAGCAAAAAAAAACATGTTTGTTGTATGGGAGCATAACATTGATTGTATTTTGTTTTTTAGTACCTATTTGTTGTTTCGACTATCACGGGTCATGAGATACAGCCTGGTGACCAACTGATGGACAGGCAGACGGGCAGCGGAGTCTTGTATTGTATTGTATTTGTACCAGTACTTAACAGGGCCCCGTTTTAGCCTTTGGGTAGGCACGGAACCCTAAAAAGTAAGACGAGAAATGAGAATATATGTCTCTTACGAAATAAGATTCTTCTAATACTTCTGAAAGCGAATTTTATGTTTAGAGATAGAGGTTTGGCCGGATACGGGAAAACGAAAAAATCTGCCTTCGTATCCGCCGAATATCCGGTATCCTATAATTAACACTTTCGACACCGCGTACCCGACACTCGGGCACTCGTAAACTTTACTCAGATGCCGGCGTACCCGGCAGTCGGGCAAGAGCTATAAACCTACACGCGACGCCAAAGTACCCGTCAGGCGGGCAAGCATTGCATCTTCGCTACCGCAGGGCTGCCACTGCCACTAACAGAAAAGGTCTTCTGATTATTATGAACTTATGTGGTCGAAAAGTTGGTACCTACAGTTGATTATTATATTTTATTACTTCACTTTGTACTTTTATTTACTTTACCTAATGCGATTACAAAAAAAAAAATCTTATTAGTTGGTTACGTTAAATTGCTTACACGGGTATGTATCAATAGGAGTTAGAATTTTCGTAAATCGTACAACCTAATTTGTGTTTATGAATATTTAGTAACTATAGGTATACACCTATTTCATGAGTACTCAAAGGATGATTTTTGTGAAACAAAATACGGAGAAAAATAAACTAAGAAATTCAACTAAGTACCTAACAACAGTAACAAAATTCTAACTTCTTTGCGGCAGTTCTCAGAAAAAGACAATAGGTCAGTCATCGTAAAACAAAACTGCACCCTGGACGAAAGTTACTTGGCATAGCCCTGAGCGTCCGCCGCTTGCCGGACTAGCGGGTTCGCGGCGTGCGGCATTGAGTTGCACGTCGTTGCCCGCCTAGCGAGTACTGTCGGTTTCTGGGGTATTGTTCGAAATTTTGCCTGGTTGCGAAAGTGTTAAAAAAAGCAACCAAATCCATTCGTGAGCGTGGTTGAAATTTGTTTCTAGTTATATATATGTTTTTATAGAAGATTGTTTAGCTAATGCCAGTTTTATATTGTTTAAAATTTTGTACTTTCTGAGTGTTTGAAATATTATATTATAAATAAAAATATATATATTTGGGGACAATCTCACACATCGAACTAGTTCCAAACTAAACAAAGCTTGTACTATACATAGAAAACGTCTATAACTCAGGAACAAATATTCGTGATAAACACACAAATAATTACCCTTACCAGGATTCGAACCCGGGACCTCCAGCTTCGTAGGCAGGGTCACTGCCAACTAGACTAGAGAGATCGATAGATAGAGATAATATAGAGGATATTAAACTAGCCTTGCCATTTGGTTTAATAATTTTTACTCAAATTGTATTCATAAATACCGTGCTAATTTACTGTCCGGATACCGGATAGTGACCGGATATCCGTTGCATCTCTACTGATAAAATTTCATGGCTTGGCTACAAATTGGCAGTAAATCAAGCTTTACGTATTTAAATTGAATTCGCATTTCCGTGGCATTTTTAGATTTTTCTTTTAGGTTTTTTGGCCAAGACTAGAACTATTTTTTTATTAAGTAAAAAGTCTATGATAAACGTGATACACAGAAACGGGTAGATAGTTGATTAATTCTGCCTAAACTGATTATTATTTTTAATATGTTTAATGATTTTAGTTACGATGGATTATATTTTTTTGACTGCCTATATTTGTTTTTATAAATTGTCATTTACCTTAAAATTTTATGTTGGTGTTGTCATCATCACCATCATCATCATGATGACATGATGATGATGATGATGACAACACCAACATAATTGTATACGTTTCACGGCATGTAGCGAAAATTAAAAATAATTTTTCGAAATACAATTAATACACCAAGACACCAAGATACCTAAGGCTGCGTTTTACCAAATTTTTATTCCGAACGCTTGCTCTCAGATAGTAACGTCAAATTACTATGGGATTTTGACATTAGTATCCAAGAGTAAGCGTTACTCTTGGTTAAAAAGTTTGGTCAAATCCAGCCCAAGTAGCAAAGTTTTGCTACCTCGGTGGTATAGTAAATCAAAATGGGGGAACAGAAGCCGACATCGAGTCGCGGATCAACGAGGAAGGAGCCACATTCTGCCAGCTGAAACTAGTGTGTTCTCTCACTCTCTCAACTATTACGAGAAGAAAGAAAGTGAGGATCTTCAATTCCAATGTCAAGGCTGTGTAAGCTGTGTTACCGTACGGCTGTAAAACCTGGTTTGTCTAAAAACCTCACAGCGAACTCCAAGTGTTTGTGAACAAATGTTTAAGGCAAATCCTGCGAATCTTTTGGCCTAACTGGATCACAAACAGTCACCTATGGAGAATCACTGGACAATCACCCGTAAACAAGGAGATACAAATGAGGAAATGGCATTGGATTGGGCACAACCTCAGGAAACCTGACACCCACCTACCAAAGATTGCCCTGACGTAGAAGATGTCTGTCAACTGGAAACAAGGCCCCCTCTACTCTACCTGGCGCCGTTCCGTTGAGCAAGAGATGTGTGCATTGGATTTGAATTGGGAGAAGGCGACCCAACTCGCGCAGGACCGAATGCGGTGGAAGAATTTAATTCGAAACCTACACCCCAGCAAGTAAAAGAATGAAAAGAAGAAGAAGACAATTAATAATTCAATTAATCCCATGGTGCTGCATCACTCATGTAGTCTTGTGTGCTGAAATTGGTTAAAGAGGGGTGAAAATTAAATCCATTAATATTTCCATACACAATATATTAATCGTAAAAAAAGAACCAATTGCCACAAAGTTAAATCTCCTGGCTGGTGGTTAGCGGGGCTATCTCTGGCAGCTTGTCCGGTTCATAGTTGGGGTCCAAAGCCTTCGCCCTGACGATCTCCTTGTAAATAAAAGCTGATTTCCGTGGAGTCCTAGTGCGGACCTTACTCTGGAAATCTACTTCGTACAAGCCGAATTTTTCTCTGCAATTGAAATATCTTCGTTAGAGCGTTGGTCCTGCAGTAAGAGCGTGAGACTCAATCCGAAGGTCTCGGGTTCAAATCCTGCCGGCTCGTACCAGTGAGTTTTTCGGAACTTATGTACGAAATATCATTTGATATTTACCAATCGCTTTTCGGTGGAGGAAAACATCGTGAGGAAACCGGACTAATCTCAACAAGGCCTAGTTTACCCTCCAGGATGGAACGTCAGATGGCAGTTGCTTTCTTAAAACTAGCACGTACGCCACATCTTGGGATTAGTTGCCAAAGTGGACCCCAGGCTCCCTCAGCCGTGGCATAAGCCAGGGAAACGCTAGGAAGCAGAAGAATTATAATATGTGCTTTAACCAAAAACACCAAAGATCGATTAAGAGACACCGTATATTAAATTCAACTTTTTGCCAGAATTTTTCCTAATTAACAATATTCTCGAGATTTACATATTTGATAGAAGTAGCTGCCATAAAAGACGAAAGCGTCACGTAAGCATCTAAAACCATGTTGAGGTACTGTATTCCTAAATAAATACTCACTTGTATCCGTGCTTCCACTCAAAATTATCCATAAGACTCCAAGCAGTATAACCCTGTATGTCACAACCATCGTCAATAGCATCCAAAAGCATGTTGAGGTAACTCCTGTGGTACTGTATTCTTGTCTCGTCTAGGAGACCACGGCCGGTCGACCAGCCGTTCTCTGTGATGATCACCGTTGGGTTGTCGTATTGGTTTTTTATGTCGACCAGTAGTTTGTAGAAGCCCCAGGGAACCATCTGAAATAACACGTGATTAAGAAGCCACAAGTATGAACAGAAAGGCTTCCCTGGCGGGGTCCCAGTAAGTAGGTACTCTAATCTAATGGCCGTTCCGCACAACGGGCCATGATGGGCGATGATAAGGGACGCAGTTATGTGTAAGAGGGGTTATGCAATACTGCCATCCCGTTCTGCTGTATAGCTACGTCCCGTATAATGGCCCATTGTGTGGAGCGGTGATCAGAGAGATCTTTTTCCTAATCGTGCATTCGGACTATGTTACCACAAATGTCTTTCTAAAATCGTACTGCCAAATAATCAAAGCCCGGATGTCGGGAGCAAAAATGCACTTTTCCTTAGTACTTACTTAATGCGTGACAAAAAAAACTGATGAATAAATATCTGATTCATAAATTGAAGATAAATTGTTTAGAAGTCGATATTTTATTATCATCATTTCAGCCGACATACCGAAAGAGCGTACAGAAGGCGCAGCGTGGGTAGGCCCCCCACAAGGTGGACCGATGACCTGGTGAAGGTCGCAGAAGTCCGCTGGATGCGCGTGGCGCAGGACGTCATTGTGGAAATCTTTTGGGGGAGGCCTATGTCCAGCAGTGATATTTAATTATAGGTTTAGGTTTAAGATATTTATTTTTCTTTCACTTAAATGAGAAATTAAAACTAATTTAACTATGGTAAGGTGAGCGTATGCATGCAATTTGCCTTAAATTAACTAAATTACACTTTATAAACACTTTCATAATGGTAGCTATTGCAATATACAAAAATAGACGTAAGTATTTAGTATTTTTATTTTTATACATACTAGATGGGTAGACTTAATATTATTGGTATTTTTTTTACGTATGTTGTAACCAATTTTCACTAAGATTTATTTTTTTATACTATACTACATATAGTCTAGTTTAGATTAAACTATTCCAAACCCTCTTTAAACTATCCAATATTTTTATAAAAATGATTATGTTCCGAAATGGCCCATTTGCCCTAACTCTGAACATTTTTACCCCGAAAGATGAACCAGTAAAAATGCAAAAGGGAGTACCCTAATTATGAACAGCTGGGCACCAATAGATGAACAGTAGTATAGAAAGACGAATAAATTTAGTTCGTTCAAGTTTTGGGCACGATTTTGATGAAATGAACTAAGAAAAGTAACACAATCGTTCATGTATTGGAATGCAGCCCAATAGATGAACTAGTAAATTCTCTTAGTTCATGTTTTAGGTATAGTTTAATCCAGTGAACAGTCCCGTTTCTATACTAAAATATGCCCCGTAATAATTGAGTTAAACAAGGAAAGTTCCGTTCATCTTTTAGTAAAAAAATCAAGGAACAGCAAACTAGAAAATTAAGATATAAATGGAGTATCTACCGTTACCGTTAGGATTTATATAAGTATTTCAAAAAACTAACATTTACCCAAAAGTTGAACGCTGTTCAGCTATTGGATAAATCACACAATATTGGAACCATAACTTGAACAGTTAATATTTAATAAAATAAGTTAAATTATGACTTTATTAATAACGTAAAGGGTAGCGGGATTAGTCTCTAGAATCGTTACCAAGCAAAAGCATGTCAGTAGAAACATTATTCAATTTTATACGAATTTATTTCCTTAAATTTTGAAGCGCCATTCTTAATAAGAATTCCATACAAACGGCGATTTCGGTGCGAGGCATATTTTCGGTGAGCTCTCACAACCACATACACTGATCTATTATTTAAAAGTTTAAAGTTATATGAAGGGAAAATGTTAAAGTTTTAGTAAAAAATATTCCTAAGGTTGTAAAGTACGTCAGGATTTAATTATTGGGATTTTTAGGAACAATTATACGTTCATTATGTTCATCTGGATTGGATCCTCTACCCTAGTTACGTAAGATTTAGGTAATTTTTTAAAAAGTGGCATTGATTTAGCATCTTTTATATTTAAAGGAAGCTTATTGTATAAGTTTGCACCTTCAAAGAGAATGGTTTTTTTCCGTAATTAGTGCGTGGTGGTCTTAGTACTAACATATTGCAAATTCTTAATTTCATTTTTTTTTGTATATTAAGCACTAGAAAAAGTGTATTTTCAGTCCTCCGGCCGGTAAGCGCCACTTTACGCAAAACTAAATTGCCGCCTACCGGCTCCGTCGGGCAGAAAAATAGTATACAAACCTCGGCCGTTAAATGGGAAAGCCTCGGATCACATGTTAGTCGACCTCGGCTTCGCCTCGGCCGACAATTACATGGGATCCGAGACATTTCCCACTAAAACGGCCTTGGTATGTAATCTACTATTTTGCACCCGTCATCCGGGCTTTGCAAATCATCTACATAATAATAGTTTTCTGTTTTCGAATTTATTAATACATACCTACCTACTAGGCTGGCTCTTATTTAGTCAAAGTCAAAAATGTTAACGTGGGCATGGGCACCTTCTTATTGTGTTCTTTGGCATTACAAAACATAGGTACTTAGTTACCTGATTTATTTTAATTTTTAAAAAGAGTTTTATAAGTCGCCACCGCTGAGGAGAAAATTGCTATTCCCATACTAGACTAAAATATATTTTTATTTTTGAAAGTATGCTTCTGACAGATTTGTGCCCTAATATAAAAAAAATCAGGAGACTTGGATCTACTTCATACTAAAATTTCGTGAGATTTGTTTGAAACCTTTTCCCTATATTTGCTGCGGGGCTCTTTACTAACCTGCAACCAGCTGGATTGCGCCTGTGTCCACGACGGATCTTTCACAAGCACGACACCCATGTCGTCCATATACGACGGCACTGGATACATGCCTTCGAGCGATGCGTCTCTGCAATAGATAAAAATATGAAAACCGCGCGTAATCGCGTTGTCCATTGTTTTCTACTAGCACAGCGTAGGTATGTATTCCATACAGTGAGGTAACTTCATACAAGGCCAGCGGCTCGGCTCGGTCGTGCTGCGGCTCAGGGTTGTCCAAAACTATGCGAAAGATATTACAGTCTCATTGGCAAACTAATTTCCATTTTACACCCCTTAAAATAGACCGCCGAATTTTCATAGAAATTCGGCGGCATTTCCTCCCCGCCTCCTTCCCCGCGCGCCCCCCATCGATGACCCAGAAATCAGCGGAGTTAACCCACTGTATAGAATACATCCTTACGCCGTGCTACTAGTGTGCTTACCACGAGTTGCTATAGTCAACTATTGTGAAATTTTGCAGGATCCAATGTGATCAAATCGATCGGGTTGCCAGGATATATGGGTCGCGAGTTCATTTTCGGGGCGAACCACTAGGTTTACCAATATTATGCCCAAGATATAGAAAACATTTGATTTTACCTGTACGCCATTTTTGTCGTGTACGAATTAACCCCGAAGAAGTCCGAAGACCCCCGAATGTAGGCCACCTCTTTAGCGCTTAATTCTAGCAGACGGGAGCGCGCGAAGCCTTGCTCTGCGCTCTTGTAGGCGACGTTGTGTTTCACTTCTTGAGGATAATCGCCTCCTTTTGAGAAGATCGGATGCGCGTATTGGCCCCACTGGAAAATATATAGTACATTGTGTATTGAGGGCGGTAAACAAGAAATTAACACCAGTTCGTAATTCTTGTACCGCCCGTGATACATACAATGTTTTTCATCACATTTAATGATTCACACAAGTCACACAACTATAATGATTAGCGGTAGTGTAGAACTAGTAGCACAGTTCACAGTACTCTCAGTTCACAGGCGAGCGCGTGGCTCGCCCCACACGCTCCTCCGGGATCTCCGGGCAGGCGGTAAAATGTATGAAAATCCATTACGGCCATAAGTCTAAGAATGCTGGCATAAAATATCACCATTTAGGTACGAGCAAGTGGGATGAAAAAATTAAACCTTTTGAACGCCAAGAGCCCTTAAACTGGTTATGGTGGACGCTGCCAAAGCAATTATCCTACTGATAGATAAATGTTGGTATGCGTTATTCTTCAATTGGCCAATATCTCGACTGGGAATAAATGTTAAGAATCCTACAAAGTCAGAAGGGAAAGTGAGTTGATTTATTGCGGATTTTTATTTTTGATATAACAAGGGACACTGGATTGTGGTGTAAGCAACTAGTTGATTTTAGTGAATTGGAATTCGCGAAGTCATCTGGATGACTTCTCCAAGCGTCGTGTTCCATCTATTACTACTTTCTTTTTTATGTAAACAACCAGGGCTTTCTTGCGGCTCTGTGTTCATCTATTTGGTATTGCAGAGAAACTGCGAGCGTTACTCGTTCAATTGTTCTCTAATTTCCCACTAAAACGGCCTTGGTATGTAATCTACTATTATATCTAAATGCTAGCGAACACTATCAGAGCCGGAGCTTGAACGCCTACATCTGAATAAACTTCTCAACTAAACTGAAGTCCGAGAACTTTTGTTCGGACCACATGGTACATACAGTCACGTCTATACACTTCGGAACTTATTACAGGGAAAGAAGGGTCAAAATTGAATACAGATGCATATATAGGTATTTATGGAGCCGACCGTACCTAAATGAGTGAAATGGGTACTTACATCGAACTGCCTTGCATCAAACGCCGCCTGATCATCATCCACAGTATCAGTAAAGGGCTCGTACCACGTGCAGCTAATGGATATACCAATAGTACCGTTCTGCAACTTCCTATATTTATCATGGTACAGATGATATGCCTTAGCATGTGCCAACAACACATGCTTCGAGCAGAGGTAATCTGCTATTCCCGTAGCGTTCATAAATGGCGCTTTTCCATTACTCCCGTATCCTTCGTAGCAAATCTGCTTTGGCTCATTAATCGTTATCCACCTCCTGACTTTACTACCGAACTTTTCAAAGAGCACTTTGGCGTAATCTTGGAACCATGTCGATATAAGAGGATTCCCCCATCCTCCCAGCAGCTGTAGGTTTGAAGGAAGATCCCAATGGTACATGGTTACCAAAGGTTCTATGTTGTTCTCGAGTAGTTTATTGATTAAGTTGTCATAGTAGTTCACACCAAGTTGGTTGATTTTGGAGGGAAAGCCGGTGGGTAGGATCCTAGGCCAGGATATGGAGAATCGGTAGAAATCGAGACCAAGTTCTTTGGCCATTTCGACGTCTCTTAAGTAGTGGTGGTAGGAGTCAGCGGCGACATCTCCTGTGCTTTGGTCTTCGATGGGAGACGGGTCCATGTGTGTTGCTATATCCCATATTGATGTACCTTTTCCTGGGGAAAATATTTGACTTTGTTTATACCACACCTAGGAGCCCATAGGCCATATACGTTCGGGCAATCCGTCTGATCTCCATATGTCCGCCGAGCATCCGCCGGACAAATTTACCATACATTTGACTGGCAGATCCGACGGATATTCTCGAACGTATACGGCTGGCTATAGTTTTTACCTACATGCAGAACAGTATTAGCTAAGTAAGTAAGCCAAATGTTTGGATCGCTACCCTCATTCAACGGTCCCGCGATCTTCAGTCTCCACAAGATCGTCGGTCCATATTGGTTGGGTTAAATGGAATTCTCTGACGATAGTATATGATCATCATCCTCCTAGCGATTATCCCGTTCTATGAAGAGGACCCCGGTTTCCTGCTGTTCTATTTCCGCTTCGCTCTATCTCAGACATCGTCTTCAACTAACCCACAGGCGTTCAAACATTATATATCTACATTTATTGTTTTTTAGTAAACGGTACTATTTTGACGGTTGCTGATAAGGCGCTAATGCCCAGCTTCGTTTAGAAATGAACCTTATCAACAGAGGCCGGAATTTGTGTGGCACTTTAGAGCTCTCATAGGGATTTCTCATTTATCGACTTCGATATTCACATATATCGATACATTATAGGACGCGAAGAAAAAGTAAACAACAGGCGGTGTTATCGGTAAAGATTTAGATCTTTCAGATAACTTTTGAGTGTTAACCATCTGAATCTTTTATCCCTACATTTCGAAATATAGTCCACTCTCGGATCTCCGAGTGATCTCCCCGAGGTCCTACGGAACACCGAAGGTTTCATAGGATTTCTTGAGGAGTTGGGATGGCTGGCTGACTAGCCATCCCGCCATCCTTGCTACGCAAAATAGGCGCTAGCCGCCGAGTTGCGGAAACCAGCCCGTGATACAATACAATACAATGTAGTCCACGCGATCCATTGAAATGAGCAATAATCGCAAAATTTCAGAAGATATATTATCTCAAACATGGTCAGATATGGTCGCATTTTGTTCGCTGCTTATCAACAAGCGTCAATTTTACTAACACCTTTTACTAAAAACAAGTACATAGAAGTATAGTGGCCTGTTGTTACCCCTTACTGTTACTGTTCTGTATTATTATTTTCTCTTGTGACTGTATTTCATCGGTATACTCTTGGCTCGTCTCAGTCGTTTTTTGTCACGTTCTTAAATTCGTCCCTTTCTGCTTTCGTCACCCATTCTTCATTCGTCACTTTCGATATTTGGCTATTTCTTATTCCGGCTTAGTTCGGTATTCGTCACCATCATCTTTAGGCACGTTCAATGTTAGTCTATGTAGTTTTTAGACTCACTCGTTATTCGTCATTTTTTTCACGGCAGGTTCGTTGTTGGTCATATTCGAATTTTTGGCAAGTTCTTAATTCATCTTATTCTGCATTCGTCACTTACGCTGGAAGTCTTTGTCATCTTTCGTCATGTTTGTTGTTCGTCTTTTCCTAGCGTAGCGTTGGGTATTAGTAATGAAGGAAGCCATAAACCAGAAACTTCATGTTTTCATTTCCTGATGTTATCGCCTACATTTCGGAACTTATTTGAAACAATATACAGGATGGAAAAGATCGAATGCCACATGAATGGCAACTGCCTTAATAATTGTTAATAGTACATTATGTGAAAAGGAGAGGAAAGAGGACTTTCCTTTGTTTTTTAAAATAATAAAGTACGAAATCATGAAAAATTGCTTACCTCAGTATTATATTATCTTGCTAACAAGATGGGAATTTCACTTTTTAATTTTGTTTTCACCCGGCACGTTAAATGCACCGTAACTTGGTCCATTCCACTGTCACTTAGGTACGTGACGGATGAAAACAAATTTAAAAAGTAATTGTTAGATATCTTGATTGTTACTTATAGAAAAATGAACCTAACCCTTACAATCTGCATAAAAAACACGGCACATTATTTTTCGTCACATTTGACTGGTTCGAGTCCCGACGGAGGTAAGCGATTTTTCAAAGATCCATAAATGCAGAATTTATTATTTAAAAAAGCAACGGATGATCTCCTTTACACAGAACGTGCTATTTACAATATTTAAGGCAGTCATGTGGCATTCGATGTTTCCACCCTGTATATTTCGGCAGTCTTTGAAACAGCTCAAATTAATTCGATGAAAATAAGAATCGATCTAGGACTTAGAATGCTCGGATAAAACACGGGCTTTTAGATTTTTTTGACTTTTCTGAGCTTTCCTTGGTTGCCTAAGTATTACGGATAGCATTAAATTTATATTATTATTACCTAGACATGTCTGCCTTGTCTGCTCCATTGTAGAGTATTCATTACGCTATATTAAGTAGTTAAACCTGCAATAAAACATTACTGGCCACTCAAAGACAATTGTAATGAAAGTTGCTAAGAATTGTCATAATTGATTATTGACATTCTATTGATAGTCGCGGTGTAGATTGTTACTTATATAAAATATAAAATTAAAAGCAAATCGTCCATTATGGACGAAAACGAGGGGAATAACAGTGATTTAATATTTATCGAGACAAAGAAAAACCGGAAAAAGTTGATAAGGGGAGGGTTTCAGTTTACGTTGGATAGAAAAAATAAGACAACTTCAAAATGGAGATGTATAAATCGACACAACTGCAATGGATCCATTACTTTATCAGCAGATAACAAATCTATAAAACGTGAAGGGCCACATACATGTTTGCCAAATCGCATTAAAAATGAGATCGATATCGCAATGGATCATTGTAAATATCGCTGCCAAAACGAATATAAACCTGTCACAAAGATATATGAAGAGTGTGTAGAGACACTGAAGCACAAGATCCCAGATCATGTCGTACCACTTTTTGATGTTAAAAAAGACGGATTGTATAATGCAAGGAAAAGAAAACTAAACGTGACAAAAACAGTGTTTAATACCATCGCTGAAATTGAAATTCCAGATTTAATTTCAGATGATTTTATGCTGTATGATGGATCCGACAGTGATGGAATTTTCATATTTTGCTCACCGTATTTCCTAAATTTGATTAAAACAAACAATAGGAACAAATATTTAGCCGACGGTACATTTAAAACTACACCCGCTCCATTTTTTCAACTATTTACCGTCCACTGTGACTCAGGAAGCACAGTTAATGATGATGGTGTCGTACCTGTCGTTTATAGCTTGCTTCCAAATAAACAGGAAAATACATATCAGAAGCTGTTTACTATTCTGAAGACGCAATTGGATTTAAAAATATGCTATTTTAAGTGTGATTACGAACAAGCGATTATGAATGCTGTTTCAACTGTTTACCCAAACGCGGTTGTTTCTGGTTGCCAGTACCATTTCAAGAAGGCAATATGGCGAAAAGCAAAGGAGTTATCGCTAAATAGAGATGAATATTGCACAAAAATTGTTAAATTAACAACCTTGATATCCCTAGTTCCAGAATCGCATGTACCTGAAGCTTGGACTTATATTGAAAGCATATCACCCGATGACAACCTGAGCATTGTCAATTTTTTTCAATATATGAACACTTATTGGTTCAACAGGATAACTCCTAAAATCTTTTCTTGTGCTGGCCAACGCCATCGAACAAGTAACAGCCTTGAGGGCTGGCACCATAGGCTGAATATGATTACGGAAAAAAGTAAATCTTTGTACCGGTATCTTGATACCCTGAAAAAGGAAAATAGGCACCAAGAAATTCGAACAGCTCAGATGAAAGTCGGCATTCAGAAGAAAAGGAAGAAGAGATATGTGAATGCCGATGATGCAATTTCAAAAATAATTAATGATTTGCAAATTAATAACATAGAGGTTGCTGAATGTTTAGAAAGTTTGAGTACTGTTTATTATGTTAATAATGAACAGCTAATGATCTTCATTGATGACATATAGTTATGTATTGTTGAAGCTGTTAGTTTAATTTAAAGGAATAAGGCTATTTTTAAGTTCGATATTTGTTGAGGAAATTAAACTTATTTACATGTTTAATTATTTTTCTATTTGTACTGTACTGTAGTTTATTTATCATCATTATCATCATCATCAGCCAAATGACGTCCACTGCTGGACATAGGCCTCCCCCGAGCTGCCCGCATCCAGTGGACACCCGCAACCTTTACCAGGTCGTCGCTCCACCTTGTGGGGGGCCTTCCTACGCTGCGTCGTCCAGTGCGTGTTCACCACTCGAGAACACGCCAACCCCACCGGTCATCGGTTCGGGACAATAGTGTCTCGGACCTTTGGATGGCGTTAGCTTCGTACTCTTTATTTATTTTCATTCTTAGGCTAGGTTATTTATAATATGATTATAAATTACAAGCTTCGTTATTATCATACATCGGGGTTTTCGGAGCGGGAACGTTTGACATTTGCCAAAGAGTAGGTATTTACTTAAAAACAGATCGTACTCTAGCAGGTTTTTACCTAATGAATAATTAATTGAAAAATAAATGAAGATTAATCATACATATGTACATATTTTATAATGGCCATTGAGACGCCGTAGATTAACTGTCCCAAATATAGAAAAATTATTAATAATTTATTCTGAAAATCGTGTCAACCATTAAATTTACTGCAGTTAATCAATTCGAGTTATTTTTATTGTTATCTTATATGTTTTAAGACTATTACGGAAATAAAAATAAAACTTTGTCATAGAGGTAGTTATTCATTAGGCATAATATTATATTTTCTTAGACTAACTTATCTGTTTGTCTCTACTCTTTCTTAAATCATTCCCGCTCCGAAAACCCCGATGTATGGTTATTATTATGCTTTGTAATTTTTCATTCATGCCGCCTAAAACAAACCAATAAGCTATATAGCCAAATAGTGAGTGGAGCGAATATCGAAAGAGATTAACAGAGAATCCGTCCAACAAAGAAATATAAAAATTTCTAAAGAGGCGAAATAAGAAAAACACGAACTAAGAATAGTCCCAAAAACGAAAATACAAATAAAGAGTGAGTCTTAAAACAACATAGACTAACATTGAACGTGCCTAAAGATGATGGTGACGAATACCGAACTAAGCCGGAATAAGAAATAGCCAAATATCGAAAGTGACGAATGAAGAATGGGTGACGAAAGCAGAAAGGGACGAATTTAAGAACGTGACAAAAAACGACTGAGACGAGCCAAGAGTATACCATTTCATCTGTGTGAGGTGTGCAATAAAGAGTATTGTATTGTATTGTATTGTATAGTTTTCTGCCCTCCGGCCGGAAATCAGCCAATTGCAGGCTTACGTTAAACAAATTCGCTGCTTGCCTACTGCGTTGAGCAGAAAAATAGTGTATAAGTAGATCTTGGCCATTAAATAAGAAAGCCTCAGATCACATGTTTACACGAGATCTGAGTCATTTTTTACTTTGCAGACGTCGTTAAGTAATTTACTATTGCTTACCATCTTCATCCCACCCGCCTTCAACCTGGTAGGCTGCCGTGGCAGCCCCGAATTGAAAGTCTGGGGGGAATTTCCGGATATCCCCCTTGGAACTCGCATGGTGGCTCCAGGTGATTAAGAGTAAACTTAGGAAAAAAAACATTTTAGACGCTATCGAGTTGATTTTATGACAAATCATAAGTACGACGTGATTAATTGCTGCAAAATTAACTATCATGTTTGGCGAGGTCGAGTCAGACCAATTTAATATTCCAGTTTACACCATTTTTAGTTGCCCAATTATGAGAAATGTATAAAAAAAACATTCCTTATTTTTTAAATCAAATATTAATGTTTATCACAGTTTTTGAGAAATTTGATTTACCAACCTTCTTTATTTTTTTCCCAGTGTAGATATTTTATATTTAGATTCCGATTTCGCTAAGTTTGTATCGATTATGAAAAAAATAAATAACCAGAGATAGTATGAATCTACATCATAGGTAAGACTAACATTTCGTGGGATTTAACTGAAACCACTTTTCCCCTATGTTCCCTATGTTTTCCTTTATATGAAATTCAGTTCTCTCGAGTTACTTCTCCGGCAACGTGATACTTTAAAGCCGACACTTCATTGCAAGTTTGAGAAAAATAAAACTGTCTTCCGGCCGGCAAGCAGCCAATTGCAGGCCGCTACGCTAAACAAATTCGCCGCTTGCCGACTGCATCGAGCAGAAAAATAGTATAAAAATCTTGGCCAGTAGGTAAATAAGAAAGCCTCAGATCACATGTTTGTCGACATCAGCTTCACTCAGTTGAGACATTTCTTACTTTACAGGGCCCTTACCATGACGTCTTAACGCGATTCAGTTTAGAACCTAAACTGAGTCGCTGCCTTACAACTGAGCACAGTTAAGAACCTAAACTGAATCGCGTTAAGACGTCATGGTAAGGGTCCAGGCCTCGGTACGTAATCTACTACCTACCTATTACTATTATTTGCCCTCAATTTCCACAACTAATATTTCATATTAAATAAATAACACTTACCAGATGAGAGATGTTCCACTCATCGCGGCCGGCGTATTACGCGACACTATCAAGACACTTAAACGATAACAAATCTGGATGAGAGTGGTGGGCGACTCTGCAATAAAGTTTGCCGACCGCAAAGGGCGCAAAGGCGGTCCGCGGTATTTTGAGGTTTGCGATAATATAGTTGGCCACCATGCTAGAGTCCGGCTAAGCTTTTACATAAGTAGATTTTGATAGCACATACTGTGAAAGTGTTAAGTACTTAAACGTCATAATTTCATAGAAGCTTTGACTCTAAAAGTCAACGTAGTTTGACTCTAAGTCTTCCTGCCCAACAATTATAAAGCATGAATTAAATCATTTATTAAACATGATAAATGTTTTGATTCATGTTTTTAAGTAGTCACACTACTATATATAAATTATAAATTGAAAGAGATGTCATATACCTACTACAGAAAAAGTGACCAAGGTCCCCGTCCCCGGTGAGCAGGGCTGGGATCGAACCAGCGACCTCCTGCTTTCGCGGCAGACCGGGGACCTTGGTCACTTTTTCTGTAGTATATGACATCTCTTCCTGCCCAATTTTACGTGAAGTATGGCATTTTCATACAATGTCTACTGTGCCAAATCAGTGCAAAGTTAGTGGTTTAGAGTGGTTCAGTAATTCCGAAAATCGCCCATAATTCCATCATATCAAAATCGGAATCATCCGACGTTTTCCGATGTCCAGAATTACCCGAAAACACCAAAATATAATGCATATTAAAAAATAATTATACACTATTACTCAATATAATTATTTAAGCATTATTGGACGAAATAGATAAGATTACTATGAGGCCGTTAACATTTATTAATTATCTACTATTCAGACCATGAACGAATATAGCGAGAGGACAGACATATCTTCCATATCAATGGATGGGCCACCGACCACGGTCAAGTCAAAATTAATCGGTTTATGTTTGAAGAGTGACGCTGCCGAATGCATATGGCAAACAATCATACTTAATGTATGAACTGACGTTTATCTGACATAACTATTTATACGTTTCGTACGAATACGTTTGACGTGCCCCTTCCCCGCAAAAATCGGCAGACTTTTTTGTATAGAAAATGGCAGATACTTGCCCTACCCCAGCTCGAAACGAGATAGAATGACACTGATGCGTAAGTTATCTATGTAGCGGCAGCTTTAATTTAGACGGAACGCTTTTTGTTATAATGAAATTACGGATAACGCTCACGTATTTTAGTTACTATGCGTGACATGTTTCGGACATCTTAGGGTGCCATTATCAAGCGTCAACAACCGTGCGCGACGACGCGTGCGAGCGGACTGAGCTTATTGCCGCGCGTCGCCCTACCCCCCGATAGTTTAAATTTGAAAACGCTTTTTTTACCTAAATATATTCCTCTCCACGCATTTTATTCATCCATGATTCAGATTAAATATCTAAAATCGGCGTGACCTATAGTTCATTAGCAATGTAACAAGATGTAACAAGTTTTGTAATAATATCGAATAATAAATCTCTGAATCTACATTACATTGCATAAACGTAATAAACGGCAAGGCCCAGCGTTGGTGGTCCAGCGGTAAGGCGTGCGACTTTCAATCCGAAGGTCGCGGGTTCAAATCCTGCCGGCTCGTACCAGTGCGTTTTAAACATTAACGTGCTTATGTTTTTTGGAATCGCCCAACTCTGTATCTAAATAGCGAGAGCTTGAGTCGGAAAATGGTCACCGATTTGACGAGGAACGATACTAACTGGATACCCTCGTGGATCCAGGTTTCAAGCAGCGATGCAACAGCGGAAGTCAGAGAACGAAGATCACTTTACAGAATAGCTGATAGACGCCCATTTCTAGTAAAAAATAAGCAAAACTGACTAGACAGGTTTCGATGTTAGAAAGAAAAATGGAAATAATCATGACCTCGGGCCATCGGGTGGGCGGGTAGCTCAGAGTCGCAGGTACGAGTCCACGTTCGAATGGAGACTACAAGGCGACATCTTACCGCACAAATTCTGTCACTTTTTGCGGGGAGAAACGCGCACAATAAACAACTACTTGTACTATTATTTATTCTGTGATACAACATAGTCTGTAATGACGCATAAAACATGAGACAGAAAAAGTGAAAAAAAAAAAAGATTTTTTTCTCGGTACTAACTCAGTTGGCAAAGCGATGGGCATGTTTCTTAGAATCGCGGGTTCGAGTCCCGTCCGAAGTCATGATTTTCTTCTAATTTTCCTTTCTAAGTAATTTGGTATCGTCGCCAAACCGATTCTGCTTAAAAATTATAGATAAAGTTTCGTAGTTCTGAAAATCGTTGACCATTTTCCGGTAGCAGCTCTTAGACTATTATATTTTTCCTTCAGCAGTTGTTTTTAATAACATTTTCATTATCTTATTCGGTGGTTGCACAATCCTTTTGTCTCCTTTCGCTATATTTAAAAATATGGATGATTAAATTCAATCTGGTCAAGGGATACAGATTTCTAATAAAATAAAATAAACATGTTTTTTCTACTTTATTCAATGCACAAAACTTTCACATTTTTTTAATACATCAAAAGCTGTTCGAAAAAATACTGGCCGTCCACATATTCGAGTTGGTCTGGAAAAGAAAACAGTTTCAAATCTATAAGCTGTCAATTTTTCTGCTGTAAAACTTCGGGATTATACAATAGCATCCCGAACGTAGTGAGGAATCAATGCATGAGGAATGCATCAGAAAAAATACTGTAGGTGAGCGTTAACTTGTAGATGGGTTTTTAATTATATAAAAAACCGGTTAATAACCGAAATTTCATAAGAATAAAAACCGGTTTGCACACCCTAATGTGCATCCGCGGCACACGACACCGGTTCAAAGTGTTCAAACCCCTAACCAGCATGTCTACCACGAACATCGAAAATTGGCATTGACGGGAAAACTCCTTGTCACTCCAATACGTAAGTGTGACAGAGATGGAGATACGAATCCGCAATCGATCAATTTTCGTGGTATAGACGCAGATGGCTAAGATAAGCGCTGCCTTCCCTTCGCGCTTGAACTAGATTGCGACTGCGGCATTCGAAAGTATATCCGTCTCCCTCCTGCCAGAGGAGTGGTACGAGCGAGACGGACATACTGTCGAATGCCGCAGTCGCAATCGACAACTCATGGTAAGCACACTAAAAATGGATCTATATTACCCTAGCTACACCTACTACTGCTATTGCTTTAAATAAATAAATGGTTACAATTACTTACTTGCGAATTCGCGTATTGTACACTCTCCTTTTCTTGTTTCAGTTTCCTTGATTTAAGGTGCTTCTTTTTTATTTTATTGGGGTTCCTAAAACAATTACATTAAACATTTTCGCGAGAAGAGATCCAAAAATGTTTTTTTTCTATATCAGGTCAATCTAATATTTTTCCTACTCAGGAATCACGAGCTCTTTCGATCCTACTAGGAGGAAAAAAGAGTTCCAATTTTATTTTTCCATTTTTCAAACACTCTGTACAGCGGTTACAAAATGGAGAGTACGTAAAACGTTTAAAAACTCTGAAACCTTTTTTTCTCTTAGTTTTTTTCTCCTAGATTGAAAAAGCTCGTTATTCTGAGTAAGAAAAACATTAAATTTACCTACCATAAAAAAATATATTTGGATCTCTTCTCGCGAAAATTACCCAACTACATTTTATTCTTAGGGCCACTTGCACCATCCGAACCGAAGTTAGCCACATACCCAGGAATAAAGCGATTTTTTGTATAGAAATTGACAGGTCAATTCCGGGTTAGCGGCTAACTCTGGGTGGTGCAAGTGGGCCTTAATGGGCGGATTTTTATTTTTTTGTCGTTTTTTTTTGCGTCAGATTATAATGAAATTTGGTAGGTAGGAAGAGTTCCTTCTTTTCTTTAAGTTAGACCCAATTTATGTATGTCCCACAATTTTTTCCACATTTTTTTTATCGCTCATTGGGATTTTGTATCTATCTAGCGTAGAATAAGGAACTCTACCTATCCACCAAATATCCTACAAATCTGACGCGAAAAAAAACGACAATAATATAAAAATATGCCCTAATGCGTATTTCTAACTCACTCTATTAAGTAAGACTTGCTGAAATAGCGATATAAAATTGAAAACTGAGCGTAGCGAGGACTTCACTGGTGGAAATTTACCTGCGTTTGTAATATTTCAAGGCATGAGCTTGTTCTTCTGTGACGGCCGGGCGCCACTTTGCTGGTGTGAAGATTAAAGAACTGCTGTGCATCTGTGAATGCAGTAAATATCGTCATTGTTGCAATCTACAGAGTGTTACAAACGCGAACTATACTTCAACAGCTGGTAAGGTCAATGACCCTAAGTGAGATGCAAATGGAAAAAAAAACTCGAAAAATATAATTAACTTTGCATGGTAGTGAGCCTGCCTACGAAGCTGGAGGTCCCGGGTTCGAATTCTGGTAAGAGCATTTATTTATGTGTTTATCAAAGATATTTGTCCCTGAGTTGTGGACGTTTTCTTTATAACGAAGTACTATACCTGAAGGGTGGTGACTTTTTTACGAGATGGGTTGGTCTCTTTCAATCTCTTCGCCTTGCAACCTGAAAATAAAACGGGAATCCTGAAATCCTCTCAATCAATCAGAAAATAATAAAATATGCGTTCTAACTCAGACAAGATCTCAGAGAGATGCGTTCAAGTCAGAAGGATCGGCTACGCGCATGTAACACCCCTGGAGTTGCAGGCGTCCATAGGCTACGGTGACCGCTTACCATCAGGTGGGCCGTATGCTTGTTTGTCATCGTCGTAGAATTAAAAAAAAACTGAATATATGTAAATAGGTAGGTATCTGATTGGCAAATTAATTAAATTCCATCGCATAGGGTAAATCGCCAGTAACTGGCCACCCTGCAGTAACTGGTATAAATATCGATGTAAAAATGTAATTTGAATAAAATAAGTCAACATGTAAGTATTACATTAACATAGGTAGGTACTTTATTTTATCTTTCCCATCACGGAATGGTGTTCCGGACCTTTGGGAGTCGTACGCGGAGCTGGAGCCAACACGCAGAGTTTTCGACAAAAAAAAAGAAATGTAAAGGTACCCATGTGTTGCACCTGCCCGAGTCATGGGACGCACGCAGAGACAGCAGCCAGGGTGTAAGGATTATTGAGAGTTAATGGGATCTAAAATACACTGGGCTATTATGTGAAAGTGATTGGACTAACTACTGGGTTATGAAGTATATAGAGGTATAGTATATTTTATATAATTATTAAGACGTACCTTTGCGCAGGTGACGATACATTTTGAAACTTGGCTTTTCACTTTCAGAATATTGCTAAAACATAAGAATATACATAAATAATTACTTTAAAAATATCGTGAGGAAACCAGACTAATTCCAATATGGCCTAGTTCACCACCTGTATTGGAAGGTCAGGGCTAGTACTACGAAAATCGAACGATTGCGGATTTGTATCTCCATCTCTGTCACACTTGTATATTAGAGTGACAAAGAGGTTTTTCCGTCAATGCCAATTTTCGAAGTTCGTGGTAGGCATGCAGATGTCAGATGGCAGTAGCTTTCGTAAAACTAGCTCATATGCCAAATAATATAATGAGATAAGTGTGCTTATTATAATTATGAGTTGTATTCAATTGCCAGAGTAGTGGTAAGGGCTCATTCAAAAATCATGTCATTGGTTTTGGGGGAGAGGGGGTCAAAGAAATATCACGATGGGGGAGGGGGGAGTCCAAACCACACGTGTACTTTTTTTCACACAGCATAATAACACAGAACAACGAAATTTCATAACAATCTATTTAACCAACCTAAAAATCTCGCATCGGCGCACATGAAAATGTCGACTCAAAAATCACTCGAAAACTCCACGTGACCTTGATGGGGGGGGGGGTAGCGTTAAGATCACCAAGGGGGAGGGGGGGGGGGGTCAAAATAAGGCCAAAAACGATCACATGATTTTTGAATGAGCCCTAAGGATCGAGACGGACATACTTTCGAATACCGCAGTCGCAATCGAATAAAACTCATAGTAATCCCAAAGTTGCCAAAGCCGACCCCAGCGGCTCCCTGAGCCGTGCCATAAGCCGGGAAAACGCAAGGAAGAAGAGAAAGAGAAGACAGCACGCCTACCACGAACACCGAAAATTTGCATTGACGTGGAAACCTCTTTGTACCTCCAATATGCAAGTGTGACAGAGATGGAGATATAAATCCGCAATCGTTCGATTTTCGTGGTATAGGCCCAGATTCAATTCTATCTACAAGCAATTTTGACAAGGTTGTCGATAGCTACCTATCCGTGCAGAAAACTGGCAGAATTATAAGGTGCGTTCGGCTAAGTTTCGGACGATTTTGGGTGGGTTTAAATGACGTTGGATTTTTTCCCGGCTTGTGTGTAAGATACGGACATGATTCAAAAAGGAAATGATCATGATGAGATATTCCATGACACTAATGTTTTTACAAATTTCATAAAAAATATATACAGTCTGTAAAAAGATAAAAAACGTGCATATCCAAAAAACTGGCGAAGGGTAATTCCGGATACACCAAAAAAATACTTTTTGGTACATTTTTACTTAATCACACATATTTCCAGACTTGCCAGTTAAAGCACCACAAACTGAAGGTGGGAGCAGCATTAAATCGTGTCAGCTTGCCATCATTGAAAAAAAAATGCCCGCAATGAGCCCAAAATCGCATCATACGATCTTATCCGTTGGCCGATCTTAGTCGAACGCACCTTGCATAAGTATGTGTATGCATATACCTACGTATGTATATACCTTGACACGAGTATGAGAACCGCGTGAGGAGCTCAGCATTTCCATAGAATAAACCTGGTTGCTGTAATATTTCTCCGACTGAAAAAACGCATTATTTTAAGATTAAACTCTCCTGAGTCCAACTAGTATTTATACAAGGTGATTTATCATACATGCCTGAGGCTAAAGGAAATAAAAATTATTATTTCTTATATACTTATAGGCTTATGGGCGTACTCGTATATGCCCGGCAATAGGCTAGACAACTAAAAAACATATTTAGTCTGTCATTTATATTACAAAAGAATATTGTAAGGTATTTTTTCTGTTGTTCGTCAAATCAAAAATGACGAAAACACAGTGCGTTCAAGTTTCGCGTAACGTTAGTGACGTTGCCTATTAATTTTAACTATTTCTATCTTTTTATTATGATTATAGTATTAGCTTGACATTTAAGAATAATGAATTACCTATTGTAATTGAGTCATTTTTCTATATGCATGACATTGATTTATTATTATTTCATTATGAATTCTCAAATATTATTTTTAACTTGACATTGCTATATTTGCTATAGGTACTTTAATTATTTATTTTAAACAGTTTTCAATGACATGCGTATTGAGAGTCAAAATATTGTACGCCACACTCTGGCTGATTGTGATGTAACTAAACACTACCCTACCACCATTTGTAACCACTCACATTCAAACAATAAATAATTTGTATTTGTATTTGTATTAGGTCTAACCTAATGTCGTCACCCCCCACTCGGAACTTTGATGCTATTTAAGTAGCTCAGTAGGTCGTGTATCTCACTCGCGTTAGCGGGAGTACCAAATTTGCCTAATACAGCAGTTAAATATGTTATTTAGGATGTTGAAAAACCATGATGGCTTTTTAGAGGTATAAGTAAATTTTGGAGGTTCTAATTTTGCAAGTAGGTTATAAGAACGTCAAAAAATTACGATTGCCATATTTAAGAGGTAGCTAAATGCTGCAATCCACTTACCTGTAATAGATAATTGGATGCTGAGAGGATTCCAGTAGATTCTGTAAAAAAAGCTGTTTTAAAATATCACAGTATACCTACAGGACTAATAACCGGAAAAGGGGTGTTAAGGTCCCTCTTGCCAGACCAATAGTGAGAATTTTCACGAGAGTTGAGATGAATGATTACGCACACAGCTACAAGAAGTACTGATTATAAAAAAGTTAATGAATGAGTGAATGCCAATATCAATGAAAACACCTAATATATGTATTTGAAATAACAATAATAGGTATAAAAACTTTTTGGTCTATCATATAATTCACTGCTGATCTTGACATCGGTACGATAAAAGAACAGTAATTTCAAATCCTGAAGTTATTACATGACAATGATGTTGTGTGCGTGACCTCAAGTCTGGTGGAACTCCCTATATATGGGCGGCAATGATGGTGGATGGTCGCGGCGATTGTATAGGTAGGCATACTCGGAAGTAACCTGTTCATAAAATAGGTGTTATTTCTATGGCAGCGTTGGTGGTAAATTTTGATATTTACCAATGGATTTTCGGTGTAGGAAAACATCGTGAGGACACCGAACTAATTCCGATAAGGCCTAGTTGACCGGGTTGGAAGGTTAGATCAGATGACAGTGGCTTTCGTAAAACTAGCACCTACGTTACACCTATTAGTTGCCAAAGCGGATCCCAGGCTCCCTGAGCCGTGCCGTAACCAGGAAAACGCTTGGAAGAAAAAGAAGAAAAGTTAGTCCTCTTGTTTCACTCATCCATGATAACACAAACCAACCTTCATGATCATGATATAAAGATGGCCTCCATTTGGTTAGGTGGTCTTTGTTTGATGCGTGGTATTTATTTTCATGCGTCCCGTTTCCGATTGGAGATCCCGGTTTTCTTCTTATTGGCTAGGACAAAAAAAATATTAAACATTAACTTCGTCTAAAAACGTAAAAAAACGAATTCTATGTAGAAAACTCGATATACGATACTCTGCAATAGCATAGGACTCTATGAAGGCTGCAAAATAATCTGACACAGTCTTGTTGGTACCGCCATAACAGCGTGTCACATATTTTTGCGGCCTTCATAGCGTCATATATTACTATTGCAGGTGACTGTACCTAGACGGCTCACGAGGTAACCGCCATGTTTGAAGTTGAATCGACGATCATTAACTTACTTTTCTAAATATATACAGTAAGTACCTAGGTTAAACCTAACCTACCTTAAATCTAAAATAGGTCCTTGAGGCATTGGACCAGGATGCTGGAAGTATTTCCTTGTTGTATCGCAATGCTGATACGTTGTGCGAGGAAGCCGCCAGCTGTTCGGTCACCACGTCACCAGTTACATCAACCAGTATCGCGATTTCTACGAAAAACTTGCGTGCGCTGGGACTGCCTTACCTTTCTGTCTAACATGGGGCTCCACCAGTCCGAGGTGATGGTGCTAACATCGGCTACCGTCTTTGTTATAGTCGTCGTCGATCTGTTGGCAGTTTCTGTATCTCTCCTAGTCTCCGTCTCCCTCTTGTTTCTCTTCGGTCTTGGAGTCTTCTCGTCCGTATATTCGAGTATAACGTCGTCGCTCTCCGATGGTAATATTATTCTTTCTGTTACTTCTCCTGCAAGCATTATAGGAATAGTTAGATGCTAATTGAAGCATATGCGTTATGAATGTGGGTGAATCAAACATTTTTGTCGTGATTCTGTCCCATTAGACACATGTAGCACGGTCCGTAGAAGCAAATGTTGTATTAATATGCTTTGTATATGCCCCATTATGGAAGTATATGCTAAAAAATGATTTATTTATGGATTTTTCATCAGACTGTAACATGAAAACTAATCAGAAAAAGTGTTGATAATTTAAAGTTGGCCTCCCCCCACTTACTTCTTTTCGCGAGCTGTTCCGGTCCTAATATTCCTAATGGGGGAAATTTGTCCGAAATTTTCAATACCATTTTTCGAAATTTCCATTCTGTTACCGCCATACAGAGTCTATGAAATTACTTTTTGTGAAAAAGCTTTTATCAGTGCCTTAACATTGTATAGTCATCCAACCTACAAAGTATGTGAAGTTTCAGCATACGTGTTCCCGAGATAAAAAGATAGTGGGGCGGTCCCAGCTACGAGTTAAGTGTGCGTAGTAGTGGGAGAAGAAGGTACTATCGCGTTCAAAATTGCGTTTCTTAGACAGTTGACAACTGTACGCTTGGGGGCAAAATAGCCAGTAAGTAATAAGGTAGACTGATAAGAAATTTACTTATAATTTTGCTCTTGTGCGGTTTGGCTGGGGCATGGTATGTTGAAGCGCAGTCGTTTGTCTCATGGCTCTGCACAGCAGTATCTGTAAGACAAGGAATTTGTAAATTGAAGAAGAGTTTAGTATTTTTAAGGGTTTAGTATTAGGAGTTTCGTTTTTTTGGCCCTACCTAGGACATCATGCCTACCACGAACATCGAAAATTGGCATTGACGGAAAAACCTCTGTCACTCTCATATGCAAGTGTGTGGAGATACAAATCCGCAATCGTTCGATTTTCGTGGTATAGGCCCAGATGTGATGTAGTGCATAGGTAAAGTATTTTCTAGAAAATCGCTTGTATTTGTCATGCAACTTCAATCGATCTCAGTACTTTTAGTAGGTACAAGTACTGATCACAGACTGAAATAGCATGACACGTTCAGGCGTTTCCGTGATAATACGAGGATACATCATACTCAGAATGCAAATGGGCATTTTTTGTACCTCGACAATAATGAACTATCAACTTATGGTATGTTGGCAAACATTGTGTCTCAGTACCTCTCATTATCGAACGACTATGCGACAGTCGCGCCGGCTGTTGCTTCTTGCACTGCTCTTCGCAGCAACACCAGCGCTCTAGAACGTTATTGTAGTGAAGTTATTTAACAATAATAATACGTATACTGGTTGATCAATCCCAGCGTCGGGCCGTGCTCGCCGACGTCACCATCCCCCATGACGAGAATCTCGTGAAGGCCGAGAAGGACAAGTCCGGTAAGTACCTAGACTTGGCTCACGAGTCAACCGCCATGTGGGATGTTGACTCTAAGATCATTGTCCCGATAGTCGTTTCAGCGAACGGTCTCATAGCGAAGAGTCTCGACCAACATCTTGAGAGACTCTCGCTAGGTGGCTGGATCAGATGCAGAAGGCGGTATCCTGGACACGGCGCGTATAGTCCGGCGGTTCCTTTCTCTGCGGCCTTAACCACCGGCAGCCTGGGCCCTGCCCCGTTGCCGGCGGCACCCTAGGTTAGGTTTTTTTTATAATGTGTTTATGTTTTATATATTGTTTTTGTATGTATTTTTGTATTTTACTTTTATAATCTTGTAAAAAAAATCCTAACCTAAGAACAAGAATAAATAAAGAGTATAATAATACGTACCTAAGTACCTATTAATTATATTAGGTGCATAAAAATAAAAAAAAAATATATTTTCATAAAAAATACCGTTACATGTATAAATACATTAAACATTGACTGAAATTATTACGGTGATTTTTGAAAAGCCTTATCTTAGTAACTATTGCGTCGAAAGTGACTTATCTAGTCGCATGTTGTAGCAAATGTAGTCTACTTCAAATACGCACTGAAGGGTACTGTCAAAAACTAGTTCTTAATGGTGCCTCTACATGCTCGGGCTCTCGGCCGAATGTTTCGGCCGCGGGCGAATGCACCCTAGTACACACTCATTCGAGACAGACTATATAGAGAAAATTTAAGCCAGACCAGAGACTATTAAAGATTTTTCAGGTAGTTTGGGTGAGTTAAACGGTGTTTTTAATAGCTTTGGTCATTTAAACTATTTAAGAAACTTTTTAAATAGCTTCACCCGAAGTGAAATTATTTAAGACACCTTTTTGTGCATTCGCCCGCGGCCGAAACATTCGGCCGAGAGCCCGAGCATGTAGAGGCACTATAACACTTTGCGCGACAGTACGCCTATATGCGTTCACGATGTATGGCTAATTATCATTAATTGAAAGTGGTGTCCATCAACGTGTTAAGGGTTAAAATCGCCATAATCTAAAAAAAAATCTTAATATTCGCGTTTTTTTTTATTTTAATAATGTTGCATTCTGCTCTAGAGGTCACATACTTGGATTATTCATTGAGCCAACAACATGTTTGCAAACAATCAAAACTGCCGGATTTATACGAGTCTATACATTAAAATGACAAAGTAACTGGATTAGTAGTTTGGGTGACTTAAAAGGTGTCTTTAATAGGTGAGGTGAATTTAGTGTTTTTTTTTAATTTCAGAACTGTCAACTTCCATCCACATTGAAGTCAGTTAATTAAAAAAAATACAATACTAACCTTGCAATTTCGACATGGCCTCATTTTCAATATTCTTCTTTGAGCGATCATTACAGTGGCAGCAGTCTTTTTGAATGTTTTTAGAGCTGTGTAAACTGCAATTATTAACAACGGGTTAAAAATTAAAACGTTCAACTTATACTCATCGAGACAATAGGGATGACGACTAGGTTGAAAAACTATCATTCTAATGAGTCCGTCAGTTAGATTATCGAGAATGATTAGACACGTATTATTTCCTATTTCAATTTAACAAATTGACGGTGGTCGTGACGTCACTACTAGGTAAGAATTGTACCTACTCGTAATAGTGACGTAACGCGAAACTTGACCTCACTGTATTTTCGTAATTTTTGATTGGATAAACAAAAGAAAAAATACGTGTAGGTACAATATTTTTTAATAATGTAAATGACGGAATAAACTGATTTTTTACTCGTCTAGCCTCTTCTAAGAAACCCAAACACAGTTGCGATCAGCTCGATGGTACAATAACAATGTATTGTCATCCAGTCTACCTACCAGTGGCGCATTTAGAATTTTGCCGCCTGTAGGCTATGTAGATTTTTCCGCCCCTATCCACTGTGCTAACTTGGGTAGCTAGGAAAACTACAGGGAAAGTTGAAGCATAATTATTTATCCTTATCTATTACTTCCACTCTGGTAGGTACTCTTTGCTTTTCGCACAAACTCTAGAAAGTGGTAGTTGGCAAATCCGACAGTTCCAGCGAAAAAAGTAATAAATACATTTGTCCACTAAGTTCATACTAATTATTCACATATCTCTTTTCCTTTGATGTGCACCTGGAATCTGGATAAATACTGGTACTTAGCGTCACTTGCACCACCCAGGCTTAGCCAACAAGATTAAATTAAAAAGTATTTTAGTCTGGAATTAAACAGCATACTCCTGGTTAGTTGGCTAAAACCTAATGGTGGAACTGGTGGAAGTGCGCTTTAAGATGATAAATTTCAATTACGTATGAAAGTAAATAAATATGTTGTTATTTGTTAGGGGGCAAAATTGTTGTTTAACTCTCGGGCAAATTTTGATACCCGAACGTAGCGAGTGGTTCAAAAACTGAAATCTTGAGCTTTACGAAGTTTGCCGACGATTGTAATAAAACATTTTTCACCTTACTATCGTGAAGAAAATAAAAACTATAAGTAGAAGATTACTAACATTATCCAAATGTAAGTCAAGTCGAAGAAATCATTTAAAACTCAAGGTCCAAAAGTGTCATAGAGTTAGATAGAGAACTTAGATATTGCCAATAGCTTACCAAGTGCGGGATAAAAATTGACCAATTTAAAGATGTGACCTCCGATTGCGCATATTTATTACGGTCATACAGGTCTTACTTAGACTGGACGATTGTAAAGTAAAGTAAAGTGAGATTTTATTTGTGAAGCACAGGTGTAACACTATACAGTCAAGGTCTTAAAACTTTAGTATCAGTATCACAGGGCTCTGTGTTTTGCCTGTTGGCGTACAAATTTTTATAACATTTAATAATTAAGTAAGTAGTAGTAGGTTAATCTGTTGTCTTCGTGCCCTTTTCTTCGAAAAATCGTTAATTAAATACTCGAAACTTTTTTCCTTCATGGGGTCTGTCAAAATACCGCGGGCAAGGCATTGAGATTTTTATGGCCCAACGTAGACCTACTATAATTTTTAAGTTTGAGGCAAGAAAAGCTTTAATACTTCTTAAATTATTATTTGTATACTTCGATCGATCTCAAATACGGAAATAACGATATATAAATTTCGATGAAATTAGCTATGGGAGTTTTTGCGGGCAATCAATCGAACTAGCTTAGTCTCAACAGTCTCATATGAGACTAGAAAATTGAAGATATGTTTTTATTTATTTAGTCTCTTATTGAGACTAAGAAAGGCAATATTTCCTTAGGGAAATGCCGGGGAAAGGGAAATTCCTATGTCAAATCATATTTAATAAAAAATCAGAACGTATAGGTGCATTCTTCCATATCCATAGGTGGTCTATACCACAAAGTCGAAAAAGTGTGTTTGTGTTTTTTCTCTTGAGTTGAATAGACAAATATACACATGTTTACCTTTTAGTTTTAGTGCTTAGCCTAGGCACACTGGTTGTCCAGCTACACAGAGGGCGGCAAAATCGGCATATGATGTATCCGAACTCTAAAAAAAATGCCGCAATAAAATTCTGGTCGGCCCAGAGCGGCAAAACCGAAATATAGGTATACATCCTACAGTGCTGTACCTACAACTAGCTTAATTTAGTTCGTGTAAACGGGATAGCGACACTATTTCGCCAATATAAGAATTGTTTATGCGAGCCGTGTTGCCTCAAACAACTTGAACGATTTTATTGAAGTAGCAAAAAAAATATTTTTTACTTCAAATTTGCCGCCCCCTAAAATCTGCCGCCCTAGGCTTCAGCCTTCTCAGCCTACTGGTAAATGCGCCACTGCTACCTACATAAGCATGCGAAGTTCCAGCTTATTCGAATTACGGGAAATTAATCTTTACATCCAGATTTGACCGTAACGAAGAAACCAGAACGGGTCGGTTGTTAACATAAAAATGGACCAAATTTGTTTGGTGTCATCGTCGTCGCAATTATACTCCTCTTTTCATTGTTTTCCGTGATCAAGAACTGACCAAGTCCAAAAAAGGTTTAAGCGAAAAAAAATCACCTCCCACTTTATGTATACGTATATATGGGACTTTTTATTTTACCACTTTGTCGACATTATTGATATTTACATATATTCATACCAAATTACAGCGTTCTAGTACTAACGGACACTGAGTTAAGAGTTAAGCCGCAGACGCCAGACGGACGGACAGACCTATTAGTTGACTACGGAACCCTAATAAAAGAACAGTTGGCATTACTCACGAATTGAGTGAAGTATTGACTATCACATCATTATGATGACACCTCATTCCCTGCATAGAAGTCTGGAAGCATCGATGCATAATATGATACGAAGGTATTTCTATGTTTCCGCTATCGTCGTCACTAAGGCAAGCTTGACAAGCTTCCTGTTTCTTTGGCTCTACTTTCCATTCATGGACACAGGGTTTAGCTAGATTTACTTGTACATTAGTGCTATGTTGAGTAATTTCTATAGATTCCTCACTATCTTGAGATTCAATTGTTTTATCATGCAAACAGCGGTCATCGTCACTATATATTGATTCGTACGAGTTTTCATAATGCACCATTTTATTATGTCTACACGGCGGTTCGTTGTCTAGTTGCTCGGCCGATTCAACTTGAATGAAAGTTCTTTCACATTCTTCAACATCGCCATCAGAGTCAGATATTTTAAGCACTAAACCGTCGGAAAACGCTACTGATCTAGTTGGTTTATTTTTAGTGTGGTTGCTGCCTAATCGCGATATTGATCTTATTTTTTTAGTGAAGTTGGAAAATTTACTGGGGTTTTCGTTTTCGTGGTTTTTATCATCATCTGTAAGTGAAAGAGAATTATGGAAATACAAGTATGTATGACATTAAATTACAACAGTTTACGGCTAATGTGACAACACCACTCTGTCTGTCTACAAATGACTGCACGATGAAGTCGACCCATGTCAATGTCACGCCTATTGTGATACCCGAGTTTTAACCGTTGCAATTTAATGTCAGTATTACTCACAAAAGTTTAAATTAGACAAGTAAGTAGGTATGTATGCAAATTTAATCGCTTAAAATATAATGGTGCTTTTACATGCTCGGGCTCTCGGCCGAATGATTCGGCCCACCCTAGTACACGCTCATTCGAGACAGACTATATAGATAAAATTTAAGCCAGACGACCATAGACAATTTAAGCTTTTTCAGGTAGTTTCGGTGAGTTAAACGGTGTTTTAAATAGCTTTGGTTATTGAAACTATTTAAGACACTTTTTAAATAGCTTTACCCGAAGTGAAATTATTTAAGACACCTTTTAACTCAACCAAACTACCTGAAAAAGTACTTAAATTGTCTCTGGTCTGGCTTAAGTTTTCTCTATATCGTCTGTCTCGAATCATCGTGTACTAACATGGCCGAAACATTCAGCCGAGAGCCCGAGCATGTAAACGCACGGTAAGGTGTTAACAAATTAGTCACGGATATTTTAAGAGACGTTAGTTAACATGAAAAAAATTAACATTCACTATAAATTTGAAAAAAAAAATATTTTAATTTTTTGTTCTAATTTACCGACCAAAAAAAAGATATAATTTATTTTCTAAATAACCACCTGTATAATGTAATTACCTGTCAAGATGTTTAACACTGTTATGTCAACAGTTGTTTTTCTTAAATTTCATTATGAATCGGCGGGAAAACTGTAGGTTATTAAAGGCCTCCACGAACCGGGCCGAGAGCGGCGGCGGCGAATCTTGACAGGTAATTAGTACATTATAGGGCATGATTATTTAGAAAATAAATTGTAATATTTTTTTTGTCTGGTAAATTAAAACAAAAAATCATATGAAAAGATCTCTATAATTTTTAGTGCAAAATAATTGTTTGATGTTATAAACTGAAAGAGATCAGTCATGTGTACAGAAAAAGTCTCCTGCTTTCGTAGCAGACGCCCTAACCACATACAGTATATGATACCACGTGTAGTATATGACATTTCTTTCAATTTATAATTTTATATATAGTAGTGTGACTACTTAAGAACATGAATCAAAAACATTTATTATATTTAATAAATGATTTAATTCATGCTTTACAATTGTGTTTTTGTGTTAATTAACGTCCCTTATTAATCCATGACTAATTTGTTACCACCTTATATATTTTACCAGTAAGAAGAGATTGTATGTTTTGTTTCTGGATTCTACATGACATGATTATTGGATTTTTTAATTATGTTAGTTAACACGTTCACTGTCCGTGTCCCCAGGTACGGGGCACGAATCGCTTCTATTACAAAACCGTTAGGTTCACATGTCAAATCGGGACAGTGAATGTGTTAAGTAATTAAACTGTAATAGTAGTTTACGTACCGAGGCCTGTAAAGTAAGAAATGTCTCAGATCTCGTGTAATCGATCCCATTTTAGGTCGACAAACATGTGATCTGAGGCTTTTTTATTTAATGGCTAAGGCCTGTATACTATTTTTCTGCTCTACGCAGTCGGCAAGCGGCAAATTTGTTTAGCGTACGTAGCAGGCTGCAATTGGCTGCCTGCCGCCCGGAGGGCATAATAAATAATAACGCACATAAAATGATAAACTCTCTGGCTGTCCGAACTTCATACTCTCTTGTTCTTCCTTGAGGAATATCATCTGCCAATGTTGCATTCAGCTCATCTGTTCTGATCTTTGCTTCATCGAACTGATCTATAAACCCTGCATCTTGATTCGTGTTTAGTTCTTGCTAAATAAAGGGGAAAAAACATTACTACACAAGTGTTAAATAATATTTAAAACGGGTCACTCACGTAATTTAGTCGATTTTCGCTCGACATGTTTCGTTCTTTACGAAGAATCGACTAAATTACGTGAGTGACCCGTTTTAAATATTATTTAATATGTTCGAGTCTCACGAGAGTTTTATAGTTAAAATTACACAAGTGTTCTGGACTGCACAGTAGTAGAGTCCGTCTTTGCTATGTTTCCTAGATTTTGATAGCACAGACTGTGAAAGTGTTAAGTTAAAACGTCATAATTGGAATGGAAGTTTGACGTTTGAAGCAGCATTTAAAAGTTTGACAGTTCATTTGTTTGGAAGAGATAACGTGGTTTAACTCTAGCCAATTTAGCTGTCTTTTTAAATTTTACTTCTAAAAAAATGTTGCAAGCAATTAATAAAGACAATAGAGAGAATACTCACATTCTCCAGACATTCAGATATATTGGGTTCAACTTCTATCACAAACTCATTATTTTCCACCTCCATAATACCGTTATATTTCGCCATCCTTCTGTACGTATTCTCATCAATGCGAGATTCTCTACGGATCTGAGCATCAACGTTGACATTGTTAGCTTTAAAATCAACGTCCTCTTCTTTTTTAACTTTACGTTTCTTTTTTCTTTTATAATTAGAAAAAAAGTTGTAAAATGATGGCTCATTTTTTAGATTGATAGAAAACAAATGTGGCGAACGATTTCTTCTTCTTCTTAGACGTAGACTTCCCCAAAAACCTAGTTTTTTATTGTTCTTGTGTTTTGCCTGCACTGTACTTGTTTTAAGATCAGTATTGTTTTCAGGTTTAATAATATTAACTTTATTTGATTGATTGGAATGGCAATCATTGTTGCTTCTATCAGGAGAGTGTATATCAACAGTTTCTTCTTTTGCAGAATTGCTTAAATTGTTTGAGTTATTTTTTATACCACATTTATCCTCTTGCCGTGTGAATTTTAGATGATTCACAAAAGTTGGTGATGCTGTTTTCTCTTTTTTCACGGACGTTTTTACTGGTGTGCTATTTCTATCTGCTTGTGTGCCTAGAGCGTCCCTTGAAGGGTCATTCGTACAGTCACCAATCGATTTATTACTGAACACTTTACTGACCCACGATGCTATTCCTAAAGCTATATCATTTTTATTTTTGCGTCTTCGTTTCTTGCAAGAAAACTTGTATTTATCATAACCCATTTTAATGTTCTTTGATTTTTCTATTACGGAACTAGTTATTGATCTTTTTACGTCTAAAAAACGTTTCACATTGCGCCTTGCAGACCATAAATGTTTTGTTAACTTTGTCAATGCCAGTTCTTTTGTCTTTTCGCCACTTTGGACATATTTGAGAATTGGTTCAGAGTTCTTATAGTTGAAGTCTGTTTGTAAAAGTGAATTGGGTAGGTCGTCAGCACTATGTGACTTTCTGGCGAACCCTGAATTATCAAACAAAAATCGGATTTCCGTTTCGAAAGGTTCACTCATTCTAGTAGTTCTACTATGGCACTGATTGTTAGAACATTGACTATGTCTCGCTTGTGATAATCTTTGAAATATATGGAAAGGCTGGAACATTTCCATGACTAGATATTCGAAAGGTTTGTGTTTGGTGATGACTTTACTTTTATATTTATCACCGTGTTCATCTTTTGTAGTGAGGAGCATCATTACGTTTACAATCGCACTAAGTTTTCCTTTGGGAAATGTTATACCATTTACTGTTATTTCTGTATCGTTGAAAACTATTGGAGTTTTTTTACCTATACCTGAACGTGGTACCTGGATTTCTTTGTATTCATCTTTCATCTGTTTCGTTTTCAGTACGGCTTCATTTTCTTCGTTTATGTCTTCTTCTTTATGAAGACTTAAAGTGTTATCATGTTTGATTACAATTTTCTCATATTGAGAGTAATCTTTTTTCAAATAATTACAATTCAAAAGTGGTGTTGACTCTTGATTGTCATTACTTCTTGGTTTTAAAGAATTGCTTTTCTGATTACGATTATTGTGCATGCCCTGTTCGTCCTCTTGTGTTTTATAATCCTTAAAAAGAGAGACAACAATAGGAGAAGTTAGACAATGATATAACATTAAGTAGGGGGCGATCAGAACGAAAGGTATTCAGGGTAGAATGTTGAGCCAAAACTCCTCGTTAATGACTTATTTTTATAAAAAATTGCATATCCAAAATTTGTACGTGAGATTTAGAGGGTGGGGGGAGGAAGTGGGGCTTCCAGACATATTAGAGTTTAATTAGGGGCATCTTCTACTCCCCTAGTAAAGTGGTACTTACGGGTCTTCCCATCAGAGGAATATTATCATCACCGAAGTCATCAGAATCATCACTTCCACTGTCATCTGAGGTAAATCTGTAGGAAATTTAAGTCGATATTTATAGCATTAAAAACATAAAAAAAATGACAAGGTGAGATAATATGGCTCGCATTGTCAAGTTATGATATCTCATTGAAGAGTTTTATAATTGAAAGAACAATGGAAAAAATCCCCGCGTCGCGCAAGATTCGAACTTGGGACTTCTCTAAACACCCGTCAAATTGCTCTGCCAATTGAGCTGACGAAACTTACTACAAGCAAGCAAATATTTCCACTATTTTTTTCATTTGTTTACGCCTTAGGCAATCTTTACACGTCCTTGCTCTTTAGGCTCTTAATTCACAAAGTCTACACATTAGTCAAAATATGTGGCTACTTTGTCGCGATTGTCCACAGAATGATTCGTGGATGTCACGACCCTCAGTGAGGAACACGGCACAAGGAGAAGGAGCTCGTGGAAAAAAACTTATTTCATCTTAATCCAAGGGACCGTACTATTTTTTAAACAAGCGAGCAAAGCAAGCGAACTTTTTTTTGTGGATGAGATAAATATAATCTTTAATTTCAAATATGAGCCTAATCGATCAAGGGTTTGCCGAGATAATGTCGCGACGCGAGTTAGCGTTCGGGGCGACCCACTAATGTAGGTAGTTGTTACTGATTGATAATCACGTTTCATTTTTATCGTTTTATCACACTGGTTCATAGGGGCAAGCCTTACTTCTCCAGGCTGACATCGCTGAGGTCTCCGTAGTCCTCGGGCGAGTAACAGATGGTGCACAGTTGCCCGATGTCCGCGAAACACCGAGCGCAGTACACTCCGGGGCATGATGGTGTCTCACATCTGTAAGATGTAGAGAGTAAACCAAACTAATATATTTACGACTGGAGTCGGCGGAGTCATATTACCATCTCTTTCAGTCTTAGGTACTTTGAACATGTAAGTGTGAATGAGAAAGTATATGACTGCATCGTCAATTTAGTTTGCGTATGGTATAGGAGTCTCGAGTTGACTTACAGTAGAGACTCGATAAAAAGCACAATCCCTGTTTGGGCTCACGAAGAGCACGGATTGTAGTATGTGCTAGCTCCACACGTAGACAGATCCATCGGCAGATGTCATCTGCGAACGCATCCGCGGACGAAATTTGCAAATCTGTGGTAGGAATTTCACGTCTGCAGATGCATAGGTCTCAATACATTTGCGGTCGGTTTGTAGTACAGATCAAAGGGATTTGGCACTAGAGCGTCCGGCATCGTGCCCACACATCTGCATATGTCCGCGTGTCGCATCTGTCTACGTATAGTGCTAGCTTTAGAAATAAACGATCGTACCTCTTCAGATGACGATCCAGATCTTCTTGACGGTGTTTAGTACAGCACAGCAGGCAATGAGGCTCGACCGGCCCCACTCTCAAGAAAGTCCGTAGCCACTGGCACCTGGCATCCAAAAACATCAAATCTGACTTATACCAAATTATAATAATTTTTATTCGTAAAGCCAATTTACATGTCAGTTAAGGTCTAATAAATATTTCCTTAACTATTTACATTTTGCACAAGCTCAGTATATTTTTAATTATTATTTATAGTAACTAAAGGTCTGGTAGAGTCACGTCCATAAATATGTATCCGCTTAGGAACTTATTAACAGCGAATAAGGTGCAAAATTGAATACAGGTGTATATATATTTATGAATCCGACCGTATGTGTAAAACGGGCGTTATACAAGCCAGTTTTTTTAAACGACGCTTAAAGCTAAACTTTGATGATGCGGGCATGGGCTGAACTGGCAGGGTCGCCATTTGATATGGGGCGTTGAATGAAACAAGCGATGAGTTTTTACGGCGGTTATCTAACATATGATAGAATATTATACAGGTGTGTCTTTTGCAACCGGAAATATTTAAGGGGGTGATTATATGTATAGCTGATACAGAAACCAAATCAATAAAACAAGTGTACCTAAATTTGACCCAAAATGTTCCTGAATTTCCATAAATCATGAACAACGAGCGCGCGGCGGTGCATCGGAGTAAACAAAAGGCTTGCAAAAGCGACGATGACCTTGCTGCGAACCGATAACGTCCGAAAAGTATGAAAGAACAATTAGATTCAGATAAATTAAATCGGTGTTTTGCTAGAATGTGTCGCCCGAATCTCCCGAATAATGAACGGGGTAAAGTCTAGGTAAAATTGAATGAAATATGATATTTGATGTTTTATATTATTTTTATATAACCAACCCATCATACACAGAAAATATTGCCGGTTGTAAAAGATACACCCTGTATAGGTTATAAGATAGGAAACAAATTTAAACATGTGTGTATCGGATTCGCTATTTGTGGCATCGAGTATCGAAAAAGGGGACATAGGTACATCATCTGCGAACGCATCCGCGGACGTATAGACGGGGAATTTTATTATTATTAGGTGTTACACATCCGCAGATGCATCTGTCTCAATCCGTTTTTTGTTGGTTCAGTAGCATAGATCAAAGGCATTTGGCACGAGCTGCGTCCACTACATATAGACGGTCAGGGACGTTTGCTAATCTGTGGTAGGTATTTGACGTCTACAGATGCATCCGTCTCAATCCGTTAGTTGTCGGTTTTGTAACACAGATCAAAGGGATTTGGCACGAGTGTCCGGCATCCTGCCCACACAGCCGTCGATGTCCGCGGACGCGCGTGCCGACGTCGGCGAACGCGTCTGTCTATGTGTAGTGGCTGCTTAAGAGGCATACGAGAAGTTCTACTTCTAAAAGTTTGGTCAGTCATTAACAAATCTATCCGTACGGTAAATATGTATATTATATTAAATAACACTTACGGAATACATTTATTTAGCCAATTCCTAAACGTGCACTTCTCCTCCGACATGTATTTAAATTGTCTGTGTAATTTTCTCCTCGCGAATTTGAGGAAGCAGCCTGCAAACATTTCACATTTGTGATTGTTTTTTGTAAAAGGTACCACTTTGTCGGTGGCCAATAATGCGTATGCGTAAAAAATCGTTAAGAAATAAACCTTATTAATAAGCTACAATGTGCTACCTTCCTGAAATTAGAGAAAAGTGATTTTGTATAGATTGCGAATCTACTTGTTTCTTTTGTTTCTGGATGAATCAACTATTTCTTGTTATTCTGTCTCGTCATCCGGGGACAAATGCAGCACAGGTTATTGGGAGAAACGTAGTTTTTCTACGAACATGCTTGGTAGATGTCCCATGGAAAGGAAATATAACTACCTCCACTTACAAAAAAAAATTGTAATGCCATAAAACCGTGATTTTAACATTTTGACTGTCCACCAAATCAACTAAAGCGCTTTTAATGCTTTGATATTTCCATACGTCCCAATAGTGAATTCTGTGAATTACATGTAATGCACGGACAGACGAAGCGTTAAAAGTGACCCAGGAGACCACTTGACGCTCTGCGCCCTCTTAACATGAACACTACACACCCCGCTCGAGGGCCACTCAGGTCGTACACCTTTGCTAACTAACAACGTTTAATATGGAGTCAAAAAAGATCCCTCACTTCTCGTCCTAATAATGTGGTAGTAAAGCCAAACGGCGCGAGCCTTCGCCCTCTCTGGCTGGTAGTGTCCCGAGATCACGTGACGCAGCCTCAGGCCGTACGGCTCGAATAAGGCTAACAGCCATAGCAGCAGGATCAGGGTACCTGCAGTCAGAAAATATTCCCATCAGATTTCCTGTTCTCAAAAACGGATACTTATTTATCTCTCATCGAAAAAGCGGACCCAAACCGTTTTGAACACTACGCAAAAAAAAATTGACGCTATGCCATCTCTTCTCCGCTCAACGCTAAGGTTGAACTGAATATTATAATATAATACTGGCGGTGGCGTGCACCGGCAAACGCGGGATGTGTGGCAGCCCGTGTGTCGGCCCCGTCACAAGACAAAAGATTCGACGAAGACCATTTTAGACCGATTACGTCTTCGTCGAATCGTTCGAAAATTTCGCGAGGAGAATGCCATATAGCCATAGCTCTGCAATTTATCCTCAGTTACAACATCCTCCGGCAGATGGCTCTGCGCATCAGTTACAACTTACAACTACTTACAAGGCGCTATCGATGTGCCAACGTAGTTCGTATTAAAGTAACCTACTTCATAAGAATTAGGTACCTTCTATACCAATGCTCCTTGCAGCAAAGTGTAAATTTTTGGTGCTTTTTATTGTTCTTAAGTAAGAATAAGAATGCAAATCATACAGTATATTTTAGAGATGAGGAAAAGCGTTACATTTGTATAGGTATTTCAAATTTCAAGAGTGCGCTCTGTTAAAGCCATACCAATCTGCGCGTAGCGTTGTAGGTCTGGTGGGTTGGGGTCGGGCAGGCAGGCTGCCGTGGAAGCCGCGGGCAGTATTAGGGGCACGCTGAGCGCCTCCACCAATACTCGGACCGTCGCAGCCAGGGGGCCTGACCCTGACACATGGATCCTCTCTGTACGATTGGTAGCTGAAAAAAGTTTTTGATACAAGCTTTTATGCTGACTGTATTTTCCTTTCCACTGTCAACTTATACTCATCGAGGCAATTCTAAGAAACCCAAACACAATGGGGGTTTGATCGTTACACAGAGTTCCTAATAGCCTCTGGTCTCCGTCGTCCGATCAGCTCGATGGTAATTAATATAACATTGTCAATGTTATTATCCGACCTACATAAGCAAGTAAAGTTTAAGCTTATTCGAATAACGGGAAGGTCGGGAAGTTAGACAAATACAGCATGCAAGATTTGACCCTAACAAACAAACATACATTGCGAGTTAAAAATAAGCTTGTAAAAATATCTCCGACTTCCAACCCTAACGTCGCGGATTGAAAATCCGACCCTTACCGTAGTGTTTCGGAATTTATTTACGAAATATCTTCTATATCGCTTACAATCGTCGATCACTCGTCGAAAACATCGTGAGGAAACAGGACTAATACTAATAAGGACTAGTTTCTCCTCCGGGTTGGAAAGGCAGATGGTAGACGTTTTCTTGAAATTAGCTCTTACGCCAAATCATGGTATTATGTAGCCAAAGCAAATCCCAGACTCCCAAAGCCGTGGCATAAGTACCCACTTAGAGAAATAAAACAGATATGGTAAAATAAAAGACCTCGGGATGGACTCGAACCAACGACTCTTGAATACACGCCCATCCCAAACATTTCAGCTTAAAAAATAAAAATAATTTGTTTTAGTATTTAAAGAATCTTACGTTGAAAATTGTTCTGCTCGCTGCCATGAAAACGCACGTTTGTCAGCACCCAATACAGACTGTAGTCCGCTACCATGTGGATCATCAGCTTCAAGGTTGTAATCACCATGAACACGATGGAGCGAGTCAGGTACATTCTCTCCGAGGGGAGCAGGCGGATGGATGAGGTCTGAAAAACGAGGATTAAGGGCTTAGTTTCGTTGGCCAGCCACCTTGCGGAGTACAGTTGCCAATGCCATTGGACATATCGGCGGCCGGCCAAGGTGCTCATATATCTGAATACGGCTCTAATTCTCAAAGCGTTAGAAGATATTTTTGAGTACCTTGGCTGCTCTGATATATCTGATGCCCGTTTTACACACTCGTTCAAAATGTCTCGGGGGAATGCAACTCTGTACATAGTACTGACTCGAGAACATCGGACCAGAGGCTCTGACGAGAAGCAAATCGCCCGTGTAATAAAACTCTTAAACAATGTTTCTATTGCAGGCGTAGTGGACACGGATACTTAGTGCATAATGCATTAAACCAAATTTTCACTTACGTGACGCTTTCGCCTTGAATGGCAGCTACTTAAATGAAATCTGTAAATCTCGAGAATATACTACCAATTTGTTAGCAAAGTCATAAAATTTCATCAGACACAAAAATCACATTCTTAGCGTTTTCAGAAGTATTAGGAGAATCGCGTCACGTAAGCCATATTCTCGTGGAATGCTCTAGCAAAGTTCGTAGGAATAGTCATCATCATCACCATCTTTTCAGCCGAAAAACGTTCACTGCTGAACAAAGGCCTCCTCCAAAGATTTCCACAACAAACGGTCATTCGCCGCCCTTAACGGTGTCCCGCAATCCTAACCAGATCGTCGGTCCATCTAGTCTTGAGCCTTCCCAAGCTGCGTCTTCCGGTACGTGGTCGCCAATCAAGAACCTTTCTGCCCCATCGGCCATCGGTTCTGCGAGGAATGTGGCCCACTGACACTTAAGTCTGGCAAGGTAGGCAAGGTGGTAGGAAATTAGGAATAGTATAATTACCGAAACGTATTTAGCTCGCTCCCTAGTATTCAATGGCAACACGGTCTCCCTACCCTGCCGCTGCCTCTTGAGGTCCAGCTCCCGAAGCTCCTTCGTAACGTAGCGGTTGTCAAAGCGGGATCGAGTCCGGAACATGTGCAGGTAGTACTTCGCTCTGTAAAAACGATACAGGCTATGTTATACAAGTGACCAAAGTTAATTTGCCTCTTGTAACAATTTAGCGTAGCAAATTAAGGCTGAACAGAGGCAAACTGCTTAGTGCATTCGACGCTAAATAGTGCGTTTTACCTGCAGAGCCTCTGCTTATTCCCTATTTTATACGACAACAAATTTCATACATATACGGTACCTATGTCCATATCGCTGCCCCACTCGATTGAAATCGTAAGAGTAAAGGCAAAGAAGTCGTTTATCTCGTGTTAACTGTTTTGAAATCATTGGAAATATGTAATTGGACACATGCGCTCACCAATCGGGTTCATCTATATCAGCATTTCTAAGCCTTCAAAAATATCTGTACACCCTTGGACCCTTAAAATGTCTGGACACAGGCCGCCAGACTAATGGACCCACATGGGTGACGTGTAGACGTGTGTGCGCGTAGTATGAGCAGCAGTGGGGCTCCGGCTTTATAAAAACGTCGAATATCGCAAGTTGGGAGGATTATCTACTGTCAGCATTCCCTATACTATGACAAGCGGTAATGACGTACACATGATCTCAATCCACTGAGCAATGCACTCTAAGGACGTCTAATAAAAGACCAATTGAAGACCAAGTGAACAGCAGAATCCTTTACAACGCTAAAAATAAACTATTAAATAAATTGGATACAACTGTACTTACGTGTCATACGTGAGTAAGATCGTATGAATGAGAAACCGTCGAGTAACTGACCCCATTTTTCATCGTTTTGTACTTACTTGCCCATCACCACCCCCATGCTAAGCTAAGTTTGTATCGATTTTGATAGCTAACTGTGAGAATATTAAGTAAACGTTATAATTTCTTAGAAGTTTGACGTTTAAAATTGCGCAGTCTAATATGAATATCGTACTTAGCTTGGTCTAACTCTAATAACAAATTAACAGTTGTCGTACAGTTCACACATTAGGTAAGGGCTGGTAGTGCTGGTACCATCCATATCCGTCACACTTGCATATTAGAGTGACAAGAGGTTTTTTTCGTCGATGCCAATTTTCGAAGTTTGTGGGAGGCGTGCCGGAGTGGCTGTGTAGTGGTATTTAGTGGCTACGTTCAGACATCCACCCTAGTCGCATACTCTGCTAAATATAAGACACGCTCTTTTGTCTATAATTTTGTCATTCTGTCAGGGATTTTCGTACAATTCGATGTAGTTTATTCATAAACCTTTACACAAAATACTAAACGTGCGAATAAAATACTAACTGTACTGTGTCAAATACTGGAAGTAAGTAAAGGAGTATTCGCAAAGTTAGTCAGCCAGTACGTTTAGTATTTCGTTGGGTAGGTTAGGTTAGTATTTTTATCGGACGTTTTATTACTATCTGTTGAGTATCGATCGCGCCACCTTGAGTTGTATTCCTCAGGATTGAGGGCCGTGATTGCCTCTTCTGCATCACTTTCTCACGGACGATCTTTCTCCAACTTCTTCTGTCTCCGGCGGTATGGAGGGCGTTTTGCACTGTAGAGATCTGAGCAGACCAACGTATAGGGCTGCGTCCGTAGTTGAGAATACTTACCTGAATAATACGCACCAGAAAAAGGCTGACAATCATAGGTACAGCAAACAACTCAGGACCTACCTATGCTTCGATGTGAAAGATATTGGTACTTGAAAGTCACTTGAATATAATAAGCATGAGGAACAAGCCGGTAAACGCGCAAGTCCATGACGGCTAGGGCAGGAGCATATCGGCACGGTTGTGCAAGTCAGTGCTGACAGCAGCTACTTGGCTGACGGGGACGCAGCTGTTGCAGCAAGAGTGGACAGTCACCTGAATATAATAAGCATGAGGAACAGTCCTGTGAGCGCGCAAGTCCACGACAGCCAGGCCAGGAGCGTGTCGGCACGGTTCCGCAGGTCGGTAATGACGCCGGCGGCCGCTTGGCTGACGGGGAGGCTGCCGTTGCAGCAGGAGTGCGAGCGATGGATGTGGACGCCCGTAGCCAGCATGGATTGGACGCCGGATGAGTATGTGTTTAGTTCTGGAACAACTAGTCTTGTAAGTCGTCATGCAATCGCGACTTAACCCTAAGATTCATCCGGTTTTGGTAACTCTAGTTACCAGCTACATCCTAAGTCGTCCGCACTGACAGGTGGTTTGCTTAGCGCGTAGAGCCTAGCGAGCCTAGCGACTTCCGCGTCGTAGTCAACGGTTATTTTAATATTAATTTTAAGTAGTATGGCTCACGAGAGTTTAAATTGTATTGTTACTTCATAATGCAAGAACAATAGAGATGCGCGGTAGTTTGGAATCAACAATACTAAGGCTTCGGTCGATGCGGCATCATAATCCATCATCAATGGCCACTGTATCCCTACGGATGATTGTTGCAACGCTGTGTTATGTCTGTAGCCCTAGCACAAGAGTGTTGCGACAGTTAGTTAGTTTTCTTGGGCTTTTTCCGCAAATTAACAGTATCTGGCGGTCGAGAAAGACAACTGTCATTGTCTAATCCGAAGAGTTAGATAATGACAGATGTGTTTTCGACCGCGAGATACTATCGCACCATTCTTGAGCTAGCTAGGGCTCCGGTGTTAAAACGGCTGATCCAACAATATGAAATACTAAGACTTACTTTTCTTAACAGTAGCCACAATGCTTCCCTTCGCAAAATCGCCGACCACGCAAAGCGGTTCTGACGACTTCAGATTAAAACACACTGCCCGCACCAGGTGATCCCACTTCCACTGGCTCTGGAATTTTGGGAACTCCTTCTGGCAATCGTCCGTTCCTTGGACGAGAATATTGGAGCAGTGCTCGTATGGTGTCCCTAGTTTTCTGTTACAGGTTGCTTCGACGGAGTTTAGCCAGGAGAGGGAAGATTGGAGAACGTGAGCTGGTTAAAAAAAAATGTTATTTTTGCAAAGCGGGAAGTAGGGACTCAAAAACGGTAACTTATATGATTGCTCGCCACCTAAGATTTCAATCTTACCTGAGCTGACCTGGCCTTGTCCCTCCCTCCCTCTTAAAGCTTGCTTGCTTAGAAAAGCAGTGGAGTAACTATACCAAGAAGGCTCGTGCCAAATTCAAGCCTCAATTTCACAGATTGGGGGTTCAACCAGTCACACCCATGATTTTAACTGACGATCATTAGACTTATTATTCAGCATACCGTTGCATTAAGGACTTTTTTTCAATACCACGACGGTGGCAAACAGGGAGAAAAGCGGTCACCGTAGCCTATAGACGCCTGCAACTCCAGGGGGGGGGGTCACACGTGCGTTGCTGACCCATTAAAATCTTATACAGTCCTTATTTGAAGAACCCCACACCGTAATCTTTCGGGAAAACCTCGGCTCATTCCACAGCCGGAGCGTCCGTAGGAGGAAATGCCTCTGAAACCGCACAGTGCGCGACTATTTTGGTTGCAAGGTGTGTGGATGAGCGCCCTGTCGATGGCGAGCGGTGCGATGGTGAAAAGTGGACGTTGACATCATATCAAACAATTTTTCAGAACACAACCCATTGCATAGGCGATAGAACACACATAGGAGACAAAGTCTCTCCTTAAGACTTAAGGGTTCAATACCGACTGTGAGATTTTACGATCGTCGTTCTCGTCGTACAAATGGATACTCAATACTGTTGGCGACAGTACAATTAGGGCCTGAGGTTACGCTGACTTAGACAAGTTGGGTTGGGCTTTTGAGAGCTGCCACCGAACTCAAAGGAATTCTAGCAACTTGCGAATAGGAATACACTTGCTTAGATACTCGTAATATCGAAAATCAAACTTACCTAAACTCATGGTCAGCCGATGAATCCTCACCATCATAGTCTTCATCACAGCTGCCAAACGTTCCACCTTCTCCACAGTGCCGTCCATGGTTTCCTTCATCAGGTTTAAGGGGCTGTCCTTGGATTCTTTGATCTCTTTGACGCTGGATTTTATCTGTTCCTATTGAACATATTACAATTTAAAACGACAAACAGTTCGATAATTTAGACTACTCTAGGCTCCAGCTAGTCTAATATGGTCGAGTTATCTATCACCCTGGCTGTCACGTTTTAACAAGTGTGTAAGTGATGCATAGCGCGATAGCCGATAAAACGGCGACCGTACTAATAAAACCACTTTTTCTAAAGAAAAATGTTAGGTTTCTCTCTAAAAAAGTGGTCGTCAGGAAGGCTAGACAAAAAAAACGATAAAACGGCGACCGTACTAATAAAATCACTTTTTTTAAGAAAGGTTTTTCTCTAAAAAAAAAAGTGGTCGTCACAAAGGCTAGACATATCGCCGCAAAACTTCCTGCTTCTAGAGGTTAACGAATGGTTTAAAATAAAACTACTCACTCGAGGACAAGCACCCTGACCCCCTTAGTTACCCTCCTAAATCCTACGCAGTATGAATAAAACCTAAAATCTCTATTTCTGTTGTCGCATTATTAAATTAACGAGTCACTTACATTAACATATGTACAGTTCTTCACCTTATGACTTCGGAATAAGGTGTAAAATTGTATAGATCATTATGGTTGAGGCTGTACGTTGACCTTAGTTCATGAACCTTTTAAGTGGTGTTGATATTTACGAGTGTCTCGACTATTATTTATTATTGTCTGCTAAATGGCTTTATAGAAAGGGGAGAATATAATGTTAGGTTAGAGGTGGAGTGATTGTTTCGAAATTTTAAGTGAGAAAATGAAAAATTTACAGACTAGGTTACATTATTTAAATCAGGCGAAGCGGTTTGTTGTGAGCATTAAATTAAAATATATATACGTATCAAATGTATTAAAGCAATACAAGCTAGAAATTAGAGAGAGTCTGGGGATTAATAGTCGACTTACTATAATACCTACCCTACCTATTAACCCTTTGACCACCAAGAACGCCTAAAGGCGTCGTGTGCTGTCGTACCCACGACGCCAGCAACGCCTAAAGTTGTCTCAGTTAAGGTGAACTTCGATCATGAATAAAATCTATTTAGAATCGTTTTGCACAGCACTACGAGATTCGTCATTTTTGATTATCGTGCTTGGCGTCTGACTGATCACTTCATTCAAATATGAAAGCGGTCAAAGGGTTAAAAATATGAAAGTCACCATAACTCGGGAACAATTATTCATGACAAACCCACAAATCAATGCCCAACCTTACCAGGATTCGGATCCGTATCCTTGTGCTTCGTTGGAAGTAGACGTTCCATTCACCCCACGCCGCACGCGCAGTGTGCGTAGTTGTTTTCGATTGCGACTGCGGCATTCGAAAGTATATCCGTCTTGCTCCTACCACTACTCTGGCAGGAGCGAGACGGACATACTGTCGAATGCAACTCATGGTAAGCACACTGTTCGCTGCCGCACGCTCGCCATTCCGGGTGCGTAGCCAAGATGCCAGTCGCGAACGAAACGCAACTGTCTTTGTCGCACTAATAAGGAAGAGAAAACGCGACGCTACTGAGCGTTATCGAATGGCATCTTGGCTACGCACCCTTGTCTTACACTAATACATACCTGCCCACAAGCTAGGGAAGCGGAGAGCGTATCTAAGTTCTTCAGAGTGTTGGTGGCTGGGCCAGTGAGTATCAGAACCAGCGCGTAGCAAGCCAGGGTGTAGCGGCCGACGCGCGAGAAGAGACCCGGTATTAGAAGGAGAACCAGGCATCTAAAAGAGTGACCTTGTATTCATTTTTAACACATTTTAGTCGGGGTTAAATTGCTTGTGCTTGTTGTACGAGTAAGTGAACCTTGCACTTTATAACTACTATATGCACCTCTTTGATTGTTCATTCATAAACTTTTTTTTTATGAAAGGACACTCAAATATTTTTTAAATTAATTCCTAGTATTTAATCTTTTCGACGCGATGTCAAACACAATATTGTATATTTTATATAATTATTTTTATTATGCTTTAGTAGTGCAGGTTTGTTTTACTCTGTGACCGAGATATCGGTCATTGCCATTGAACCTGCCATGCCATATACGTCTTTGGCGTGGAAAAGGAAGTGATTATTACATGCCTTATTATGAACGATTTAAAACAATTTGGGCTTAAACTAAGCACGGCGGATCAAACTTTCCCCCTCCACTAAACGACAGTTGGCTCTCGATGGTTCCCGGCATGCCTATCACGAACAGTGAAAATTGGCATTAACGGAAAAACCTCTGTCACTCTTATATGCAAGTGTGACAGAGATCGCTCGTTTGCCCCCTATAGCATAAAAAAAAAAGATGGAGATACAAATCCGCAATCGTTCGATTTTCGTGGTACCCTACCCCGAAATCCACTCAAGATCATCTAAAGGTCACCAGTGCCATGCCAAGTGTCAGCGCATAGTCACAAAATACAAGGTGTCACATGCGCCGCTTACAGAACTGGTGCCAGGGTAACACAATGTTAGCGCTGAGACGCTTATGCTACGCTACGAGTGCTACGCCGTAGCGCGTAGCATTGTTATTCTTCCCCCGTGTAACAAAAAATATCTGAAGACTCGTAAAGTTAGCATTCAGTGATGAGGAAAAACGATAATTATGTGCTACATCTCAAGAGAATGTACCGAATCCTAATCCATAGGTAATAAATAAAACACTTCATAACGGATTAATTGGGTATATAGACTAGGTACATTCTCCTACTTATATACGCGATTAATCCGTTTAAGTGTTTCATTATAACTGAAGACATTCACTGGGTCCTGATAGTTGGGTATATGTGTGTGTTTAACGCCATTAAGAATTGAGGCTTAGGCACCTACTATAGGTATGTACCAAAAATATATAATCACGCAATTACATGTACAATTACAACGTAAGCACAGTTCTACAAATAAGACGCACTTATTACCTGACTGTATAATTAAAAGTGACTCCCAAAGCAATCGCCACGCCAATCATCCATCCGAAAACTGTCCAAGCGGACAGTTGAATAACGAAGACAGTAAAAAGAAAATACGTCAAGATCCCCCCGACGATCGCAATCACAATTTTTAAAAGGAAACTTGAGTTTTCCTTTATAAAAGTGCACGAATTCGCAAGTCTCGATCCCTCCGGGCAGAGGTTCCTGTAGATTTGCTCGAGTTTCTTCTGAGAATCATTGCGGTATACTGTCAATTTTTGATAAAAAGTGCTCCGTAATTCTGTCTTGGAATTTATCGAATTTATTTTCTCTTTTTCATATTTCAGTCTGTATTTTTCTATAGTTCGCGCTTTCCACAGGAGCGCGAGATACGCCATGTTGGCGGATTTCTGCGCTCATTTAATTTATTTGTTTCGGGACCTCATCATTCTAAAATTAATGAATTTCGCTTCGAAAAGTTGTCATGAACGACAGAATATTTAGTTTTTCTTTTTGTGACCTTGCATACCTTTTCACCAAGAAGGATATTGTAAATTATTCTACCTTTTTTGAGCTAGAAAACTGTACAAAAAGGAACTTAGCAAAAAGGAAATGATATACCGCCGTCAGCAAAAAAGTTTTCTAAAAATCGTTAAGTGTTATCCTTTATTAATTAAGTAGGTACTTACTCTTAGTACCTACCACAGAACCTTCATACATATATGCTAGATATTGAGTACTACAATACTAAAGTACTTAATATCTTAGACTTCATTACAAGAAGTAGCCCATTAAGACAAAATGAGAGCGAAATGCCGGTCTCGGTGCCAAATCCAACAACTTGTGGACCTAACTACTGTTTTAGTGAGAGCGTCCAAGGAAGTAAGTGTACTCTTGTAAACATATGTCTTATAATGTAAAATATTGCTTTGTCACATACTTCTGTTGTTTCTCCAATAAAGAAAATAAAATAACTGTCGACGGACTCCTACGATATTCAGTTTTATTGCCAACTAGCGACCCGCCCCGGCTTCGCACGTGCTATTATTACTTATAGGTACATTTATCTTGAACCACTCTATCTATTAAAAAAAACCGCATATAAATCCGTTGTGTAGTTTTAAAGATTTAAGCATACATACATACATACAGCGGGAAGCGACTTTGTTTTATACTGATTACTATGTAGTGATGCGAAACACATTGCTATTAATATTTAAGTAGGCGCTCCTTCCACCAAAATGTCTTACAAAAATCCTCTTTTTATCTTATTTAAGGCTAGTTTTTGTTCCGTTTTGGATATGATACGGTATAAACCTCATATAGCATTGAAAAATGTAGTTATGAATGGCTGAACGTCAAGCTACGCATTGTTCGTGAACGTAACATTACATATTTATAACTACATTTCTATAGTTAATCAAAAGGATGCTATTCATTGAACACATTTCTTTGTAATTGCCTGAAGGATCGGCCACGTACGAGTATAAGGGGACGCGAAATTGAATACTTAGATTTTCCGTGAGTTCGTTGACATCAACGAAATTGTCAATAACAAATTAAAATTAACCTGGGCCGTGCTCTGCGGATCTGCGCCGTCCGTTCATTGAAGGAACATGCGCAGAACACTGCAATGCTACAAAATCAACTTCACTCCGTAGCGGTTCTGGAAATCATAAAGATAAATTCCCTATAATCATTTAGTAAAAGCAACGTAATGCTCCGAAGGATAATCTAGAAGTGCCAGTTTACGAAGGTGAAAATCGTGATAATGTTTAGGTGATCTACGGAAGATAAGGATTTTCGAATAATAATTTTAGTTTTTCGTGAACGGAATTGTAAGTAAAACTTTTATTTTCTTACATAATTTTGAGTATTGATCCTTTGATTAGTTTCCAAGTGGCTCTTAGTCGATTCATCTATTGTAGACATTAAATCAGTAAAAAAGAATTTACGTACTCATGTGGGAAAGCGAACATTCTGTGCCAGATGTTTACTAGGAAAATGCATAGTCATTCATAATTCACTAGAAATTTAACAACGTAGAATATTCAAAGCCAACGTTTTAGAAATAAAAAAACATCGCGTAAACCTTGCATGTTTCTAATTACGAAATTATTGAAGATTGTGAAATTAAATGTAAAATTAGATTTATTTTTAGTGTCGTTGTAAAATTGCCGGTATTTAGCTATACAATCGGCGGCAAAAGTAGCGTGTAGGTATAAGGAAAGTATAACAAATTAAATACTTAGTTATAAGCAAAACACTTCGCTTTATTTCTACTTTCGCTGCTGACTGTACCTTCATGGACATTACAAATTTAATGACCATACGGAAAACTCGAAACTCGAAATAAATTGATTATACGTAGTCAACTAATTTTAAATGGATTAAAGTATTTTCTAACCATGTTGTCTTATTAATTATTATAAACAATATAAAAAGTACAAAAATTTTAGTTTATAATAAACGAACAAGAATCGGATAAGCGGTTTACTAATTATGAACGTTACCTACTTTCATTGACAACTGTCAATGCTGTCATATGTTTTTGGCACTTTCGGCATTGTGTCCATTGTTTGTTATTATTTATTTTGTTAAAGTTGCAATATAAATTCTATGAAACAGCTTTGCAGGAATTGGTATACCTTTGTGAAAATGTGTATTATTAGATACCTTAATATCATGGAACCGAAAGGTACGTTTGTCCATGTTTCGTTCTTCCAAAATGATCTTTGTTTATCAATTACCAAGTTTCACTTTTATTTATTTATTTAAAATTTATTGCACAAAATACAAAAAAATCGTACAAATGGCGGACTTAATGCCCAATGGCATTTTCTAGCAGTCAACCTAGGCCAAACAGAGACATGAATAAAATGGTGCAAAGGGAGAATTAAAGGTAATAATATCGAAATAATCGCGGGTTCGTACTTGGTACAAAGGTTGTCCATCGCTATTTAGCATGGGAACGCGGCTAGTGTGATGGGTACCTTTGCGCCAGGGATGACTCGAGGGGGTCTTTTGGACTAAAAATAAGACTAAGATTAAGTTTTATTGTTTCTATTGTTATTGTACGTTGACATGTAAAGAATAAATATTGCAAAGCGAACTGAAGAATGTTATATATACAATACACAGATAAAATACTCGATTCTTGATTACGCCTATATTTCCTACCTTGACCTCAATGAGGAGCATCTGAACAAGCTGGAGCGTATTCAGAATGTATGCATACGGTTCATATTTGGCTTGCGCAAAAATGATCATGTGTCTTCTTTCCGAGTTCAACTTAAGTGGCTTCCTATTCGTTATCGTCGTAATCTTCACATTCTCAGTGTTCTCTATAGTGTACTTTTTATTCCTGCAACGCCCCGCTATCTCAAAGAACGGTTTAGCTTTCTAATTTCTAGTAGGTCCTCACAGAATTTACTTCTTTCTGTTCCTAGTTCTCAGTTTTATAATGGTTCGTTCACTTACCGAGCAGTTTGTTTGTGGAACTCCCTGCCTGTTGAATTAAGACATGCTGTGTCGCTTGCTTCTTTCAAAAACAAAGTCAAGGATTATTATTTGTCACTTCCTTAGTGTTGCTGAATGTGTAAAATTGAAATGGATTCCAGTGAATGCTGGCTTTCACTGGAATCCATTTCAATTTTACTTTTATTAATTAGGCTGCTTATATATTATATATATCATATATGTATGTTTTTATTTGCTTTATCTGAGTATATATAAGTACGCCTGTTGTTTACCTCTACTTTTTGTGTGTGTTTTTATTTTAATTTATATTCTTTTTTCTGTAATGTTTTGTAAGGTGTGCAATAAAGAGTTATTGTATTGTATTGTAAAAAATAATATAATATACCTACTACTACTTATTTCTAACATGCACACTATACTATAATGATGGACACTATGGAAACTCTTCTTTCAGCAGGTGCTTACACTGAATCCGCTTAAACGCAATCTTACTTGAGGCTTGTCGTATATAAAGAGGAAGCGAAATTCCAATGACAACTTGCCTGGATGGCATACTTTGAACTGTGTGACTTTGAATGTTTATCTGATTCATAATTCATAATGTGAATCAAATTTCTGACTAAATTTTAAAAACTCTTATTGGTAGTTTCAGTGTTTTTGTTCAAAGTTTATTGTCATAAAAGTTTAATAAACAAAAAACTATCTTTAAGTTGTGTCAGACTTTACAAGCTAGCTACCACAAGTTTCATTTGACTTAGTCCTAGCTCATTGGAACAAAATCAAATAAAAATGTAATATTGATTAGTTTATCATCTGCTTAAGTTACATGTACAGTCGCCATCAGATATATCGTAGCGGGCGAGGTCCTCAAATACTTCTGAGCAGGGTTAAACTTCAATAAATTCTTTACAACAGATCCGCCAGTAACATCTGAGCACTCAATTTTTTCACAAATATATGAGCCGCAATTATTTCAGTAATTTTTGATCACACAGCGAGGTAAAAATATCTGAACGCACAAATTGTCACAGGTATCTAAGCAAGAGAAGTGGTCACAAATATCTGAACATTGGAGGAAAATATACCTTAACCTGGTAACAAACAATTCAAAATACAGTACCAGTTAGCCAGTTACATTTTGCGTGCTTACACAATTCTTTAATATTGACATGACATATTTGACATAGGTAAGTTCAGTTGCCATCAGATACATCGACACTGCCCAGGTGCTCAGAAATATCTGAACACGGCTCTATTGCCAGAGCGTTACAGCACAGAATACATATTTGGTTGGTAGAAATCGCGAAACGTCTGGTTGATGTTTCTGGTGACCGAAGAGCTGGTGGCTTCATCGCACAACGTATCAGCATTGCGATACAACGAGGAAATGCTGCCAGCATCCTAGATACAATGTCTCAAGGACTTATTTTAGATTTAAGGTGGGTAGAGGTAGGTAGAGGTAGGTCGTTAGTTAAGTTACACTTACTGTATATATTTCGAAAATAAATGTTTTTTCCCCATTTAATATTTTGTGACACAATCTTACCCTAGTTCCACGGTAAGTTCTATAAGGCTTGTGTTGTGGATACTAGACGACGATATATATGATACTTAGATACATATAAATACTTAAATACATAGAAAACACCCATATAACCCAGGAACAAATATCTTTTGTATACCGCGACGGTGTTGAGAGTCTCTCGCTCTGTTGTAAATAATTTATTGAAATTTAACCCTGCTCAGAAGTATTTGAGGACCTCGCCCGCTACGATATATCTGATGGCGACTGTACATACTCTGCAATCTAATTTGAGCTTTTACTGAGTAACTAAGAGTTCCAACTTCAAAGACAATAAAATATCTCGTCTTCGTAGGGTAAAAATAGAAAGGCAAATGTTTCGTACAAACACTTGATGTATGGCCACTAATTATATAGACTGGCTCACTTTGCTATGCTGAATTGACAATATTTCATAATTTTCAAAGTCCCTAAATCAAAAAACATGTTAAGAAACGTGCCAAACACAAAAATATAAGTATAATAATTTTTTACAGTCTATGTAAAAATCCTTTAAAAATAGTTTGTGTCACGAAGCTGATGAGCACTGAAATAGAGTGACATCACAGTTCTCATAATATATTTTTTTTTACTAAAGTATAAAAGTTACGCAAGTAGCACTTAAAAATATGAAATGTTATCAATTCTACCTTAGTCCTACATTGCCCACTGTAAAGCCCAGCCCAGTAGAATATCACAACCATATCTGTGTTTCCCATAAAATCAAGCCAGTTTTTTTCAGCTTCTAAATATTTTGGGTTCTGTACTTCAAAAGGAAAAAAACGCTTATAGGATCACTGTCGTCTGTCTTTATCTTGGAAACACGTAGAGGTAGTAAATTGAACTGAATACCATATAATATATGAGCCTGTGGTCCCTTGAAGCTGTGAAAGAACCAATCCTCTATGTCAACACAATCAAAAGATATGGCTGTTTATGTCGCATTTCCCATACATTTGCATTTGGTAGCAAAATGCTTGCAAGAGCTTGCAGTACAATTACAGGAGAAAATCAGAAAAACGAATAATTGCCGCACACTGGGAGTTCAGCATTCAAGCATTCAATTCAGCGGGGAGCATCCTTTGTACGGAGCCCTCATATCATTATCTGTGCTCCGAATTATAAGCCCTTTTAGTCCCAGTAAGAGAAAAAAAATACAAAATAAAATGTTTAGGAATATTTATTAATGTCCTAAATATTAATATATATATTAAAGGAGCTAGTAATTTTAAGTAATTAATATTCACAAAAATACCAAAAATTTTAAAAACTTTTATCTACCCTCAAAGACATTCATAAATTATATTATAATGTTAGTAGAAAAGGATTAGAAATTATAAATTGAAAGAGATCATAAACTACAGGAAAAGTGTCCAAGGTGAGCAGCCCTACCAAAATAACAAAAAAACATTAATCTAAATATTTATTACAAATAATAAATGATTTGATTGTGATTTACTTAATTCATAGTGAACCAGACAAAGTCCGTATAAACATACTAAAATACTTAATGCATTCACTATTCGAAGCGTATTACTGCAAGAATGTAACAGTTGTAACCCAGTGACCCAATTCTGGGACATGAATAACTGAGTAGGATGCAGTGCTCTTGGTGTGCTGATATTTAGGTCAAATAAGGCTCCGATTTAGACAGGATTGAATAAACATGCATTGTTGAAACATACATATTTATTAACACATTGAGTGCCGGATGTTTTCTGTGGGTGGTCGCTTTCTGCTACAAAGCGGGAAAACGACGGAATCAGGTACAGTCAAGTGCAGAAATATGGTTCGACATAATCGACTCATAAATATGGTACTACGCTCTTATTACATAAGGTGCTATGGGACATATTTTTGAGTAAGATGTGCACCACGCACCACCATATTTTTACATTTGACTATACGAGTACAAGCGTAGCGCGTAGCACTCGCTGGCATGTGTTAATTTTAGTGACAAAGAAATATGGCATATTTTTATAAGTGTATATTTAACTTTAAATGTTTGTATGTTGGGTTCAAAACTTGTAAGCTGAATTTGACTAAATCCCGTTTTTCAAATAAGCATAGAGTAAAGACAATAGATAACAAATAGTAAACCATACGCTTCGCGCCATAAACTGAAACTTATGGTTCCATCGAGTTGATCAGATGATGGAGACCGGAGGTGGCCAATCAGCAAGGGAATGTAGCCTTATAGGGGTGCCCCTGCTGCAGGGAACTGAGTTGGGAGACCATAGGTATTTACTGGTTTAAATTTAGTTTAGTATAGTTTTAGTCTCCTAAGGGGAAGGTCAAAGGTCGCAGGTATACTCACTCGTATTGATAAACAAAAGTGGAGGTGGACAGTGGAGAAATAGTCTAAACAAGTGACCCACTGGTACCCACTCGGCTGCAAGTGTAAATGAAAGCCAATAACTTTTTGGGAGGATGACATAAACACAACTCTAGGACCACCTTGGACCAGGGTTGCTTTAGATACAGAGCAATGGAAAGAGTTGGAGGAGGCCTATGCCGACGGGCACTGCACATTGAGGGACATTTTATACAGTAAATTTATGTAAAATGCTGTAATTTAATGTTTAAAAGTGGCTTATTTAATTTTATAGTTTTAGTCTACATTTACAATGTTACCCCAAGTTGTTCTGAAAGTCTAGTGCCCACTTGTAATTCACCCTATTTTTAGGTAGGCTTAAACCGAGATTGATAAAGATTAATGTAGTTATGTCCGTTCCAGACCATGGACAACGAGCAGCCTCACCAAGAGCTGGTCAAGTGCGTGGTGGTGGGCGACACGGCGGTGGGCAAGACGCGGCTCATCTGCGCACGCGCGTGCAACAAGCACGTGTCGCTGTCGCAGCTCATGACCACGCACGTGCCCACCGTGTGGGCCATCGACCAGTACCGCATCTACAAGGACGTTAGTATCGACGTTGTGACAAGCATATCATATCATATCATTTATTCAGTAATAATCATACATTGCCAGGGCTATACAACTCACTTAAATATGTAAAAGTAAATTAAATTAAATAGCAGTTACAATATAATAGAATAAATATGATTTGATTTGATTTGATAATGTAAATGGTATATGGATACTATTGTTACGTTTGAGGGGTGGGTACTTTATAAAAAATGCACTAATTAACCACTAATTAAAACTGAGGCTTTATTGCTACTTACAAGACACTAAACACAGTACTTGAACACAACTATCACACACTAGTTTATCGCACTTGTCACTTTTACTTCACTTCGATTCGCTCTTGATCCGCACTGTATCGCATCCAGTATTGAACTACTCTGTGGCTGCAGGCTGCCGCTATATATACCCGTCGGCGGTACTCCTGATGGTTCCAGAATGTTCCAGCCAAATCTCGCCTCGACAGGTCGGCTTCGATTCTAGTAAGTTCGCGAGTAGGTACCTAAGTACTTCTCGCGATGCTTCTAGACGCGGCTGGGTACTAGGCAGGTGTGTCCGCGAGTATTCGAGAACATTCTCGATTCTTGCCGTCTCTTTCTATCCTTCTCTTTCACACACTTCTGGAATGTTCCGTATAGCTAGCTCTTTCTAAGAGTGCTATCTCTTTCACTCCTTCGAGAAATTTCGCCATATACTGAATTGTACTTCAGGGGCCCATAAGGGGTCCTGAAAACGCCTGAAAACGGGTTTTCAGGTTATTGTGCCATCTGGTAGAGGGTGGCCTGAAACGAACTGAAAACATGTTTCAGGCGCCTGAAAACAACGGTAACTGGGGTAAATTTTGAATCTTCTAGTATGTGAAAGAGGCACCTCTAAAACGGCCTGAAATCACTTTTCAGCCTGCTGAAAACGCTTCTAAGGCAAGAAAAATCACATTTGAAGTTTTGTTCACATGACCGGCGTAACACTACCCCCTCCTAAGACATGCTCGTCCCGAGCATCATCATTATTGCCGTGGTATCTCGCCAGCCGATCAACGTGAACAATCTTACATGGGCTTCGTGAATTTCGCTGTATCCGATACGTGACGTCGTTGATTTTTGTGACCACTTTGTATGGCCCTTCCCAATTCGGAGACAGTTTCGGGGACTTCCCTTTCCTTCGCATCGGGTTATGTAGCCACACCAACGAACCTTCCTCGTACCCCATTTGGTTAGACTTCCTGTCATATCGAGTCTTCATTTTTGTGCTAGCTTGAAGCCCCTGTTCACGAACTAGGCTGTGAACGTCATCAATCCGATCCCTTAAATTGCATGCATATTCTGTGATGCACCTTGGAGTATCCGGGGGTCGACCAGTTAGGACATCAGCAGGTAAACGAATCTCTCTTCCGCTGTTTCCGCTGCTCTTCTTTGGGCAACTAGACTGTATGTGACCACGTTCTCCACAACGGTAACACTGCGGCCTAAACTCACGACGGATATCAATCGGCGCTCTAGTTGACACTTCACGCATACTGTAAAGCCTTGATGGTTCCTGGCGCGCAGCTTCCACTTCCAAAGCGTGGGCTATAGCATCCTTTAGCCTTTCGTGGTGCCCTAATCGAACTGCCGCCCGTACTTCTAAATCTCGTATTCCATCAACAAATGCCTGTACAAGCATGGTGTCCACGAAAGATCCCGATGTACGTTGGTACGCCTTTCTAACCAACTTCTCAATTTCCAGGGCCCACTGTTGCAAGGTCTCATTACGTTCCTGTGTCCTATTCTTTAACTGAGCTCGGTAAACGTGCTCCAAGTGTCTGTCACCATAACGGGCTTCCAGCGCTTCTAGAAGTCGTTCATAAGATTTGTCTTCTCCTAAGGCTTCTAGTATTGCAAGGGCGTCGCCTCGGAGCGCTAAGATTAGAGCTGTCCTAGCTTGCTCCTTACTCCAGCCGTTCACCTCGGACACGGACTCGAGCTGTAGCTTATACGCTGCCCAAGAAGATTTACCATCAAATGGAGGTACCTTAAATCTTCTACTTTCCAATACGGATGCATCAGATACGCAGGTAATCGTACCACTGGCCATTTTTTCTTCCAACTTCTGGAGGCGGTTCTCATAGTTTTCAACTTTCTTCTTGAAGTCATCAACCGTGTCCTTGACGTCGTGCAGTTGAGTTTCTTGCTGAGAAACTTTCATTTCCAAGTCCGCTAGTCTTCTCCGGACTTCACACATCTCTTGCTTCCATTCTGTCATGGTCTCATGTACCTCCCGGAGCATACGCGCCTGTTCCTTCAGTTTTCTCCGGAGACTTTCAGATTGTTCTCTCGCCTGTTCCTCCTGTTTTCTCGCTTGTTCATCCTGTTTCGCGAGTTGACCACGTAGCTCCTCCTTCAGCCCTCTCCGGAGAATTTCAGATTGTTCTCTCGCTTGTTGCTCTTGTCTTATCGCTTGTTGCTTCAAGAGCAGAAATATCGCGTTGATGTCTACGTCTTGCTTGGCGGGGGCGTTTGAGTCCGATGAACCGGCTTCTGGTGCCGGATTCTGACTTGCTGCAGCTTGGCGCCGGGTCTGAACTCCCGTCGGCACGTCCTCACTCGCTGCATCATGACTCCGGGTCTTGTCTCCCGTAGGCACGTCCTCACGTGGCGTAAATGGCATTTTCTATCCCACTTCTGACACCAAATGTTACGTTTGAGGGGTGGGTACTTTATAAAAAATGCACTAATTAACCACTAATTAAAACTGAGGCTTTATTGCTACTTACAAGACACTAAACACAGTACTTGAACACAACTATCACACACTAGTTTATCGCACTTGTCACTTTTACTTCACTTCGATTCGCTCTTGATCCGCACTGTATCGCATCCAGTATTGAACTACTCTGTGGCTGCAGGCTGCCGCTATATATACCCGTCGGCGGTACTCCTGATGGTTCCAGAATGTTCCAGCCAAATCTCGCCTCGACAGGTCGGCTTCGATTCTAGTAAGTTCGCGAGTAGGTACCTAAGTACTTCTCGCGATGCTTCTAGACGCGGCTGGGTACTAGGCAGGTGTGTCCGCGAGTATTCGAGAACATTCTCGATTCTTGCCGTCTCTTTCTATCCTTCTCTTTCACACACTTCTGGAATGTTCCGTATAGCTAGCTCTTTCTAAGAGTGCTATCTCTTTCACTCCTTCGAGAAATTTCGCCATATACTGAATTGTACTTCAGGGGCCCATAAGGGCTCCTAAAACGCCTGAAAACGGGTTTTCAGGTTATTGTGCCATCTGGTAGAGGGTGGCCTGAAACGAACTGAAAACATGTTTCAGGCGCCTGAAAACAACGGTAACTGGGGTAAATTTTGAATCTTCTAGTATGTGAAAGAGGCACCTCTAAAACGGCCTGAAATCACTTTTCAGCCTGCTGAAAACGCTTCTAAGGCAAGAAAAATCACATTTGAAGTTTTGTTCACATGACCGGCGTAACACTATCCTTTCATGTATCCCACAAAATTTCTCCTGGGAGTTCTAGGCTACAACTCTTTAGAAGTCAGACGCAACTCTAACTTGCTCGTTTTTGCATGTCGAGTTCTGCGAGGGGAATCGGACTGCCCAGAATTAGTCGAAAGGTTTGTGAGGCTCTTCGTGCCTGATTTTAAAAATATAACCCTTAGGCCGCGTATCCGGCCCCTTTTGGCAGTGCCAACAGCGCGTACAGTGGCGCATAGAAACTCGCCGATCTTAAGAGCCCTGACTCTGCTGAATGCGCTTCTTGTATCAGCACCTGAATGTGACCTGCTTGCATGGCGATGGGCGGCTGTGTGTCAGGAATGCTTGGAATTTTGCGAGGCGATGGATAAAAGGCAGTCTAGTGTTTTTATATGTTAACATTAAGTTTCTGTATTTAATTTCACAGTGTATTAGTTTGTAAGACTGTAATGCTGTGTAAATCAATATTAAATAAAAATAATGTGACGGGTGGGATAGATATAGTAACAGTGCATCGCGCGCTTGAAGAGCATAATGGTAGAGTGAGTATGATATAGTGCGTGCATCGCTCTCTTAAGTCGCTTTTGCAACGCTCTTATCTGCTGGACTTCTCAGCGGGCTCATACTCGATCAGCGTCACCAACAGCAGTACAACATTACCAAGGAAGTCATGTGTAACAAAATGCGTTAAAGGTGGCTCTTTATCTTCTATTATTCATCTAAATATTAATGTAGTATGTTGCTAAATTTATTTTGTTGTTCACCATTTAACTGAGGCGTGTCCCTAGGAATGAGCGCGGGTGATTGATGAAGGGTCGTGGACAAGAGCCATTAATCGGTCTTATGTACAGTCAGCCAATTGGAACCCTAGGCTACTGTAGGATGTCATAGTGACCCTTCAAATCCCTTACTGCTTGTAATTTTGACATGGTTCTAGAGGCCCAGGGATCCAATTGGTTGACTATACAGCGGTTATGTCCTTATGTCAACATTGTCTACTTTTATGACGTAACGTTAATCCCGCCCGCGTTTTCTCGCATATCTAGGAAGACACGTCAGTTAAATGGTAGATTTATATACCTAGTCTAACATGCAAGGGAGCGCAGCAACAGTAGGACAAAAAAACTATATCCATCCCTTTTTTCAGAGTGGTAATACTAGCGTAAGAATTAGACAGTATGATGATCTCTATCCTACTGTTACTGCGCTCGCTGGGTTGTCAGACTATAGTTAGGTTGCGACAGTCTTTTCTTTTGCTGTAAAAATGTCGGACTCTGCCTATTACATAAATATTGGTTAACTAAGAACTTTTTTTTTGTTTTAGGTATTGGAAAGATCTTGGGAAGTGGTGGACGGTGTGAACGTGTCACTCCGGCTGTGGGACACTTTCGGGGACCACGAGAAAGACAGAAGATTCGCTTATGGGAGGTAACTATTTTATACAAGATTTTATATTACTGACTTGTAATTTTTTTGTTCATGATATATTTCTACAAGTATGATGATGATGTGGTCGGCGATGATGGCTATAGTATACTGAGTAAGTTAAGTCTTGTTTTGGTTTCAGGTCTGATGTAGTGCTGCTATGTTTCTCTATTACCAATCCGATATCGTTGAGGAATTGCGGAGCGATGTGGTATCCGGAGATAAGGTAAGATTTTATTTTAAAGTGCCTGGACTGTCTGAAAAATGGTTCCTGGTTGTTTTCAATCCGATAAAAAGGAGGTATATAAGTAAATGAAAAAAAAATCTACTGTTAAGCTTGGGTTGTCAGACAATAATTTTATTTGTAATTTTCAGACGGTTCTGTCCAAACACGCCGATTCTTCTGGTGGGGTGCAAGAACGACCTGCGGTACATGTACAGAGATGAGACATATCTGAGCTACTGCAAAGACAGGAGCCCATTCATCAGGTATTGTCTCTCTTCTCTCTCGTCTTCATCGTATTTACAACGCTGTCTATGGTATTCCATAAGAACACTATTCCTATTGGATTTTCATACAAAATTCTATCAAGTTTTATGAACCCTATTATGTCACTGTTGCATAAACTACTATTATGCAATAGTGATATAATAAGGATCTTACAATTTAAGAGTAGCTGTTATCTGTGAATAGACCCGAAAATTTAAAGAGCCATTTATGAGTTGTTGCAACGAAAATAGCGAAAAAATCGAAATCTCAAATGGTGGCAGTGTGTGGAATTAGTCGCGTGCCATCTATACGAATAAAAATAGTTAACAGTTATATTGTATCGTATGAAAATCCATCGAGTCAGTCATTGAAATGACAGATTGCTGTGTTTGAGTATAAACACATGAAATTAAACACTTTAGAACGGATTAATCACGTTTATTAACACCATGATCCCATCCCATCATGATAAACGCGATTAATCCGTTCTAAAGTGTTTAATTTCAATGAATAACAATCGCGGTAACAGAAGACAATATTATAAACACATGGTAATGATTTTGGGGGAACGCGGCTTCATTTCTGCATAGACAGTTTTTTTAATTTTTCCAGAACCCCGCGAAAGAGTGACCTAGTAATGCCGGACCAAGGGCGCGCGCTGGCGGCCGAGTACGGCATCTACTACTACGAGACGTCCGTGTTCACGTACTACGGCGTCAACGAGGTGTTCGAGAACGCGATCCGCGCGGCGCTCATAGCGCGCCGCCAGCAGCGCTTCTGGATCACCAACCTGAAGCGGGTGCAGCGCCCGTTACTACAGGTCATATTTAAACTTTATTTGCTAATGAATGAATGAATGAAATTTTATTTCAAGTATAGGTCGATTCACTAAAGCTGACGAATGGAACGAATGAAAGTTATGTCACCTGTCACTTCGAGTGTTAGTGTGAGTGCCGTTCTTATACAGGGGCCTCTTAATATTTTGTAAACAACAACAAAATGGGTTTCTCTTATCCAAGAAAAATAAAAAAATATTATAATATAAGCATAATCTGCACAATATTTTGACTAAATATATATGTCCGAAAGGTATAATTAGTAGGCTTAGGACTTTTGGATGCTCGCCGTGGTTCTAGAATCCACGGAGTCGCCATTATGTCAACATTTTTTTTCGAAGTCAAAGTCAAAGTGTAGAAATACGGTACGGGTAAGAAACACGTTATTAGTACTGCCATTAATTTTTTATTAAATATCTATAACCCACAAGTCACAGTTCACACTTTCACAGGTGGATGCGATATATGCATATGTATATTGATTTATTGAATTATTCATTCACTTTGTCAAAGTCTAAAAATAAAACATTAGGTATACTAGATTATTTAGGCTGTTATATCATTACATCATATTTTGAATTTTAATTTTGTATTCTTAAGATTTTGTTGGCTTTGCACGGGTTATTATTATACATATAAACCTTCCCTTGAATCAATCTGTCTCCCAATCTGCTTGGATACTCCGTCGTCTGTATTTATGTTTGTTTCACGACAACAACTCGAATGTCGTTGATCGGATTGTCGTGAAATGAGGCAGGTGGTAAGATTAGATAAATATATTTTTTAAGTTTGAATATAAACCGAATCGGTCATGGGCTCATGGGGTTGCCGATATAGGGACGAGTTCACTACTTATGTGTATAGCTAGCTGATAATGGCTGCATATTTGCAAAATAAAAAAATACAAATATGGGTATCTCGGCGGCGAATACGACTTTGTTCCGTTCGGCGTCGAGACCCTCGGCCCATGGGGCTCGAGCGCCTACACCCTCTTTAAGGATATCTCAAAGAGGCTCATAGACGCTTCCGGCAACCGTAGAGCTGGCAGCTTCCTCACCCAACGTATTAGTATTGCAATACAGCGAGGAAACTCTACCAGCGTCTACGGTACCATGCCGCGGAGGAAATATAGTCTGACAACGACATTGTGACAGTAGTTTTTTATTTATTTATATGCCCCCTATTTTTCCAGTGCAAAGTGGAGCATATCAATTTAAAAAAAAACGAGTGTCAGAGTATATTTATTATAGCATGTATTGTATTTTAAGATAACTTTTTACTTTTTTTTTAGATGTAGTTTGTGGTGATTTTCCACGAATAAATAGATTTTAATTTCAATGAAAACTGGTAATTTTGTATAGGTTTTCATGCTTTTATTGACATTGTGGCCTGGTCACCTTGCGTGACCAGCGACAAACTAAAATTGATGGGATTAAATTTTGTGCGTGCCGCCAGTTTGGTTTTTGACAAATTGACCGTTTGATTGTCCCGTCTGAAAGGGGCTTATTTAATTGTCAGAGCAATGGTCACCAAGCTCAACAGAAAACTTCTGTAAAATTATATAAAAATATAAATTTTTAAACATTTTATTATGAAATAATCCTTTTCTTTCCAGGCTCCATTCAGACCACCGAGACCTCTTGAGCCCGATGTGGTTCCAGTCAACTCCAGCTATTTGGAGAACACGGCCACATTATTACGCCAGCAGGTATGCCATTTCTATTAGAGGGTTAATCAACTATTTCTTGTCACTGGTTACCAACTTGCCACTTTTAAAATCACGGTTTTATGGCATTAAAATTCACAAAACTTGTTTTTTTTCGATATATTGTAGTTGTTGGTTAGTGTGTGTTTCGTATTTTCCCTTCCATCATGGGCCATTTACCAAGCATGTCAGTAGAACATACTGCAATGTTTCTTCTAACAATATGTGCTGCATTCTCCCTCTGGCCGACGGGACACTCTAAAACAAAAAGCAGTTGATTCACCCTATAAATCATGATTACTACATGAATACATGATTACATTACTAATATGACAAGAATGCGTGTCAAACATATCGGGTTACTCACTTTAATAAAGTCGGAAATAGCTCGACATGTTTCGGAACGGTCTGCGTCCCATGCAGTGCAGGAGTTTCCATTTAAAACTTGACCAAAAACGCAAAGGCGTATTATTGTTTTAAAATTTACATTACGTGAATCATTTTCTTCTGTAACATTATAACCCAAGACGTGTCCACTCCACTTCTCTTATAGTAGTGTATGTGATTGCATATGGTTATTTATAATTACAAACAATTACATTTTGCTCAATGTGTTACTCTTTACCTCTTTGGATTACTCCGGCTCTGTGACATGTCCCAATGTTAGACCATTTAACCATCAAGCGGACTGGCAATTGACATGTTTGACACTGGCAACGACCATGAAAATTGTACGGTTTGACGTAGTTTGGCGGAATAGCAAAGTAACATTATTTTCGTAGACGTTTATCTAACATTGCTATTTATACGTTACGTACGTATAGCCATACATTTGAGGTGCCCCTCCTCCGCAAAAATCGGCAGTTTTTTTTGTATAGGAAATGACAGTCAATGCCAGTCCGGTTGGTTAAATGTTCTAAGGTCCTAATGCCCCGCCATTTTTTTTTAAATATTTATAAAACGAAAGCTCTCTTGCATTTTAACAAATATGGTGAAAGGGAATATACGTGTTGGCTTCACGTACTCCTCTCACATATTGGGAAAGACATACTTTATTAAAAAATTACGGACCCACATGGGTAAAATTACATAATTTTTTTCCAGTATTTCTCGGATATGGTGATAATCTGTGGCGCTAAGGGATTCCCAGTACACCGTTTCATGATGGCGGCCGCGTGCGAGGCGTTCCACCGGCTACTGACCACGGAATGCGCGCGTTCTGCCGAGCTGGCTCGCTCCTCGAGTGAGAGCAGCATGGTGAGTCACCTGTCTCTCTCCCCTCATGATGGCGGCCGCGTACGAGGCGTTCCACCGGCTACTGACCACGGAATGCGCGCGCTCTGCCGATTTTACTGGCTCCTCGAGTGAGAGCAGTATGGTGAGTCACCTGTCTCTCTCCTCCGCTTCATGATGGCGGCCGCGTGCGAGATCAACATGGTGAACTGCCAACTGTCTTCTCGGGGGGACGGTTTCGAGCCCTAACTAAATAAAAGCGGCAGTTTGTTCCTCCATTAACGAAGGAGCTGGAAGTAGCCGCTAAAGATCATAATTTTCTGCGAGCCTTGTCCCTAAAGACTAGATCAAATCATCAGCAAGAACTTTCTCAGAAGAGTTGTTGTTATGTTGCAGGTGAGCAGCATGGGCGAAGCCACCACGGGAGACTTCAACGAGGACACGGAGTATCTGATTCGGCAGGATCAGGCGAAACAAATGAGGTAGCTCCTTTACTTGGTGAGGTTATTGCGCGGTGGGCGAAAGGAGAGTGGCAATTTAGAGATGATTAGATGGTTATTAACGAACAGTTGAATGTTTTTTTTAGCCTGGTATAGTGTCCCATTCTGTTTTTCCATTCTGCACAGAACGCATCCAGGTCGTCCGGCCATCTCCTTTTCGGTCTGCCTTGACGGCCTGCACAGTCTGGTATTTCGGGGGTCCCAATCAGTTGAGTTGAATGTTGCGTCTGGGTATTCCATTCATTAGTCGGACGCCAAACTGACATCTCCTGAGGATGCCTCGTAGAGAGGCGAAACACGTGTCAAGTTTTGTATTATTGATGGTGGTTTGTTATTTCTAAAACTAGATTTTGCGGCGGAAGGGTGGTAAAATTAATTGCATGCAACAAATACGCAAGAAGGTATAACTGGTTGGCACTGATTGACTAGCAAGATTGGCGGAATAGCAAAGTAACATTACTGTGGTGATTAATATGGAATTCCGCAAAATAACGTGTCTGCGCAAACTTTCATTTGTTTACAGAGTGTGGGATCAAATCAAACGGAGGTCTTCTTGTCAAATTTTGACCCTGAGCGACAGCTGTAAGAAACCTCCAGATCTCTACAGGGAGGTCAACCATCCAGCCATCAACTCTATTCGGGTAGTCAAGGTCAGTATAACACACAACATGTACTATCGCGTTCAAAATTCCATGGACAGTTTATGAAAGAATTCATTTATAAATTGTTAATGCACTTTTGAACGCGTGTGTACATAGGAAAAGTAGCGTTAAAGTTGAGTGCGAAAATAATCGAGTGAGGGTTGGATTTCCTTGAAGAAGAGTTAGGCAAAAAAATATCGCTTTTTTCTTTTTAGGTTCGTTAGTTACAGTTTGTCCTTTACACTATAAAATAGCGGAGCTTTGCTCTGCTTTTATAATCACCGTATTTATCACGTTCTAATAAGTATTAACGGAATGTAATATCACGATAGATGTTAAACTGCTGACCCTGCCGCGAGATACATAGAATATAATTTAAACTTTCGTGAGAAATACTGATATTAAACCGGTACCTACGCCGGACTCGGGCAGTGATGTCCTAGCCGCGAAGGTGATAACACCACTCGGTCTGTCCGACGATGTCTGCCCGACGCAGACGAAACATGTCACGCCTATTGTGATAAAAATACGCTAGATACCTACATAGAAATTTAATTCCGAATTTGTGAGATAAATTGTTTACCAAATGTTGTATTTTTTGGTACATTAGAAATCAGTAAATTGGTTTTTTTTACAGTGCGACAAAATCCAACACGCGACTTCCGCAACGCAGACCATAGTCACTATGAGCAAACTGATCTCGCAAACAGTCATGCAAGAAATCATCAACTTCGTGTACACTGGTACCCTCGACGGCACAGCTTTCAAACAACAGGTAAAATATACCTTATTACTTGCGGTATAAAGCTGATTTCCCTTTATCGCTTAAGCTTCAATTTCTATATATTTTAAAAATCTAATATTTCTGACACATGCTTAAGCTCTATTAAATTAAAGTATAATTAATTATTAATATAATATTAACGTTCTGCAGTCCGCTGCAATTGGATTATTACTGGTAAACATTATTATAATAAATAACACATAAATCATGGTTTATTTAATTTTATTTGTATACATTCAAAATCTTATAGTAATCCATTTTTTTATTATTATACATATTTATGAATATTTAAATGCACTGTTTTCGTGTTGTTTGTAGCGTTTTTCCTATTTTCTTCATCACAGCAACTAATATTTCTTTTTGCTAAAACTTCTTCGTCAATGGGGATTATCGCGAATCATTTCGCCGCTAGGGGCGCTAGTGGAACGGGGGTCTCACAAACGGCTTACAACTTTGACAGACCATATTGACACAAGACCCTCGCATGAGTGGCGCCGCCTGGTGAGCGACGGTAGCCCCCATTGGGATGATGACAGTAGTTTAAACCATATATGAAATAATACACTATATTTTCGACAAAATGTATTTTAATATGTAGGAAAAAAACTTCATAGAGACTATACGGAAATTGACGTAATACCTCAAGGATTCGTATACAGCGAACAAATATGCTGGTGATCTGTTTAAGGCCGTAATCACTGATTAGGAATATGGAGCAAAAATTTATCGATATTTTTTAAATGGAGGTTGGCCTATTGGGCCAACTTACTTTTTTTTCGCGCCTATAAAATTGGTTCCCCGTTGGGTAGAGTAATGACGTTATTATTCGATAATAATCTCAACATTATAGTTATAGTAATGTTGGCATTATACCGCGTTTTTATGGGTTCAAGAAGACCGTAACGTAACACCTTTCCTGTTCGGTGATAGGTTCAGTTTAGTGAAAAAAAAGTAAATTTCGGTCCCTTATATTCCCTAAGTCCATGGAATCAAGTCCCATAGCCAATCTAGCCATGAACTACATTTACACAATATATTTCTCATTGAATCCATCATAAGTTCTCTTGCCACCATCGATACATTGCGAAAGTAGCTTTTGTACCACAGTTTACATCTTCAATATTTTCTTCAATCTGCATTTGCCAGTTTTAGCATTTAGTTTTAGTTTCCCCAAAACATACATTCACGATATCATTTAAGATGACCATCACATGTCTTAGTTTACCAATTTAGATTTTTTTGACAATTCTGTAGTCCTATTGTTAAGTTTGGTTAATAGATGGGTTATTTAACTATTTCTTGTCACTAGTTGCCATGTATATCACGATTTTATGGTATAAAATGAACAAAACATGATTTATTTGGTAGTTATATTCCCTTTCCATGATGGGCCATCTACCAAGCATGTCAGTATAATATAACATACTACAACGTTTCTTCTAACTTCTGCATTTGTTCCTGGTTGACGGGACAGAATAGCAACTAGAAATAGTTGTTTCACCCAGATACTAAGTAGACACTCATTGTCCTTTATGAATAAGTATAAAGCCGTGTACTATGTGGGCGAACGAGCATAATGGCGACGCTGCGCGGCTCGACATTTCAATGCGAATGTCATAGAACAAACCGTTACTACCTACGGATTTGGTCTAAATAAGCGCCGCGCCGCGTCGTGCCGCTTCGCCTTCGCGTCGCTTCGCCTTCGCGTAACGATCGCCCGCGTAGGAACACTTCCATATATACTAAACATTTGTTTATTTCGCGCCGCACCGCACCGCGTCGCTATCGCTTTCGCATTCGCTCGCATAGACCACTGCGTAAGGAGTTCTTTTATAAAGAGCAAACAGTAAAAGGTTCTGTAGGTTTTAAAATCACATTACATTATGATGTTTGCCAATGTATAGACTAGTTAACATTTTATTCGTAGTTCGTGCCTTAAGAGTACGTTGAACACTCTTCAATGCACACACTGCAATGGGCCTCACAATTCTCTGTAGTATATGTATTGCCTATTTCAATTTATTATGAAAATAAAGAAACAAAATTACGACTCTTAAACGCTGAGTGACGTTTAAATTGCGACTGTAAATGTATAAAATTTATTGTTCGTCAATTTTCAGAACTGAGTCAGTTGTAAAGTATTCCGTAGTTTAATCGAAATAAACTCGTGAATAGCTTGTAAAAGACTCTTATTGTATACAGGAGGTACGTCAAGCCGAAATCGATTCTAACTTCATTGCAATGAAGTTGCAAGTTCTTTGTATGATAATCATTCACTAGCCATTATTAAAATCAACTTTAACTCTTATGTAATAAAGTCTTGAATTGCTTGTACAAGAACATTTGAATGTCCAGGAGATACGCCAAGCGGCGGAGCTGCTCGGCTTCCACGAGCTGACGAAGCTCACGCAGTTCATACTTGACCAGCATCTGTTGTTCGACAAGGTGTTCATGCAGAAGTTCCACATGGTAAGTTGATAGCTCCACTATAGACTAAAGATGCATTTCGTGCCGAAGGATCCGGCCGGATCCGCGAAGATCCGGGCGGAACAAAGTGACTCGGCGGGATCAGCCTGCTCGACTTTTACGAGCCGACGAAGCTCACGCAGTTCATACTTGGTGCTTGGTGGTTCATGCTAGAACATATGTGGTGTTCATGCAGAATATTCCATATATGGTAAATTGATAACTCCAGTACAGACTAATGATGCATCTTGTGTGGACGGATCCGGTCGGATCAGCGGAGATCTAGGCGGATCCGACCGAGCTGAGAGTTATCCGGCGGGATCTGTCTACTCGGTCTCCATGAGCTGACAAAGCCTACATATTTCATACTGGACAGTTCCAGCCATCTCTGTTAACTGACCATTTGTACCGATGGCCAGTTAAGTCCTAATTTTTTTGAAACCATAATTTTCAAAATAAAACTAATAAGAACATAATTTTGAAAAGTTACCTAGGAGACCTTATCATGGCATCGATTCGCAAGAAAAAGTTGGTACAAAATACAATTACCAATACAAAATTAACAAAATCAGGGTACTGGGGCTAGACGACTAAAAAATCTGTTTAGTCCGTCTTTTAGATTATTAAAAAATATTATACACGTATTTTTTCTTTTGTTCGTCAAATTAAAAATGATGAAAATACAATTCTTACCTAGTATTAACGTCGCAAGCCCCCACCTCGGAACTTTGATGCTCTTTATCTTCTGCAGCCTTGGCTTGTCAGACTATATAAACTTTTGTGGGTTAAAATAGAAATGCTTGCAAACGGTATTCCTTCCAGCCAATACCTCAACGCCTGCGAGAGATGTACGTGGAGCGCAACCTGTTCGCGGACATAACCTTTGACCTGGACGACGGCATCCACCTGGCGCACAGAGCCATCCTCATGGCTCGGTGCGACCCTATGAAGGCGATGTTCCAAGGGCACTTCAGAGAAAGCACCAGCAGAATGGTGAGTAGGGTTATGATTTATGATGTCGACATCACGTTCGACCTGGTCGTCATTCACCTGGCGTACAGAGCCATCCTCCTGGCGCGATGTGACGCCATCCCCATTAAGGCGATGTTCCAAGGGCGCTTTAGAGAGAAAGCACCAGCAGAGTGGTGACGTTTTTAACGTCCAGAATACAGGGTCCAAATCTTTTGGGTTATTAAGACCCACGGTGTAAAACATAATTGTATTTATTGTCTTTGCGAGGCACGTAACAAGTCGGCGAAATAACAACATAAACTAAACTAGTAAAAAACATGCACGCGAGACGGGAGAGACGAAGCTACCCGAACGTTTCCGATTGCCTCCGACCTTAACTACAAAATCCTACGATCGGCATTGATGAATAGTCGGTCGATTATTCTGCAATTCAAGAACCGATTAGTCCCATTCAGATTAGTCCCAGTCCCATCCATTAGGCCCATCTCTAATTTTAAACAAATTTTGCTGTGGACTTATGTACAATTTAAGTTTTTTTCAGATATCGTTCCCCGGCGTGAAAATGTACGCTTTCCACATACTACTCTGCTACATATACTGCGATAACATCCCCGTGGTGGAGCCAACGCGCTGCGTGGAGCTGCTCGAGCTGGCGAACAGATTATGCATGAACCGTCTGGTCAACCTGGTGGAGGCGAGGGTCATTGATCGACTGCGGCATCAAGACAGGTATGAGCAAAATGAAACTTTATTGGAAAAATATGTGGTTTACGAATAAATTCTTGTGCTACTTAAGGAAACACAAAACCATCAAAATCGAAGAGCACTACTGCTTCTCATGAATCACATCATCATGTAAAATTAAATATTATCTGCCCAAAATATGGCATCCGTATTGCAGAACTTGACTGTGCATTTTTTGACAAATTAATTACATTTTTGGCGCGTCGTATCATTTTCTTGGCACCTCGTCATTTCTATGGTGAAATGAAACTTTCCGTTCAAGGTATACTCACTCTGCTACATATACTGCCATAACATACCCGTGGTGGAGCTGACGCGTTATACTTCTTAGGACAGGGACAAGGTCAAAAAAAAACACGGATATCAAACCTTTTAGGTATCCTGCTTTTTCTCTGAATTTCATTTTGCCGAATATCAGTTGCCAACTAGGTTAGGTTGGAATATGATATGCGAAAGATACGTTTGCGAAACGTTGCAGTTGGCAAATTAAAATTTTGCGAAATGAAATTCTGCGTTGGTTGTTTGGGAAGTGATATTCGGACATTTGCATTATTGCATTATTTAATTTATGTATTTATTTAATTTTTAATTTATTTATTTAATGAAAGCATACAAAAATTAACAAACAGTAGCAAGAATTAGGAATCACAATATCAAGAATATCCTTCGGCCCCAAACTAGGCACAGCCTGTATCTTGGGAACCGGAATGATTGACGACATGATTTTGATGGATGAAAAATGTCCCAAAATTTTCAGACATTTTACATACTCACCATTTTGTATTCGCTGTACAAAGTGTTTGAAAAATGGTAACCGATTGGAAAAATTAAATTCGGTTCGATTTTTTTCTCCAAGTAGGATCGAAAGAGCTCGTAGTTTTGAGTAGGAATAACACTAAATTTACCTAATGATTTTCTAACATATCATTCCTATGGCGAATCAAATCATTTATATGCTCTTTCACTATTATGGTGTTTTTTTGTCCTTAGATTATGCGGAGAAGACGACCAAGTTGTTGAAATAGTACTTTCGTTGTTGGAGCCTGTAAAGGTAATCGACATTTAATTATTTATGTTGATATTTCTCAATAATTCCCAAAAATATATGACGTAGAAACTTTCTTCGTTCACTGACTTGTTATTTTTCTAATAAATATAAATCGTTAATTATACAATATAAGAAACAAGAGTTGAATAAAATATTTCAGTGATGTCTCCTGGGTCACTATAAGATTTTTTTAAAGAATAAATTTTGCAGGTGTTGAAATGCTTTAAGAGTTTATTGTATAACGAAACTGATTTATTAATAAATATTTAGATTTGTTTTGTTTTAATATATCGAGCTCGATAATCGATAATTGAAAGAAAAAAAATTATTTCAGGAATAAAACGATATAGTAGAAAAAAAGTATAGTAATATAGTAAGTAAAGTAAAGTAAGCAAAATATAAGAAAAAAATGACGCCATAAAACTGCAGCAGTTGCGATTCTTTTTTATATAGTTTGGAACGTGACGTTCCGTAAGTGCCAACCGCCTACATATCTACTTTTAACAGTGTGGGCAGTTCTGTGTATGCATTTGACACTTAATGCTTACGTCAGTAAGCTCTTTTTCGTACGAAACATTTATGGTTTTGTATCATCAATGCAAGTTCGCTAATGTCATTCTGACCCACATTTTTGTTCTGTTTTATTTAATAAGCGAATGAGTATAACAGTATCGTTGTGTACAGTTGCACAACGCGCACAACCTGGCGGACTGGTGCGTGTGGCGGCTGTGCGGCGCGTACGACCGCGTGTGCCGCGCGCGCGCGCTCAGACACATCGGCGCCGCCTCCAGGGACTACCTGTCCGAGAACCGCTGGCCGCCGGTCTGGTGAGTGAATGAGTATAACAGTATCGTTGTGTACAGTTGCACAACGCGCACAACCTGGCGGACTGGTGCGTGTGGCGGCTGTGCGGCGCGTACGACCGCGTGTGCCGCGCGCGCGCGCTCAGACACATCGGCGCCGCCTCCAGGGACTACCTGTCCGAGAACCGCTGGCCGCCGGTCTGGTGAGTGAATGAGTATAACAGTATCGTTGTGTACAGTTGCACAACGCGCACAACCTGGCGGACTGGTGCGTGTGGCGGCTGTGCGGCGCGTACGACCGCGTGTGCCGCGCGCGCGCGCTCAGACACATCGGCGCCGCCTCCAGGGACTACCTGTCCGAGAACCGCTGGCCGCCGGTCTGGTGAGTGAATGAGTATAACAGTATCGTTGTGTACAGTTGCACAACGCGCACAACCTGGCGGACTGGTGCGTGTGGCGGCTGTGCGGCGCGTACGACCGCGTGTGCCGCGCGCGCGCGCTCAGACACATCGGCGCCGCCTCCAGGGACTACCTGTCCGAGAACCGCTGGCCGCCGGTCTGGTGAGTGAATGAGTATAACAGTATCGTTGTGTACAGTTGCACAACGCGCACAACCTGGCGGACTGGTGCGTGTGGCGGCTGTGCGGCGCGTACGACCGCGTGTGCCGCGCGCGCGCGCTCAGACACATCGGCGCCGCCTCCAGGGACTACCTGTCCGAGAACCGCTGGCCGCCGGTCTGGTGAGTGAATGAGTATAACAGTATCGTTGTGTACAGTTGCACAACGCGCACAACCTGGCGGACTGGTGCGTGTGGCGGCTGTGCGGCGCGTACGACCGCGTGTGCCGCGCGCGCGCGCTCAGACACATCGGCGCCGCCTCCAGGGACTACCTGTCCGAGAACCGCTGGCCGCCGGTCTGGTGAGTGAATGAATGAACGAATGAATGAATGAATGAATGAATGAACGAATGAACGAATTAATGAATGAATGAATGAGTGAATGAAAGTTTATTGGTAAAAATCAATATTTTACATGTCGGACATGAAAAGTATACCTATTCATAAACATTCTTATAACTGTCATCTGAAGTGAATCAATAATTAAACACTTTAGTTAAAAAGCGGTCCAATTGTATAATTAAGTAAGTAGTTTACTAATCTACAAATTACAGTTTCATTGGTGACTTATATTTATTTTATTAATTATAACAAAACTAATAAACTATATTATCTCCCAAAAAGAATATTCACTTACATTGGAGTTTATTAGAGAAGAATGCATCAGTACTGTAATAAGCCTTATTTAAAAGTAGGTTTTTTTAAGTTCCTAACGAATAATTTGTCACTAGCAGAATGAAGTATGGACCTGGGGAGTGAATTATATAGCTTAGGACCCATGACACCCAGCGACTTCCAAACCTTCCGAACCGAGTCGCTTGTTAACTCATAGTAGGGTGAATCATTCATTCATTTCATTCAGCCTTGTAATCCCGAAGCTCCAAATTACAATATGTCCCGGAGTTCGGTGTGCCTCTTGACAAAGGCCTCCTCTAACATGTTCCATTGTTTCCTGTCATTTGCAACTCTTCTCCAGTTATTACCCACTGTGAGTTTTAGTTCGTACTCTGTTTCGTTTGCCATTGGGGTACCATTCTGTCAGTCTCTTACTCCATTTATCCCGAGTGCTTCTCAACATGTGACCTGTCCATCGCTATTTCATTTGGTAGGTATGTCTTAGATGAGAGTATCGATCACAAGGATGAATCAACTAATTGTTATCCTGTCCCGTCAGCTAAGGGACAAATGCGGCAGAGTTTGTTAGAAGGAACGTAGTATGTTCTACTGACATGCTTGGTAGATGGCCCATCGTGGAAAGCGAATATAACTACCAAAAAACCGGCCAAGGAGGGTTCCGCACAAAGGATGCTCCCCCCCATTTATGACCTTAGGTAGTTAAATATACTAGTGGCATTATGGATCTCTCAGTGTGCGGCAATTTTGCAGTTTTCGGATTTTTTCCTGTACTTGTGCTACAAAAGTCTAGCTTTTTGCTAAATTTCGTGATTCTAGGTTAACGGGAAGTACCCTATACATTTTGATTCCTATTGGCCCTATTGCAAATGCAGTATGGAAAATGCGACATAAACGGTCGTATCTTTTGATTGCGTTGACGTAAAGGTTTGATTTTTTTACAGCTTCAAAGAACCTCAGACCTGTATATGTGGTATTAATTTTAACTTGCTACCTCACAGACTATAATTATACTAGGTCTTAATCATGTCTTCTGTTACCGCGATTGTTATTCATTGAAATTAAACACTTTAGAACGGATTACTCGCGTTTATTAACACCATGACCCTACGTTTCGAGTCATTTACAGCACTAGTTTTCACAGGGTTAAGATGATGACTATACTAGGTCTTCTTCTGCCTACCCATCTTCTTTCTAGCTTTCCATAGCTGGAGCCTGGGATCCGCTATGGCAACAAAACCTAAGCGACTGCTACTTTTACGACGAGTTTTACGAAAGCGACTGCTAGGCCATAAGTTCCGAAAAACTGATTGGTACGAGCCGGCAGGATTTAAACCGGCGACCTTCGGAAAGTCGCACGCTTTTTCGCTGAGCCACCAACGTTTCTACCCTAACTCTCGCGAGTTATACTAATAATATATTAAAACAACGGGGAAAAACGTATGTATTTTTATCATTATGACATCTTTCGACGTCATTTGATCATCATAATCGGATAGTGTTTACTACTCTCGCGGTCAAAACAGTAAGAGTTTTTACCGTTGATTTAATATAAATTTTAATAGTAACTTGTATTTAATTTGTGTTTCAGGTATGTGAAAGAGTACGACTTTTACCAGAAGTGCGTGACGGAGCAATCTAAGGAGCAGAAAGAGATACGGCCCGCTACTTCGGTGCAAGCGAGCCAGCAGACAGGCTGTCTCTGTTTCACCAGTGAGTTCTAGTATATCTACCTCCGCTGGCAATTCGTTAATTTTGTTATTTAACACGTTACTGTGTTGTATACACCGTATTTTTCTTAAATTGCTTTGACTTCGGCGTGTAGCTTGGTACAATTAAGCATTATAAAGCATATTGCATTAACCGCTAATGTAAAACGGGCATTAGAATTAACTTTACTAAGTAAGTGACAACTATGACATATCACTGTCATTTCGAATACTCATACTCCGTTTACACACTTGCAAATGCCATAGGAGAATATAAAATTTAGTACTACGGGGCTTACTCGCGTAAAACTTTGAAAACTAGCCTCCGACGTTTCAAGGGTGGCATTGTCCCCGTGATCCCGGAGAAAGACTGCCTGACTGGAGTCACGCAGTCTCCAATTCAATTTCAGCAGCAGTCCAGTCTCAGTTTTTCTCTGATCGCGTAAAACATTGAAAACTAACCTCCGACGTTGCACACCGAGCTCACTGTGTCCACTGTATCGTAATATTAATATGTCTCACGATAGTTTAAATTCGATGAAATCAGCTTGTACTTTATTGTAGGCAAGAGTCGACGCGAGAGTGAGGGCGCGGCGCCGGAGGCGAGCGCGCTGTGCCGCCCGCAGCCCGCGCCGCACCAGCCGCTCTGACCCATGCCGTGCTGGAGGTAGGCTGTCCATCTGCATTCATGTTTATTGTAGGCAAGAGTCGACGCGAGAGTGAGGGCGCGGCGCCGGAGGCGAGCGCGCTGTGCCGCCCGCAGCCCGCGCCGCACCAGCCGCTCTGACCCATGCCGTGCTGGAGGTAGGCTGTCCATCTGCATTCATGTTTATTGTAGGCAAGAGTCGACGCGAGAGTGAGGGCGCGGCGCCGGAGGCGAGCGCGCTGTGCCGCCCGCAGCCCGCGCCGCACCAGCCGCTCTGACCCATGCCGTGCTGGAGGTAGGCTGTCCATCTGCATTCATGTTTATTGTAGGCAAGAGTCGACGCGAGAGTGAGGGCGCGGCGCCGGAGGCGAGCGCGCTGTGCCGCCCGCAGCCCGCGCCGCACCAGCCGCTCTGACCCATGCCGTGCTGGAGGTAGGCTGTCCATCTGCATTCATGTTTATTGTAGGCAAGAGTCGACGCGAGAGTGAGGGCGCGGCGCCGGAGGCGAGCGCGCTGTGCCGCCCGCAGCCCGCGCCGCACCAGCCGCTCTGACCCATGCCGTGCTGGAGGTAGGCTGTCCATCTGCATTCATGTTTATTGTAGGCAAGAGTCGACGCGAGAGTGAGGGCGCGGCGCCGGAGGCGAGCGCGCTGTGCCGCCCGCAGCCCGCGCCGCACCAGCCGCTCTGACCCATGCCGTGCTGGAGGTAGGCTGTCCATCTGCATTCATGTTTATTGTAGGCAAGAGTCGACGCGAGAGTGAGGGCGCGGCGCCGGAGGCGAGCGCGCTGTGCCGCCCGCAGCCCGCGCCGCACCAGCCGCTCTGACCCATGCCGTGCTGGAGGTAGGCTGTCCATCTGCATTCATGTTTATTGTAGGCAAGAGTCGACGCGAGAGTGAGGGCGCGGCGCCGGAGGCGAGCGCGCTGTGCCGCCCGCAGCCCGCGCCGCACCAGCCGCTCTGACCCATGCCGTGCTGGAGGTAGGCTGTCCATCTGCATTCATGTTTATTGTAGGCAAGAGTCGACGCGAGAGTGAGGGCGCGGCGCCGGAGGCGAGCGCGCTGTGCCGCCCGCAGCCCGCGCCGCACCAGCCGCTCTGACCCATGCCGTGCTGGAGGTAGGCTGTCCATCTGCATTCATGTTTATTGTAGGCAAGAGTCGACGCGAGAGTGAGGGCGCGGCGCCGGAGGCGAGCGCGCTGTGCCGCCCGCAGCCCGCGCCGCACCAGCCGCTCTGACCCATGCCGTGCTGGAGGTAGGCTGTCCATCTGCATTCATGTTTATTGTAGGCAAGAGTCGACGCGAGAGTGAGGGCGCGGCGCCGGAGGCGAGCGCGCTGTGCCGCCCGCAGCCCGCGCCGCACCAGCCGCTCTGACCCATGCCGTGCTGGAGGTAGGCTGTCCATCTGCATTCATGTTTATTGTAGGCAAGAGTCGACGCGAGAGTGAGGGCGCGGCGCCGGAGGCGAGCGCGCTGTGCCGCCCGCAGCCCGCGCCGCACCAGCCGCTCTGACCCATGCCGTGCTGGAGGTAGGCTGTCCATCTGCATTCATGTTTATCACACTACAACCTCGATTATCCGAACCCTCAATAGGCTAGACGACTAAAAAAATCTATTTAGTCCCTCTTTTACATTATTCAAAAATATTGTACACGTATTTTTTCTTTTGTTCGTCAAATCAAAAATGGCGAAAACACAGTGCGTTCGAGTTTCGCGTCACGTCACTATTAGGTACAATTCTTACCTAATAGTGACGTCACCAGCCCCCACCCCGGAACTTTGATGCTCTTTATCTTGGTCAATTTTAGTTAAATTGAAAAAGGAAAAAAATCGTGTCTAATCATTTTCGATAATCTAGCTGACGGACTAATTAGAATCATAGTTTTTCAACCTAGTCGTCATCCCTACTATCCGAACGCTACCTTGGTTTATCCGAAAAATACGTGTTATTTGGTTATTGTGTTAAGCCAGCATTATGCTGTGTATGGTCCATTTCGTGATGCTACTTTGTTTTGAGTACATTTTTTTTTCTTCTATTGTTTTTCATTGTCTTTTTTCTGTATGTGTTACGTGAATAAAATACCTCGAATAGGTGGAGTGAAAAGAGTTATTTGGAAATTCAACTTATTAACAACTTATAATGTGGCACTCTGAAAACGTCACATTTTATTCGTCAATCAATGTAATAAAAATATAAAAATAGAGTACAAATTAAAAAAGTGGAAATTCTTCAATTTTCGTCTATATGAAATCCTTTATTGTATTACTTACTTTTAGCTTTATCATCAACTTATAGACTAAAAGTTAGGGAACACCATGGGGCATAGAGATAAAATAGGTATCCTTGGGTGAAATTCATGTTTTTTAAAATGTGTGAATCCAAAAAAGTAAGAAATACAAAATATTCCTACCGACATTACTTTAGAAGAATATTATTATGATCAATAACATTTATTATTCATAAATATTGTTATTGTCCACAGATCTCTCCGCTACGCGGTGTTACTGCCAGTGTCAATGTGTTTTATGACAACCATACTGACTATTCTCATACTTTTCCACCTTTACAACTAATTACACGCGGTAGACATAGTTTACTTAGACCGCGCACTCGACTAGCAACACTGACTGCTATAATTATGTCACCATCTAGGTGTAAAATGCACTAAAAATCATTAAAGTGTTCGACATTGGGAAGGTAAACCAAAAAAAATGTTCTAATAATTCGGTACACAGAGTCAGGGTTTTTTTTGGTAGTTATTCTGTTTTGTAACCCAGTAGACTGGTCTATGAAAAAAAATAATCTGGACTTACTTGTGTACCTATTTGTTTTGTCTTTCCACTGTCGATTTGAACGCACATTAACGTTTTAATTAACAAAATGAGCTAATTAAACCTACTAAGAAATTATAATTGTAAACTTCGTTAATTTAATACTTTTTTAAAACAAAAATAGATGTTTTTGATATGTCAATGTTCATTTCCTTGAAGTCTCGAGACGATCACGCTCTTAACAAAAAAACAGATGCAAATAAATATGTATTAAACATTAAACAAATTTGCCGTTTGTCTTCAACATGATTGGACATTTGTTTGTGAAAACTGTTTTAATATAACGCGAAAATATCTTATTTATTTACAAGATTACGCTCTTTAAGAAAATTATAGTTTTTCTCAGACCCAGGAGAAAACACAGGCTTTACAAACAATCTTAGCTTCTATAATTTGGCCTATAATAGGAACATTTTTTGGTGGAGTGTACTTTTTAAATGGGAATCCGCTCTAAGGTAACCCAAGAGACATAAAACATTTTGTTATTGAAATATACCTTTTTTTATGTGTTGTTTTTCCGAAGGGTTATAAACACATGTCTCTTGGTTAATTTCTAAAACTTACAAAATGTGCAGATTATGTAATTTTGGGGTATTCTTGACTTACGGTATTGTATGTTTTTTGTTTAATTCTATAACTGTGATCGCCTCGTGATTTCTCCAAACAAATCAATCATACTTACCTATTTTAAATCCGATTTATCATTATCATTATCACGTAATGCTTAGCGTAAGGTTCGTCATTAATCGAAGAAAAGTGATCATTTATGTGTGATTTTTAATCTTTAGGCTAGTTTTTGCCTGCCTTCATTAGCAGCCACGTTTTGTAAATATCGGAGGGTAAGAAAGAGAAAGCACCATCACAAATTAAAAAAGTGTGAAATCCGTTGTCTTGGGAGTATGCCTTGGTAGCTTAGTTGGAAGAACTACTTGCCTTCAATTAGCTACATGTATTCTCGGGTTCAAACTCCCGTGGAAAAATATTTTTATAAAAAACAAATTCAATTTTAAATTTTAAATCGTTTAAATCAAACAGCAACAAATATATTCTCGCATCAATTTTGGTTGTTAAAATTAAATTGTCGTGTGTTATTAAAACACGATTTTTATTAGGATAAACAAATCTGAAGACTATTTATGAAATACGGTTTAGATTAGAGATGAATGAACCAATGTTAGCTTTTTTTCTATGGTGGTGATTTCGATAAATTCAAAATTTGATTCCGCGTCCGGTCTTTAAAGTATGTTTTTTTTTTAATTTAAGTGACTATCTCTTAGTGCAATTATTCTGCCTAATCCAATTTGGAATCATTACAAAGGTTATGTAATAGCTTGTAATTGATTGATTGAAATCTACTGTACAAATCTATAGTCGCTAGCGTCTACGTCAACGCGCTGTCAGTGCATCTTGCTCACACTTCTGGGTGGAAGTAGGATGCCACTGTAGATAACATGTTAGACACAGGTAGCGTCATTCTAAGTACCGGGAGTGTGAATAATGCATGATGCTTTTATGACACAGAAACGAGACAAGTGACAATCAAGTTCTCTTGGAATGTAGACTTTGTCATATCGCCGTAAGTTCTTAATTTGAAATGAATTTGGTTGTCACTTAGGATGTTTTAGGATCAATACTAAATGATTTGTGAAGTTGTGTGATGACGTTGAGTGGATATTGTTTTGCAGTAAGTCATAAATACTTAGTATCTTTGTTTGACAGTTTAAAAATAAAAGGTCAGACCCTTAAGATGAATGTATGAGATGAGATGCGAGAGAATTAAGGTCGTTTATTTTTGGCACTTTGGCTGTATTCAGAGCTGGCTTCATTTACCTGTCTATATCATAATACGAAATTTATTGCGACATTTTAACAACCAAATTGGTGCAACTGAAAATGATTCTTATTAAAAGGTGCGGAGGTAGGATTTTGCTTGGTGCTTTTTTTCGTAGATGTTATTAAATTAAGAATTTTGACGTTTACGATGACGGCTCGAACGTGATGTGTATGGAATGATTAATTAGAATCTATTTTAATTTTAACTTCAAAGGAACAGTCGCTTTGTACAGTCTCCATCATAAATATGAGAGCAGCGAAGGTGGCCATAAATATCTGGTCACGCCTCTATTGTCAAAAGACTCGTTCAAAAATCATGTGATATTTTGCGATCGTAAAATCGATTTTTCGTTCTTTGGCTAATTATGACTAATCCATCGTTAATGGGAGAATCTAATGATACGACGTTGTAACCAAAATAAAAGATTAAATTCTACGTAACAGGCATAAACTATTCTTAAATATTAGGCTACTTCGAGATTAAAAAAAACCCGGGTGCGATCCTTGAATCTATCACATGATTTATGAACGAGCCCAAAGGACCCCGTATTATGGCCCTACCTCTTACGTAAGTATTATATTATTTTATTAATTAATTATCGTACGACTATTGTATTTCTAGAATGTACTGCACTTGTAGGCGTAGACTAAAGATTAGAGTAAATATAGACAAGGGAATAAATATAAATAGAATGAGAGCCATCTGATAGGATAAGAAGGGAATAGAATGGTTTATATTTTTGATTAGCAACTTAATTTAAATGTCACTAGAAAGGTCTGTCAATTGTCAATTTGTGTTTATTGAATGTCAGTGTCATAATTGTAACCACTCTATGGTCATCACCCGGCAGTTCCGGGGTCCCGGCCACCTCGTGCTTTTTGTAAAGAAAGCTTTTTCTTTACCAAGAGCAAGGCCTATACCGAACAACGTCGCTCTAAGAGAAAACTTTTTTAACTCACCGTACACTTGTACGGCCAGCGTCATAAATATTATGCATCTGTATTCAATTCTGACCTTTCTTCCACTGTAATAAGTTCCTAAGTGTAAAAATATTTATAGGCGTGACTGTAGCCTAAGTGGCAATATACTGTGACACTGGCGAAATTGTCTCACATGACAGAACCCATTTTATTTAAAAAAAACTGAACTGAATAATTTTGTTAAATATACAGAATGAAATGTACAGGAGGTCGACTTCGAAATCTTCTCATGCGTTTTAAACTTAGTTTTAGGTGTGAAATGTTTGATCATTTTGTTAGTTGTCGATAAGGCGCTGATACCATGAAGATTCGTTTGGAAAAGAACCTTATCAACAAGCAACAAAGGTGCATTTTACTAAAAACAAGCAACTATATTCTTGTTAATTTTGTAGCGGTATTATTTTGTTTTGTATTGTATTGACGTGTGCGAAATTTATTAACAAAATTGTACAATTGACAAGATTACCCTTATTTCAAAACTGCTGGTTTTTAATTGAACTTTATATTATTTACTTGTAATATAGTAATATTTGTGTATGTCATATGCTTATTTTGACTTGGTAGCAACCGTGAGTGTAAATAAAAGGTACGAGCGGTGCTTCAAAAATATTTGCAGGTAAAGCGCCATGTTGTATCTACAGGGTGGGCCAAACATTTAAACACGTTTAAAATTTGAATAAAATTGGTTTTTGAACCAGCGGAGGTGAACATTTTGTCACTCCTGTAATCATTTCTGTAAATTTGCTGAAGTTTGGTGTATGGCAAAGGAAGAATCGAACTTTTTGGAGGCTACGGACTGGCGCTTCGATAGGCGACGTACCAAGTTTAAAATTTGAAACCAAATCGTTGTTTTATAACTGCTTTACACAAAAGCTGGCTGATGTCGAGCTCATTGCAGCATTCCATCAAACTTCATAGGTAAACCGATGTTTAATTACCCATTCCTTATTTTAATATTTCTTTAATTTGAAAAATAATGAGTGTTGCTATTTGAAAAGAATTTTAGCCCATCCTGTATAAGTTTAAAATAGGTTTAATTAGTTAAGTACCACTAACATGATATGGATCTAAATATCCGAAATAAATGCTTTCATTTTCTTTTTATTTCATAATCATAAGTATTCATCTGGGTGCAAATTAGGCAAGCCGAATGCAGGTTCTGTGGATGCTCCGCCGCTGGTAGCTAACTTTTATTTAAACTTGCGTATACCTTGTCTTTGTATAATCATTTGTACTCGTATATTTCGTAATTATTGTGCATTTATTACTGCGTAGAAAACATAAGTATTACGTAGTCTGTGATAGGTTTAACGAAAACTGTGATCGGTATGGTCAAACCACGCTAAATGTTGAGGAATGTTGAGCAGTTCATGTTGTAACTTATGGTCATAGAGAACCAATTGGTAGGAGGGTACAAAAAAATGTAAAAAAAACTATTATTTTTATTGGAATTTTCTTACTAAGCGCCGCTTGCACCACCCAGGGTTAACCGCTAACCCGGAGTTAAGTTGTCAAATTCCATACAAAAAAGTTTAACTCCGGGGTGTGACTAACCCCGGGTGGTCCAAGAGGCCCTAAGTGTGAAGGAGACTTACTGATTTTCTTTACACATAAATATAAAATGAATTTCAATTTGAAACAAGAGAACTTGCAGCTGGCAATGTCAAAACGAAAAGAACAGTCGCCTGTTTCAGTACACTGACAATGTCGGCTACCTACATAAATTCATAGAAACGTGACAATGGGGTTCTTCAATAAATTACTGTACAAGATTTTAATGGGTCGGTAACGCGCATATGTGACCCCCCCTGGAGTTGCAGGTGTAGGCTACTGTGACCGCTTTCCATCAGGCGGGCCGTAAGCTTGTTTGCCACCATCGTCATATAAAAAAACTTTGTGTTAGTTGAAAGAGTTTGAACTCAGGTACCAATCTGGATAATGACCCGTTGATGCCATAGATGGCGCTGCAACAATATCTTGATTAAGAAAAACGCTGTTTTTGACATCTTGTTTAATTTTTCGTGCCGCAATATTACTTTGGATGTATTAAGTAAGAAAACCCTAAAAACTTAATTCCTTGATAAAGTTGCCTATAATGTAATACTGTGATTTTGCATTGTAAATGCAGTAAATATCCTTGGGGAATTGATTGTTATTGCAGTGACGGCAATTAAAGTTATGCAAGGCGGATTAAAATTAGGTCATGCAGTATGTTCGTAATATAATTCTCTGGGCAACCTGTATATTGACCATTTGTTTTGTTTGTACAAAGAAATTGGAACTCGCCCAATGTTATGAAGTGAAATGTTATTGTCTGTTGAGGTTGAGTAGTTTGTTGAGGCTAGGATAGTGAAGTTAGGCCTGCTTTTTCTTAGGTAACAGAGGCGAGATGACTTGTTCTGCTTTTTCTTTGGGCGAATAAGGAAAACTGTACTAGATTACGCGCAAAGGAAGCCGGTAGGAATCGAGCCGACGCACCGCCACTGGTAGGTAGTTGTAAAACGCACCAGTTAGTGAGACAAGTTGGGCAAATTCTAATTACTGGTCATCTGTGATTGTTTTCAGTGAGAGGTATCACGTTATCTGTGGTCGAGAAGGCTACGTACGTAATGATACAAATGTAAGTACAGTCAAGTATGAAAATATGGTGGTGCACATCTTACTCAAAAATATGTCCCATAGCACCTTATGCCGGTGTAATAAAGAGCGTAGTACCATATTTATGAGTCGATTGTGTCGAACCATATTTTTGCTATCTGGTATTTTCTTGGAAGCGCACGTATTTGTCGTGCTATTTCAATCGACTTCAGTACTTTTAGTACTGGCACTGACTGAAATAGCATGACACGTTCGGGCGTTTCCGTGATAATACGAGGGCAAGACATTATGCACTACATCTGTACAGTCAACCAATTGGAACACTCTGGATAAAATCGATTGTTTTTTTCATGATTTACTGTGAAGTCACTCCTTTCATCTGTTTCTTCCTCAATGTAATCAATGTAGTCCTGTTGTAGGTGTAAATTAGACCTCATATGCATTGATGGAGTTGAAAATAAGAGCGGAAACTTTCATTGTTTTTTTCCTAAAGAATCCGAAAAAACGAGTCGTCTGGGAAAAAATCGGATTTCTTCCAGACTTTTTCAACGCTACTCTAGAACCTTGTCAAAATGACAAGCAGTAAGAGATTTCTTCCAATCTGATTTATAGCGTCACTATGACGGTACGTTTGGAAAACAACCTTATTATCAACACCTTTTACTAAAAGTAATCACATGTTGGATGCGTATATAGTAACTGCATCCCTACGTTTCTATCCTTTACAGGAATGGCGGCGCACCTAATATACGCGATTTAATGCGTTTGAAGGTATTTCATTTCAGTAAGTAGGTACTTATATCGAAATATGGAATGATTTAAGTCAATTGGTCAGTTAAAAAATAATTAACTGCCAGCTTTTATTATCATTAAGGGGTCGCGGAGTGTCCAGTGGCGCCCTCATTGGGGATAGTGTTCTCTTATAAACCTTTCCACACCTCTATAATCCATGCTACATTTGTGAATTGTGCGATGTGCAAAACCAACGTCAAATTATTCTTGTAATTATATTATTCAACCGCGATGTGTCTGAAAGTCTCCTAAAGTAATGTATAAAATTAAAATGTTATGGATAGAAAAATTGGTACACAATAAAATTGGAAAATAAAAACTACGGATTGTTCCAAAATTGCGTTATAGGTTTAGAATGGTATGGTTCAGAACGGATTAGGTCGGTACAGTATTAGAATGTTATATATGTGTTTGTTTAGTGAATGGTACCATTTTGTCGATTGTCCATATCTGCGGCACCATATAAGGTGACAGCACCAGTAGTGGCCAAGGAACCAATTATGTACCTTCACTCTTATTATATGAAAATAAAGATTACGCTTACTTTGCGGCAGTCAATTGACAACCGTATGATCTTTGAATTAAGAACGAAGTGTCCATCATTGGTGCCTGACAGCTTAAAGCGTTCATCTTTGGTGCCATCACCATCCATTGAGAGATCCTTTTCCGACAAAGTAGAACTGTTACTAAAAATAAGCTCACGATAGGAGTATTAATTTTAATTATTAATTAATTTAGTATGTATGGATATATGTTTTTGTAAACGGATATTGAACTGAGTTTGATAAAATAAACATTTTGTGTAGTCCGCAAAAAAAGGTACCTCAGGCGCTAACATAGCTCAAGCATACACTTGAAGCTCGCTCTTTCACTTGAAACTAACACATTTATTTTATCTTTTAATTATTTAAGTACCTACCTTAATAGTAGATTTCCTAGTGTCGGTTGGGTTACTAAAAAAAGAATTTGAAGTACAAAAACTCATAATCAGTGTCTCAACTACATATTTTAATGATAAATGGCAATTAGCGTGTCTGTTTAAAAGATTTTATAATTATTTAGTACATATGATTTATGGAACCACATTAAAAATATATGCAATTTTATCCAAAGTATTTTTTTTTTACAAAATCTCTCAATTCACGACTCACATATAATATCTAATATAACTTCTGTATTATTATTCATTGTAAATGTTACCTAATTAATCCAATCAGACCACATTTCTGCCATTGGAATACCAATTTAAATTTAGACTTTATTGCGCGGGAATACGGTATATAATGGAATTATTTTTCCGACGGCTGTTAAGACTCTTCTGTATGGTGGAGCAGAGATCAGCACGCCTAACACGAACATCGAAAATTGGCACTTACGGGAAAACCTCTTTGTCACTCTAAATATAAGTGTGACAGAGATGCAGTTACAAATCCGAAATGTTCGATTTTCGTGGTTTAGGCCCTGTGTGCTTACCATGAGTTGTACCTGGCCGTATTCGACTGCGGCGTTCGGGGTTATGTCCGTCTCGCTCCTGCCAGAGTGATGGCAGGAGCGAGACGGACATACTTTCGAGCGCCGCAGTCGCTATCGAATACAGTTGCCCTGACTACACATAAACCGCATTATGAAGCGTTTACAAAGAGGATGAGGTAACTACACATATGCAGTTAACTTGTAAATTTCTACGATTCTATGAGCATAACACTACCACCCTAGACCATTTTATACTGAAATAGTCCAGGCTTACTACTGGGTCCAGGGTTACTGAAATAGGCAGGCAGGCTAGTACATAATAATTGTAAAATCTTTCAAACAGACCATAGCATCTACAAATGCTTCAAAATTCCTAACATCGCTACATTCAAAGACATTGGAAAAGATCTGTATTTTCTTACTATATTAATACATTGTGTCGCTCTTTAGAAAAAGGACCCTTATTGCTTCTTGTAATTGCTATAAGTGCCTATGGTGTACCTACAATATTTTGGACGCAAAAATATGACACGCTCTTAAGACAACAAGATTATTTTTGTTTTGTGCTGGAATCACTATAGGTTTGTGCGAGACAATGTCTCTTAACGCCTATCGCAAGATGCACTAAGGTACCTTTTCCCAGAGACTGACACAAAATATTTTAACTGATCTCAGCACTCATTCGAAAGCAGGGTTACTGTAAATGTTGATATTGCTTCAATTACTAGACGATATGTACTAGAGGTTCATAGGTTTCAGTAAATCTATCCTTATTTGACGGAAATATTCGCGTGTGCTCCGCCTTTTTCGTTATCCTTCAGCCATAGTACAAGAGTGGTGAAACTGTATCCCGCGGTCAAAAAACACCTGTCTTTTTCTAACCGTTCGGATTAGACAATGACAGTTGTCTTTATCGACCGCGAGGCACAGTCGCGGCACTCTCTTGCTAGGTAGCCCTAGGTACTTGTCTACTTGTGACACCTTAGGTACCTACTATTTTATCCACTTACCTTTCTACTTCACTATCTCAAATTTTAATTAAATTAAATAATATTGCACTTAATGCTGTTTTCAAGTTTTATTAATATACCTCTATTTTCCAAACCCAATTTTAATGATTTACTGAAATCTATTACCTAAGCCAATCTAGAGAATAGTGTAGGCATTCTAGTGATCTAGGGCATAACTAAAGTAATTGTATTTTGCCAATCTTCACTGTCAATAAGTGACAATCTGCCATTTTTTACATACCCTTAGATTTTAATAAGTGTAATAAATGTATGTCAAGTAATAGTTGTTTTAATGTCCTTACCCCTTCACATTGTATCGGGATTCACACAGCTCTGTGTCCAGAAATTGCTATATTATAGTAAAGAGCGTACTCCCACCTTAAAGGCCGGCAACGCACTTGCGACACCTCTGGTGTTGCGGGTGTCCATGGACGACGTTAATCGCTTACCATCATGTGATTCGTTTGCTCGTTTGCCCCCTATAGCATAAAAAAAAAAAGAAAAAAAAAATAATATTTGTGCATATTTTATTTATTTATTTGTGCATAACATTGTCTGACGCTCACACACCAGAAAGGCGAGTGGACTGAGTGTTATTTTATAGAAAACTATAGTCTGTAAATAGTACAGACTACATAATAGAGGTAGAAAAAAAAAGTAAACAAAGAAAACCATGTCGCTTGGGGTGATGGACCTTTGAAATAATTCGATATGATGACATTGAGAAGACAAAATATTTGCCAACCATATAATATTACCACAACACAAGGGTTTTTTTTAAATACCTAAAAGTAGATAGATTATAGTATTTCGTGATTTGTGTTACTTTTTTGCAGTTTCAGTTTGGATAAAGTTTCAGTTTCCGGTTGTGGAATTTCCCATAGTAAGTGACCCAATTTCAGTACAAGATTTCTATGGCTACAAATTATAGTACCACTGGTTGAAAGGAAAAGAAAAATGTAATTAAAACTTATATTTTCTTAACCTAACCTAAACTACACTATTTATAATGGATGTCCAAGCATTTTTATTTCACTCTTCACTTCATCATACAAATCCTTGTATTCCTCGTGTTCCTTCACGAGGACCATGATGCAGCCCCGCATGGTGCCCATGGCGGCTCCAATGTCCTTGCGACTGGGTGTGTAGCAGTATGGGACATCCTTCTCTTCACAGACGGCAGGGAGGTGACACATGATCTCAATCGGAGATATGTCGCCGGCGAAGAAGACCATTCTGCAATGAAATGTATAAATGGAATAAGATTTTATCATAACTAAATACTTCAAGGGGATTTAAATGTGCTGATAAGATTGCACAGATAGAGTAAAATATTTTTGAATCAATAAAGATCCAAAAATCAGTCAGATCATACATAAGATAAACAACAGGATTGAAGCAATTGGAGATATGAGAAATGATTTATGATGTTTAACCTCCATTCATTGAAAAGTCCGATTAGTAAGTACTACATTACGGTAATTTTGTAACAAAAACTTTTTTCTAATGTATATTAGACTCTTGATTGTTTTTTTGGAAAGTCACAATGCTCATAATTTAGTACTTTTCAATACAGAGGGTTTCCTACAAATGCCGCCCCCAAAAGTGGCTCTCAATCTACGGTTCCTGTGTCTTAGTGTAACGTACGAACCAATGTAACATAACCTCAAAACTATAACAACAACACTATTAACTTACCCTTTTTCACCAAGTCGAAGTTGCTTTTGCACAATTTTGAGTCCGTTCCTGATGTAATTCTTATGCCCGGTCGATTTTTTTATGAGCTTGTATATCTTTTTGCTTAGTTTTTTCGGCGCCATAGGCTTTGCAATAACGCTGCAGTGTTCGACTTTATCGTCGTAACTTTGAGGTTCCGCTTTCAGGCTGGTGTCCATGTCTTCCTGTTCCACAGGTTCCTGCTTTACTTTGCCCATGGTAACGAAAAAGGATTGATATTAAAAGTTGGAAATAAAAACACGTGCTTAGTTTACCAAAGCAAACGCGCAGCAAGCGCAAGCGAGCAGCGAGCAAGCGTGGAGTCAAGTCAATCAAATGTCAAATAGAATGACACTCGTGACAGGAGCAAAATGTCAGTCTTAATTTCGTTCAGAAATGAACTTATAGTTCTGTTGGGAATATTCAATTAATTTCATTCGGTTCTGTCGGGCGGCGGAAGGCACTAATAATATAAATAATCAAAGATTTGGATTGTATTCAATCAACAAAATACTATTCCGAATAAGGTAGTATAAGTGGTTTGATTTTACGTGTAAAGAGACGTGATTTTATTTGACAACGATGACATCGTTACCATGTGGTTACCATGGAAACATCGATACGTCAACAATTTTTCTGTTACACGCGAAGCAGTAATTCGATTAATATTATGTTGGCGTCCTTAAACATTTATTAATTAGGTACTAACTGTGCGTGGTACTGTGATCTTAGCTATTCTAGTACTATTAATTAGTCTCTATGATGGTAAGTTATCATAATACTAGTACTCTATACAGTAGCTGTCCAAAAGTGTCTTAAAACTTCGTTTTTTATTTAATTTTCAGGGTCTATTGAATATATTGAAGAAGCTGCGTTCTAACCCTGAGAAAGAGCTTAGATTACTGCTCTTAGGGCTTGATAATGCTGGTAAAACGACGCTTTTGAAGCAGCTGGCGTCAGAAGACGTGTCACATGTGACTCCGACCGCTGGATTTAACATCAAGTCGGTTTTGTCCAGCGGTTTCAAGCTGAATGTGTGGGACATTGGTGGGCAGAGGAAGATTCGACCTTACTGGCGGAATTATTTTGAAAACACTGATATTTTGGTGAGTATTTGTAAACGTTTTTATTAGATGGCAAGTGTAAATGATGGTAATTCTGATCTCAAATGGAATACAATTACTATTAAAGATTATTTTTAAATAGTGACCTACATCAGCGGTCGTCAACAACCGTGTGGCCTGCAAGCCTCCTTGACTACTTTGTATAATGTGTATGTTAAAGTTGTTAACAAAGTGCAGCCCGCGTCAATTTAGTTAACTACTATGGAGCCCTTGGCTGCTGAAAGGTTGCCAACCCCTGGCCTACATCATTGCATTATGTTACATTGGCATGGAATGGAATTACATTTGATGTATTTGACAGGCCTGGCACAAAATTCTGTAATGATGTTGTCAACTTGTTTCATCAATGATTTAGTTGTGATTTGCATGTGGTTTTTTGCATTATGTACCTAAGCATATAGCTTATACACTTCTTAACCATTTCAGATCTATGTAGTAGACTGCTCAGACCACCAGAGGCTCGAGGAGACCAGCCAGGAGCTGTCAGAACTGCTGCAAGATGACAAGCTTAGGAATGTACCACTTCTGGTCTATGCTAACAAGCAGGATTTGACTACTGGTGAGCATGATTATTTTCTTCACCATCTTTTTTTGCCAAAACCAGAAGGTTCTTAACACTCACAGGCTGTACCTGAGTGTTCCGTAAAAAAAACCCTGAAAAGTGATTCTTCCAGATTTGGACTTGGTTGGGATCATTCTACTCAGAATCAAGAGTTGATTTGATCCTGATGGAAAAAAATTGTCCCAAATATTTCCTTCCCATTTAATCATTCATTATTAGTATAAAGTTGAGTGTGACATAATGGAAACTTAAATGTTGTATGGAAGTTTTAGGACAGTTTTTTTTAATCATCAAAATTGAATTAGCTTGTGATTCTGAGTAGAATGATCCCAAGCAAGACCAGATCGGGAAAAATCAAGTTTTAGGGTTTTTTGTTTGGAAAAAGCTCACCTGTTCTGCAAAGAAACTCAGTGGTACAAACCTCAGATACTCATTTCTTCTGTTTGAATTTCCATTGTGGGACAGATTGCTTGCCTAATTGACTTCTCAAATTTTTATGCTATAATTTGGGAAACTTGTAAATTGGTCAAAAGTGTTTGTCAAGTAATATAAACAGGGATTAATATAAATTCATAATGGATAAATATTTTACAATCCTACATACACATTAAGTTCAATACAATAGGCATCATACTATTTAAAATCGGCAGTATATTTTTATGAAGAAAATGTCAGACAACAGTGCCTCCATTACAACAGCTCCATGTATATAAACCAACCTAGTCCCTAGTTATTGCTATTATGTATCTTATGTACAATTACATCAGTATGATTAATTTCAGCTTTACCTGCAAGTGAAGTGGCCACTCATCTTGGTCTACACCTGATCCGGGACCGCACCTGGCAGATACAAGGCTGTGTGGCTACAGATGGCACGGGAGTTAAAGTAAGTTTTGACAGAAACGGAGTAATATAATATGCTTTACCAGCCCAGAGCTTTTGAAAAAAAACCTAACATTAAGAGGGGGCAGAGTAAAATCAACGAAAACAGCAGTTGCCGTTAAACGTCTCAGGGTCATAATTCTTTACAAAGATATACAAAATGTATGTTAACAGGTTCTCAAAGAGCATGTTTACACCGGATTTTTCATAATAATCGAAAATAATGTATACTTAACTAAACACATCAACGCAAAAGTTCACTAAACTTGTGAAAACGTGTGTTAGCGTTTAACGTCTCCTGAAAAAAAAATATACTACTGTAATTTTAAAAACATACTAAATACAATCTCAAGTATGTTAGCTACTCTGGAATTTTTATTTTATGCCAAAATACTCTTTGGTTATTTTATTGTGATTTTTTTTAAATGCCCTCAAAATCCGCCATACAAAATTACTATGGGATCTAGACGTTGAAATATAACAAGTGATCAAAACCCAAAATAGCCAGTCTGCCCCGACCTCTCGAAGCGACACCACGTCTCGTTGCGGAGCGTTTTCACCTTGAGATATATTGTGTACGTATACTGTGCCACACAAGTGGCAAAATCGGGTAAGTCTATTTTGTTATTTTTACGTGCTTCTGAAGAATAATATTTTACCTGCTTGTTTAAGGCAAATTAAATCTAAATTGTCTAAACTAGTACTTGAACCGCGTAAGGCGATATCCGTATACGAATGTCGTTCATAACGCCGTAAGCGCCACCAACAATAAGGTCCCTTTTCCCAGATAAGGTCTGATGAAGGAGCAGAAAGGTGTCAACCGGTACTCAGGAACCAGTGGGTGGGAATACCTTCGTGTTCAGACTCGTAGATTTTGTTTTGACGAGCACTTGGGCTATACATGGTGTCCAAGGTCTGATGGTGGAGCAGGAAAGTGTCAACTGGTACTCAGGAACCAGTTGATAGAATACCTTCGTGTTTACACTCGTTGGTTTTGATTCGACGAGCACTTGGGCCATGCATGGTTTCCAAGGTCTGATGATGGAGCAGATATTTATAAATATATTAAAAATTTATAAATTATATTTATTATATTAATATTTATAAATTTTGTAAGGTTGACTCCGATTTGGATAAAAATCGATATCTGAGGATGCGGCGGGGTGATTATCATGAATGAGTCAAAATTGTTACATATTGTTAAAACCGACGCCATCTTGGATTTTGCAAGATCAACTCCGATTTGGATAAAAATCGATATCTGACGATCCGGCGGGGTCCTTAACATGAATCCAGAATCAAAATCGTAAAATATTGTAAAAAGCGACGCCATCTTGGATTTTGTGCGATAAACTCCGATTTGGATAAAAAAAGATATCTGAGGATCCGGCGGGGTCCTTAACATGAATCCAGAATCAAAATCGTAAAATATTGTAAACAGCGACGCCATCTTAGATTTTGTGAGATTAACTCCGATTGGATAAAAATCGATATCTGACTATCCGGCGCGGTCCTTAACATGAATCCAGAATCAAAATTGTAAAATATTGTTAAAACCGACGCCATCTTGGATTTTGTAAAATCAACTCCGATTTGGATAAAAATCGATATCTGACTATCCGGCGGGGTCCTTAACATGAATCCAGAATCAAAATCGTAAAATATTGTAAAAAGCGACGCCATCTTGGATTTTGTGAGATTAACCCCGATTTGGATAAAAATCGATATCTGAGGATCCGGCGGGGTGATTAACATGAATCTTGAGTCAAAATTGTAAAATATTGTTAAAACCGACGCCATCTTGGATTTTGTAAGATCAACTCCGATTTGGATAAAAATCGATATCTGAGGATCCGGCGCAGTGATTAACATGAATCCAGAGTCAACATAGTAAAATATTGTAAAAACCGACGCCATCTTGGATTTTGTAAAATCAACTCCGATTTGGATAAAAATCGATATCTGACTATCCGGCGCGGTCCTTAACATGAATCCAGAATCAAAATCGTAAAATATTGTAAACAGCGACGCCATCTTAGATTTTGTGAGATTAACTCCGATTTGGATAAAAATCGATATCTGAGGATCCGGCACAGTGATTAACATGAATCCAGAGTCAAAATTGTAAAATATTGTAAAAACCGACGCCATCTTGGATTTTGTAAAATCAACTCCGATTTGGATAAAAATCGATATCTGACTATCCGGCGCGGTCCTTAACATGAATCCAGAATCAAAATTGTAAAATATTGTTAAAACCGACGCCATCTTGGATTTTGTAAAATCAACTCCGATTTGGATAAAAATCGATATCTGACTATCCGGCGGGGTCCTTAACAGGAATCCAGAATTAAAATCGTAAAATATTGTAAAAAGCGACGCCATCTTGGATTTTGTGAGATTAACCCCGATTTGGATCGATTGGAGATATCGATTTTTATCCAAATCGGAGTTGATCTTACAAAATCCAAGATGGCGTCGGTTTTAACAATATTTTACAATTTTGACTCAAGATTTATGTTAATCACCCCGCCGGATCCTCAGATATCGATTTTTATCCAAATCGGAGTTAATCTCTCAAAATCCAAGATGGCGTCGCTTTTTACAATATTATACGATTTTGATTCTGGATTCATGTTAAGGACCCCGCCTGATAGTCAGATATCGATTTTTATCCAAATCGGAGTTGATTTTACAAAATCCAAGATGGCGTCGGTTATTACAATATTTTACAATTTTGACTCTGGATTCATGTTAATCACTCCGTCGGATCCTCAGATATCGATTTTATCCAAATCGGAGTTAAGCTCACAAAATCCAAGATGGCGTCGCTTTTTTACAATATTTTACGATTTTGTTTCTGGATTCATGTTAAGGACCCCGCTGGATCGTCAGATATCGATTTATATCTAAATCGGAGTTGATCTTACAAAATCCAAGATGGCGTCGGTTTTAACAATATTTTACAATTTTGACTCAAGATTCATGTTAATCACCCCGCCGGATCCTCAGATATCGATTTTTATCCAAATCGGAGTTAATCTCTCAAAATCCAAGATGGCGTCGCTTTTTACAATATTATACGATTTTGATTCTGGATTCATGGTAAGGACCCCGCCGGATAGTCAGATATCGATTTTTATCCAAATCGGAGTTGATCTTACAAAATCCAAGATGGCGTCGGTTTTAACAATAGTTTACAATGTTGACTCAAGATTCATGTTAATCACCCCGCCGGATCCTCAGGTATCGATTTTTATCCAAATCGGAGTTAATCTCACAAAATCCAATATGGCGTCGATTCTTACCATATTTTCCAATTTTGACTTAAGATTCATGTTAATCACCCTGCCGGCTCCTCAGATATCGAATTTTATCTAAATCGGAGTTAATCTCCAAGCGACAATGTGGTACTTTTACCAAGAAAACGACAATTTTTTTTAACGATTTCATAATATGTGACGTTTTGCGGTGAAAGGTACCTTATGGACGAGCGGCGCTTACGCTGTTAACAAAGACGCTGATAATAATGCGCTGCAACGCGACGTAAGCGCCGACCGTCCATAAGGTACCTTTAGCCGTAAATAGCCACATATGAAATCATAAAAAATGTGCTTGTATTTAGAAAAAGGCACTTTGCATTCTGCCGGTTGTCGATAAGGCGCGAATGTCATAAATATTAGTTTAGAAATTAACCTTATCAACAACCGACAGAATGGTACCTTTCTTTAGTACTAAATACAAACACAAATAATAAAATCGTTTGGAAAAACCGAACAAATATTAGGTGAATTAATACAATATCAGTATCAAAGGATTATAAAAATGAGGAATTCTAAGTTACAACATTTTAACGCCCGAATGATGACGCGCCGTTGTAGTAGTGTGCGTGCGCGCACGCACACAGATAGCGAGCAGCGTGGGGCCGCTAAATGCCTATTTCGTGTCCGCGGCAAACACTCTGCCCCCTCTTAAACCTTTCATTAAAAAAATACACCTCTTACAACACAACAGATAAATTTTACGAAAATGTCCCTTACGTAATGCTTTTGCTTTGTATGCCAGCTACTTCAATCAAATCTGTAAAGCTGGATAATATACTGGCAATTTGTTATCCATGTCATGAAATAGGTTCACTATTGTCTTCTAAAATTTTATTTGTCATAAATTCGATTCGCAGAATGATTTATGGCAGAGGTAACGTTTGGCAGAATCACCTTCCGCATACTGCTAGGGTTCCGTACCATTATTTAAAAAAACGCCAAAAAATGACACGTCAAAGCCCCCTTAAATATTTATTTACTTTTTAGTATTTGTTGCTATAGAGGTAATAGCAATACATAATCTGTGAACATTTCGACTGTCATAGCCTGGTGACAGACAGACGGACGGACAGACAGACGGCGGAGCCTTAGTAATGGGGTCCCGTTTTACCCTTTGGGTACAGTTACCTTAAAAATCGTAACATATGTAAAACAACATTTTATTAAACATAACATTGTAATATTTTTTTTTGTTTTAGGAAGGAATGGAGTGGGTGTGCAAGAATATTCCTGTTAAAAAGTAGTCTAATAACTATCAGTATTAGATTAGCTTTATCAATTCATAGTTGTATTCCACTTTGTAATTTTCACTAGTAATAGAAGATTGCCACGTTTTGATCTCAATGGCTTATTATAGGTAAGATATTATTTGTTTGTATTAAGTTTAGTTAAATGCCGAAATAGAGGTTACAAACGAGAGAATTGAAAAAATTCAATAATTAGTAATAGTCACATTTCTAAAATGCCATTCAATAACAGAGAACAGTGCGTCAGAAAAAAGTAAACATTAACAGAGGGCGCCACTGAGCATTAGTAAGCAATATTGTGTTGTGCATCTCATTCTGTCGCATAAGTGCGAGTAGTAAGTTTACTGGTTGACAGATGTTAAGGCGTCTGTCAAATATGTCTCTTGTCAAACATGTCAATATTTGACAAGAGAACTGGTATTGCCACTGAGGTTTGCTTTTAATTCCACTGGAAAAGGAAAAGGTACAAGGTAAAGGTACAGGAAAAGGTAGAAATTAAATAATTTTCCTGTCGCACTAAAACAGTCTCTTTTATACAGGTTAATTCAAGGAATTTAAATGTATACTATTTGGTCACCCGATAAATTGACATTGTGAGATTTGTGAGTCTGCGCACGTTACCGATAACTGCGTGCGACTTTCGAACCACCGCGAACTGACTGAAATGCAACGAATTCATCAATAGTTTGATTGCTTTATTAATTGATTGATCACTGGTGATTGATAGGAATCGCATGTGATTACCGCTGACGTTTGGCGACAATGGAGGTGATTTGCGCGTATGTGGCATAAGAATGGGGTGGTGACCAAGTTTCTAAGTCATGTTTTAGCCTTAAAAAGTACCAGAACAATTGCCTTATTTGAGTTTATAAAAGATGGTGGGAATGGTGGAATGAACCCGCACTCTCCTTATGAATATTTGTAACGTCTTCATACTGCACATTGGTAGGATTGGCGAGAAACTAGAGCGTCTCCCCTCGGGAACTCGTGCGTTCTGGTCTCTTGCCAAAGCTATCCAGGGGAATTTCTGCACGCCGTCTTTTCCACCTCTGCACACGGGAAATGATTCGTTGGCCCACGACGCAAAAGACAAAGCCGATCTACTGGGTAAGCTTTTTGCGTCCAACTCGACTTTGGATGACGGGGGACAAGCGCCGCCGACTATACCGCGGTGCGAGAGCTGTATGCCAGATGTACAGTTCCGCCAAAGCTTTGTGCGTAAGGCTCTTCGCTCCCTCGACACCCATAAGTCCAGTGGGCCGGATGGAATCCCTGCAATTGTTCTCAAGATGTGTGCTCCTGAGTTGGCGCCGGTCTTAACGCGTCTTTTTCGGCTCTCCTACTCTTCTGGCGTAGTCCCGACTTCGTGGAAGTCAGCTTTGGTGCACCCGATCCCTAAAAAAGGCGACCGCTCAAATCCATCCGACTACAGGCCGATAGCTATAACCTCCCTTTTCTCTAAGATTATGGAGTCCATCATCAATCGTCAGCTCCTCTGGTACCTAGAGGATCACCAGCTGCTGAGTGACCAACAATACGGTTTCCGTAGGGGTCGTTCGGCTGGTGATCTTTTAGTTTACCTGACACATTGCTGGGCACAGGCGATAGAGAGTAAAGGTGAGGCACTGGCAGTTAGTTTGGATGTAGCGAAGGCCTTCGATCGCGTTTGGCACAAAGCACTTCTTTCGAAACTTCCATGCTATGGGCTCCCCGGGAAATTATGCGAATGGGTCAGCAGTTTTCTAGCAGACAGAAGCATTAAGGTCCTAGTTGACGGTGAATGCTCAGACTCAATGTCTGTGAATGCTGGTGTCCCTCAAGGCTGTGTGCTATCACCCACGCTATTCCTCCTGCATATCAATGACATGTTGCAAACTAGCGGCATTCATTGTTATGCTGATGATAGTACGGGTGATGCCTCCTACACCGGCCGCGCCAATATTTCCCGGGAAAACGTCATTGAGAGCCGGAACAAACTTGTGTCCGAAATTGAGACCTCCCTAAAAGAAGTCTCAGATTGGGGTCGACTTAATTTGGTCCATTTTAACCCTACAAAGACACAGGTTTGCGCGTTCACCGCAAAAAAACTTCCGTTCGTCGCGTCACCTCGTTTTGAGAGCACTCCCCTATCTGCCACAGCCAGTATTGGAATCCTTGGCGTTGACATCTCGAGTGAAGTCCAGTTCCGCGGCCACCTAGAGGGTAAGGCCAAATTGGCCTCGAAGAAGCTCGGTGTGCTCAATAGATCGAGGCAGTATTTCACGCCGGCCCATCGCCTACAGCTTTATAAGGCGCAGGTTCGCCCGCATATGGAATACTGCTCTCATCTTTGGGCAGGGGCACCTAAGTACCAGCTTCTTCCTCTAGACCGCATCCAACGGAGAGCAGCTCGAATTGTCAACTGCCAACGTATTTCTGATCGGCTTGATCCCTTGGCGCTGCGTAGAGATGTGGCCTCACTCTGTATTTTCTATCGCATGTATTATGGGGAGTGTTCCGAGGAATTGTTCGGATTAATCCCTGCCGCTTCTTTCCGCCATCGCCCTACGCGACAATATTTCCACTCTCACCATTTAGATGGTTGGCAGTCCTCAACTGTGCGCTTTTCCCGAAACTTCCTGCCTCGCACAGCTAAACTGTGGAACGAACTGTCGCCAGCGGTGTTTCCGGACCGATACGACCTTCAAACCTTCAAGAAAAGAGCGTACTCCCACCTTAAAGGCCGGCAACGCACTTGCGACACCTCTGGTGTTGCGGGTGTCCATGGACGACGTTAATCGCTTACCATCAGGTGATTCGTTTGCTCGTTTGCCCCCTATAGCATAAAAAAATAAATAAATACTAAAGGTACCTACATACAGTCAGTCGTTGACAGGGCTCATTTCCAAATGAATCTTCATGGCAATAGCACCTTATCGACGACCGACCATGTAAAATTTGACAAAACAAGTCTGACCGAATGTTTTTTTTTAAATTTATTTGCCTCCCTGTTTTGCAGAGTGAAAAAAAGAGGCATATAAATTCAAAAAGATCGAAAGCCAGACTTGGTTTTTCAAACTATAAAAGTGCATAGACAATATTTATATTTATGTACCAGTGCATTTATGAATGAAATTGTCCATGCACTGCCACTGTACTTTAGTGTGAAAAAGTGATTTTTAAGTTTAAACCTTTTGTGATCGCTTAGTTATTATGATCGAACATATATCTAGTCATTATTTTTATAAATAAATATGAATACTTACAGTATTAAGAAGAACAATAAACCGATCCGTCCAAAGTTGACATTGTTTTAATTTAGTTAATTACTTTTCTATTTAAGTGTTGATTATGATTGAAAATCAAATTATCTGATGTGGAAATTGACCAAAAAGGATAATACAATAATATATAGTACAAAATTATATATAAGGCTGATAATTATCAATACTATTAAAATTAAATGTATATATCGATCAATATTGTTTTGCACTGAGAATTGTTTAGTTATGAATCTAATTGCATATCACCAACCGTCAGTCCACCAATTGGAACCTTAGGTCACTGTACGACTATGTCATAGTGACGCTATAAATCAGATTGGAAGAAATCTCTTATTGCTTGTCAATTTGACATGGTTCTAGAGTGACCTAGGGTTCCAATTGGTTGTATGTATTATTACGATTACTTACTATAGCTGTTTCAGCTCTAAAATCGTCGTAAATGGAACTCACCTATTACCTACTAACGATAACGATGTTAACAAAAGGCATCACATGTTTTGACTCTTTCTCCATGTGTTTTCACACAACCTCATCAAACACCACTGAAACGATTCGCTACTGAAACGGTCGTATTATCGTAATATACAAAACATAAGATAAATAAGTTAATCTTGGAGATTTCATTAAAAACTTAAAAGTAAGGTTATGAAGATCAATATAGCGGTTTGTTTACATTGTTAGGAAGTTCCATTTACAGCGATCTTACATTTTGAAGGTTGAATGTATAGTTTTTAAAGCAATTATTATATTTTTGAAAAGTCGAATCGTAATAAAACTTGTGAAACAGTGTCAGGCAGAGTTGCGTTTTATATTCTTAGAAACATACATACCTAGTTAGAATTTCTTCCGATTGCAAAATAAAAGAACGTTTACAGTCAACTATGTTTTATTTCCACATTATATATTTAAACTTATACAAACGTAGGACGGAATACACTGATACATATTTACACTCGATCACAACCTTATATATGTATTGTTTAGTCAATCAACTTCATTTTGTGCGTTTCGACCATGCTTACGTCTTTTGGATAACTGTTTAAGGTATGATGTTATGGGGTATAAGTCCTGAAAACTTTGTGATGAAATTTTATCCCGTACTGCTTACCATTAGACAACTTGACAAAATTATATCAAGTTGATTGACCATGATTCGTTTAATAATTAAGATTAATGAAACAGTGGTAAACGAGTAGGTATTGAAGATGAAAACAGAATGAATTGGAATTTATAGAAATGGTAGGTTTGAAATTTTTAGTGATTAAATTTTTTCTATTTGAAATGAAAGAATGAATATGAATAGTTGAATTGAGCAGAAACAAGTTAGTAGAAAAGGTACAAAAGTTCGTAATCTAGAAATAATAAAATATGCGTTATTTTAGCACCAATGTCCAGCAAAACTAATTTACCTAGTTTTAAAACTAAGTAAGATCAATGTGGCCAATTCCATCATAGGGATAATTATGTTTAATGCTCTCCTGCGTTGAATACATATAAGCAAAGCACGCAGCTGCTGAATCTGTCGATAAGCAGCAGGCCATCTTGATATTCCTGATGTCATCGACTGAGTCTGAAAGCTGCCCAATGTCCATATAGTCAACGCGGGCTCGCATTATATGGAATAGTCCCTATGACGGAATTATTCATAATGACCTTACATAAATAAAATCTATTTAAGTCACAAAATAAAATCCTTCTGAAAAATTTGGATTTGCGGGTAAAACGAAAAATTATATTGTGTGACTTTTAGTTTTAAATAACGTAAAAATACCCATTGACGTATAATTTAATTTCTATTTCATAATACTTTACATTAAATAAAAACCTAAAATAAAATAAAAACTCATAAATATATTTTAAATATTGAGTCTAATTAAAATAATAATGAATATTATTATGTCTCAATTCACTATGTGTCCCTGTACTGAATTAAGTCAAATAAAAAAATCTAAAACGCTCAATCGTATATCGACTCTTGTCCAATGCAATAAGGTCTAATATCGGTAAACAGCGGCCGCGAGTGTTGCCACTATATAAAATTACTTTATAATTCACTGTGGTAAACTTCTGTGGTGACCTTGAGCTCGTGTTCGTGGAACGAAGCGCAGTCTGCGGGGTATTTGGCCTGAAAATAGAATAAAAACTTTTTTATTTGTGTGCTATGCCGACATTTTGATATATTGTGTTGGCGCGAGCGAGACGCACAGGCACGTTCTCTCCCAAGCAAATTAACTGTCAAACATTTAAAGTGTTATTTTATACGTCTAACTTCTATGAAATTATGACGTTTTTTTGACATTTTCAGTCTGTGCTATCAAAATCTATCCAAACTTAGCTTATTGACAGCAATATTGGGTGGAATTAGCTCCCGGGGATTAAACCGCGTTCAATAGCCACATTGCTGCTAACCACAGAGCTATCTACTATTTTGCCGATATCCAGGTGAAAATTTCAACTAGGTACAGTCAACAACACAGCTGTGAATATAGCCAAAGTGACAAAAATATGTATACACGACCTTAATTCTCTGGCAATATAGTTCTGTATACATATTTTTGGCACTTTGGCTGTATTCACAGCTGTGTTGTTGACTGTACGTGATCATATTTGACCGATTTATGGTACAAAATATTTTTTGGTCATAATAATTTCCCACTCAAAACCCCGAGAGCTTTCAGCTGGAACTCCAAAACCGTTTCGATTGTCTAGGCGATGGTGTGGACGAGTTCAACGACGGGTTTGTGGAAGCTGTCCATAGCGCTGGGTCTAAGTTTTTTAAGGCCCAACGGACAAATAAGACCAAAAGGCTCTCAGACTCCACTCAGAGACTCTTCGATAAGAGGAGTAAAATGGTTCTACAATCTTCAGTTGACGCGACTTTATACCGGCGGCTCAACAAGCAGATCTCTAAGTCCCTCACCCGCGATATGCGCCAATTCAATACTAAGTGTATTGAAGAGGCCATTCAGCGAAATAAGGGCTCCAAAGTTTTTGCAAGGGATCTGTCTGTTGGGCAAAGCCAGCTCGCTAAGTTAAAAAACTGAGGATGGTAGAATCATCACATCCAAACCTGAGCTTCTGAGTGAGATAGAGAGCTTTTATGGACAGCTATACACGTCTACTAGCAGACCCGAAGTTGGTCTGGCGGAAGACGCTAGAGCTAGACTGACCCGACACTATACCGAAGACATCCCGGACATCAGCCTGTACGAGATTAGTATGGCTCTTAAACAGCTCAAAAACAACAAGGCGCCTGGTGAAGACGGAATTACAGCCGAACTTCTGAAGGCGGGTGGTAAACCGGTCCTTACGGCCCTTCAGAAGTTGTTCAATTCCGTCTTACTAGAAGGGAAAACGCCAAAGGCATGGAGCGGAGGTGTGGTGGTACTGTTCTTCAAAAAAGGCGACAACGCCTTACTGAAGAACTACCGACCCATCTCACTTCTGAGCCATGTCTATAAGCTGTTTTCAAGAGTCATTACGAATCGTCTCGCACGCAGGCTTGATGACTTCCAGCCTCCCGAACAAGCCGGTTTCCGAAGAGGCTTTAGTACCGTAGACCACATTCATACGCTTCGTCAGGTTATACAGAAGACCGAGGAGTATAATCTGCCCCTCTGTTTAGCGTTTGTGGACTACGAGAAAGCCTTTGATTCGATCGAAACCTGGGCGGTACTACAATCTCTCCAACGGTGCCAAGTAGACTACCGCTATATCGAAGTGTTGAAGTGTTTGTACGAGAGCGCCACTATGTCAGTCCGACTCCAAGACCAGAACTCGAAGCCTATTCCGCTGCAGCGGGGAGTCAGGCAGGGAGATGTCATCTCTCCTAAGCTGTTTACCGCTGCACTGGAGGACGTTTTCAAGACTCTGGACTGGAGAAGGCTAGGCATCAATGTAAACGGCGAGTACCTCACTCACCTTCGATTTGCTGACGATATAGTAGTCTTGGCTGAGACCATGGAGGATTTAAGTACGATGCTTGTTAGCCTCAGTAGAGCCTCCGGGCGAGTTGGTCTTAAGATGAACATGGATAAGACGAAAATCATGTCGAATATCCATGTAGCACCAACTCCAGTGACAATCGGAGACTTTACACTCGAAGTTGTAGACGATTATATATACCTTGGACAAACTGTCCAGTTAGGTAGGTCCAATTTCGAGAAAGAGGTTAATCGTCGAATCCGACTCGGTTGGGCAGCGTTCGGGAAGCTGCGACACATCTTTTCGTCCAATATTCCGCAGTGCCTGAAGACGAAAGTCTTCGATCAGTGTGTGTTGCCAGTGATGACATACGGTACTGAAACGTGGTCGCTTACAATGGGCCTCATAAGAAGGCTCAAAGTCACCCAAAGGGCAATGGAGAGAGCTATGCTAGGAGTCTCTCTGCGAGATCGTATCAGAAATGAGACCATCCGCAGCAGAACCAAAGTAACCGATATAGCTCTCCGAATCGCTAAACTTAAGTGGCAGTGGGCGGGGCACATTGCACGTAGAACCGATGGCCGTTGGGGCGGAAAGGTTCTCGAGTGGCGACCGCGTACCGGAAGGCGCAGCGTGGGTAGGCCCCCCGCAAGGTGGACTGATGACCTGGTGAAGGTCGCAGGAGTCCGCTGGATGCGGGTGGCGCAGGACCGGTCATTGTGGAAATCTTTGGGGGAGGCATATGTCCAGCAGTGGACGTCTTTCGGCTGAAATGATGAATAATTTCCCAAAGTCCGCGTGATTAGCAATACTTGGCATTTTGGCTTTGGCCTGGCAAGGCGTTGAAACGGATCCCCGGTTTCTTTGCCCACTTATCCCGACGAGACGGAGAGTCCATAGAGCGTCTAGTTGTGCAAGGGAGAGTGGAAGGCACTAGACCAAAAGGAAGATCTCTAATGAGGTGGACCGACCAGATTAAATCCAGTATGTCGGCGACCGTAAACGAATGCACTCGTAAAGCTACCATGCGGGAGGAATGGCGGCGTGTTGTGAAGCGGGTCACTCAAAAACCTGCATAATGGCCACGACCACTCTGCCAAGAATATAGCGATGAAGAAGAATTAGAATTCGTTCAAATTTTATTTAGCGCTATTGCTTGGCAGTCCAGGGAGAATATAAGAACTTTTCACGCTACTTTTCGGAAATGTGGCAATACATGGTCTGAATCAAAGCTGGGAGGCTGGAGGAGGAATAGGCTTTAGTTGAACACCAGAACCGACTCTCCAACAAAATTATTGTTGAAATATTAACACTCCTCACTTAGAAACCAATCAGGTCGATTTGGCTTAAAGACTAGCACCCAAACTATAACTTATAAAAAAAATCGTTTTGGAGTAAACAACGTAAAAGGGCATTTTCAGAAAAAAGCGTACTAATCTGAAGAAAATTGGTCCTCGATTTTCCTTACAAAAAAAATTAGTCAGTTTCGTAACGGCCCATAGGCACAATATGGATTAAACAATGCGTTACGAAACTTGCCAAAAAAGGGACACTCTTTTTCTCTTTTTTAAATTAATAGTCCTACTACTCGTGATCGCGAATAATCTACTTGTGATTCTGGTTATAAAGAATAAAAAAATACCTGTGAACAGTGATCTTGTTTGAAGCAAACTACGCAAAAACGCTTCTAGATAGTGTTTTTTTAATTTCCTTTCTTAGCATCTTCAACGATGAACCATTTGTAACTCACCTCACAATTAACATCGCCTTGGATTGCGTTGTAGAGGTCCCAGAAGCCCTTGCCGTTCTGGAAACTGAGCGCGGCTGAAGCCGCCAAACTAGCTACCTTGGTGAGGCCTGCCTTGAAGCCGGGTAGTCCTGAAATAAAATAGTACCTAGATTGTATATCAGGGGCATAAAGTAACCCATTTCAGACGAGGCTGTTTATTAGTCCGAATGTCCTACCAATATAGTAGTCGAGGATAAAATGCCTGAGGTATACCTTACCTACACTCTGCTTTTCATTTTCCTTACAATGAAAGTATTATTTTTTATATCACTTTAAATCGTTGAAAATAAAACATCCATGCTCGCGCGCTTAGATTCTCCCCGCCTGCGATGTAGCTTATACGCTTTTTATGCTCTAACGAGTGATTTTATGTCGCCTAGCCTCGACTTGGACTTTCGAGCAAGAGAAGTGAAAATAATATTTCAATAACATTATACACTTAGGTCAAGAGTCCTTCCGCCTTTGAAATATATTTTTCTTAAATTATGGCAAAACTATAGGTAATTTTAACTATTACTTTTATATGTATATGTGATACCCTGATCTTAATTTTAGGTAGTAAAAAGAGCCTAAACTTGAATTAATTTAGTCGATACCGACTGATTTTTGAATCGAGATTCTCAATCAAAATTTACTAAAATACATATAAATAGTAGTTAGGTACGTTATTAGACCACAAAAACCGTGTTTAAGAAAGTAAAAGGTATAGGTATACGATTATAGTTTGTGTTGATCATACAGAAAAAGTACTAAATTCACGAGCGTTTTTAAAAGGAATAAAGAAACTCAGAACATAGAAATAAGTACACAAATAAGATCGTAGCGTAACAAATCGCAGCTCGTTTTTGGTGAAAAGAGACATTTTTGTTCTTTCTACTATCGTTTTGTCTACCTTGTTTGTCCTGATCAGGGTGTCTATTATCCAGACACATGAGGTGCTCCTGGCAAATGCGGTAAGCTCAGTAGACTCTCAACACCGGTTTGATGATCTTCAAGTTGAGTGGATAGTCTCCGTAGCTCTGTAAGTTTATTGTGTATTTTCTGTATATGCTTCCATTCGTTCCACATGTTGCGTGTCTTACCTTGTTTGTCCTGATCATGGTGTCTATTGACCAGACACATGAGATGCTCCTGGCAGTGTGGTGCCGCTACAGAGTGCTTGTAAGCTCGGTAGACCCTTAGCACCGGTTCGATGATCTCCAGGTTGAGGGTGTCCGTGACGCGGTCAGCGAGGGCGTTGTAGTCGCCGCGGCTGGCGAGGCTGGCGGAGGTCGCTTGGGCCATCTTCAGGGTTTGCTGTGGAGAGAATTGTACGTCAGTAATTGTGTTAGCGTTTTCCTCAATCGATTCTCATCTTAGCTATATAGGCCCTTTGGTCTAATGTACCTCGCATTTAGTACCTACTTCAAATCGAATCAAAGCATTAATAAAAATAAATAATTTTTAAGAAAAAAAAACCGACTTCATTTGGTTCCCGGTAAAAGTGAAATTAAGAATTTGTTTGAGTTAGCCAGTTTACTTCACAAATATCCAATACACCGCACGTGTACGATTGAAAATTGAGGAGCTTTCTTAATGTCCTAGGGCTTCCATCATTACATTTGAAGTATAATCAAACGGAACTCCCTTGTAGACCTTTAAACAAACAAAATAACAATGTGTTAAATTGGATGACAGACTGTAAATTAACGAGCATATTCATTATGCCATCCCTGATTATCAACATCAGGTCCACTCCAGCAAAATGATGGCCACAGTAAGAAAATGCCTAAGCTAATTATGAACATCCTCTAATCACAATTAACCTGCCGTTCAAATTTGAAGAATTCTCTGAATTCTTCTAGAACTCCATCATCAGAATATAAATCAAATCAAAAAGATGAATGTCACAACTAGGATAATAAGTAGAGCTAGGTTTATTAACCAGTTCCACTTTGCGATCCCTGGTCTTCATCATCAGATCAAGTTCATCAAAATTTTGGCTCCGCCAAAACACTGTTTTAGTTACTTAAGGAAACCCTCAAATCAGAATGCATGTGCCGTTAAAATTTGAGGAGTTCTCTCAATCCCTCATGAAGCCCATCATCAAAATAGAACTATAATCAAATAGGACTATCTTGAAGGTATTTCTTTACAAAGAAAAGATGAATGTCTCAAATCGGATGATAGAGCTGGGAATTAACAAGCAGTTCCACTTTGCCATCCCTGGTCTTCATCATCAGGTCCACTCCACCAAATTGATGATTTTCGTAAAGAAATGCTCGAGTTTCTTAAGAAATCACCCAAATCAGCATGCATGTGCCTTTCAAATTTGAGGAGTTCCCTCAGTTCCTCATGGATCCCATCATCAGAAATAGATTTTGAAAAAAACGGGACCAACCAGGAACCGTCTACTTTCAGAAAACAAAAAAAAAATTCAAATCGGTTCAGTAATGACGGAGTTATGAGTGAACATCCATTAAAAAAAAAAATAAAAAAAAAATTCAGTCGAATTGAGAACCTCCTCCTTTTGAAATATTGAAGTCGGTTGAAAAACAGTGCTACATTATACTTTACACTCTCACTTTTAACAGTGTTTATTTTATTGCTATCCTCCACTGTCCTGTGAAGGAAAAAATTAGGTACAGTTGCAGCTCAAAAAATATAAAAAGACTGCGTAGAATACAAATGTATCTAAGTCTCTGAAATGTATCTATGTACTTATTTCCTAATTACAATATTTACCAGTACCTAAATCATGAGGTTTAACAGACACATGTACCTAGGTCTACAAAAGGAGCATTTAGAATGTCAAATTTGCGTTTAGACACATTGCATGATATAAAGGATCTTAAGGACTGGCCCAGTGAATTTACATATAAAATAAATCACTTTAGATGAATGTTCCATGAGCCATGAGCCATAATAAGATAATTTACTGAATATTGTATTAGCTGCGTGTACTACCATCCATCACAGGTAAGCCTCATAGCGAACAGAGTATTATTTAACTGAATACAACATGAATCACGCAAATAATCACTAAACCCATTATTCCTAGAGCTACCCACAAAATCAATTAAATCGGGTCACTTAGTATTAACGGGTTAACCATACGATAATTTTGTTTCCTTTTAAGCGTGCCTTGGAGTAGATTGGACAAAAATACAACCGAGAGACTATAATTATAAGTATCAACTTCCTACAGGTTATAGTACGAGGATTCCAAAAGATTTAATCACATACGTGGCGTTAATATAATCAAATGAATATAATAGGAATACGTCACAAAAAAATATCCAAAAAAAGTAAATTGCTCTCTTGCTCAATCTTTATCTTAAACTAGCAACCCCTAGCGGCTTCGCACGGGTTATTACCATACATATAAAGTCCTTGGCACCTTGTACAAGTTACAAATAAAAGTGGCCCTTTTTTGGCTCGCGAGTGTACCTCATAGAAGCAATCCCATTAAGATAACAGAGGCCTGTAACATATTAGCTGGCTATAAATAAAGGACGGGTCGCAAATGGACACCTTTTACCCGAAAAAACATAGCAATATAGGTAATGCAGAGCTTCATCTCATCTTGGATGAGTATGTCAAACGACAGGTTGATTTTATTGCGGGTCCATATCTACGTGCGTAGCCAAGATGCCAATCGCTCACGCTTAATAACGTATCGCAGCTACCTCTCTCTATCACTCTTCCTTATTAGTGTGACAATGACAGTTGCGTTTCATTAGCGACTGAGCGTGAGCGATTGGCATCTTGGCTAGGCACACTATGGTTTTCACAGGAGAACAGGGAAGGGGAGAGAGGGAAGGGGAGTCTAACTACAGTTATCTTTTCCAAGCAAATAAACTGTCAAACTTTAAAATGTTAATTTAAACGTCAAACTTCTATGAAATTATGAGGTTTACTTAAAACTTTCACAGTATGGGTATTGATATTCGTTCAAAAATCATGTTATCATATTTGGCCGATTTTTGACCCTCCCCCATGGTGATCTTTTTTGGTGTTTTTTTGGCCTGATTGTGACGGTTCGTGATCTATTCTCGAACCCCCCATAATATATCACATGATTTTTTAAACCGCAAACACCCGATGTGTGGTGCCGACATAGGAAACAGCATAGTCGGACTCTATAGCAGTGGTTAGTGGGACACTAGAACAGTTGATATCAAATTCACATATTGTTTCTTCCTGCTGCCAATTTTTTGTGTAGCAGTCATACTTCTGTGCAGTGATAGGTTCTGTGCTGTAGCTGATTAGGAAGCAGCGATACATAGCCGAGATAACAGGATTAGGAAATTAGGGGTGACTCCCCCAACAGTGTCACATTGTTGGCTTATCTTAAACTAAAACCTTTAAAAATACCGACCCTAAATTTACTACATTGCCAAACGTGTCCAACTACAACTTTCTTAAAACATTATGGAATTAGATCATTATGACCATTGACTTATTAAAAGATCTAGACACACAAATACAGAACAAAAACGTCAAGAAATGTGACTCAGAATGATATTAGCGAACTTGCATTGATAAAAACCATAAATGTTTCGTACGAAATAGAGCTTACTGACGTAAGCATTAAGTGTCAAATTCATACACAGAACTACCAATAGGCTATTGGCACTTACGGAACGTCACGTTTCAAACAAGACTAGGTACTTTTATGAAAAAGAGTCGCAACTGCTGCACTTTTATGTCATTTTTTTTTGACAAAGAAGAAGAAGTACACTAACGAAGAAGTATGCAGCTAATGAATAATTAATCCTGAAACGCGTGTAGCCGTTATTGAGTCATTACTCGGTTGTCGCGGGACCTCGGCCTCCTGGGAAACTATTTTATTACGTATAGCTATAAACTGAATAAATAGCAAGGCCAATTACCGAACAACGTCGCCCAAGAGGCAATATACTATTTATATAATATATACTATTTATATATACACTGATATATTAATAATACGTGACACTGGCAAAATTGACCAATTCTCAGACAGAGGCCATTATTTATAAAAGAAGAAGACTCACACTAGGCCGGATTTTTGAAAACGAAAAACGTTGCTGAGTTCTCAAAAACACAAATAACTATTTTATCCCATCTCTATCATCAAACGTGACTATGATGGCCATAGACCTCAACTACCAGACAGAGCATACAAGACAACTCACAGTCACCGCACATAAGCCCTGTAGGCCTACCACGAACATCGAAAATTGGCATTGACGGGAAAACATCTTTGTCACACCAATATGCAACTGCGACAGAGATGGAGATACAAATCCGCAATCGTTCGATTTTCGTGGTATAGGCCCTGTACTCATTTAGTATGGAAGCGCGACTGCTTACTTCAGTTGCACCCACCTTTACGACATGTTCTTGTGAAAATTAAAATGATTTACAATGATTGTTTTAGGGGTGAACCTCGAATATTGTAGTATGAAATGGTGTAAGTGTAAGTTATGCTCATAGAATCGTAGACAAGTAAAACTGTGCTTATGTGTCTATTCTCTTTGGGAACGCTTGATAATACGGTGTCTGTGTAGTCGTGTTGTCGTGTCGTGGTTTAAGCATCTTCAAAATTACATGTCAATGTTGACAAAGAACCGGCGTTTTCCTTTAAGGGAACTAATCTTACAACCCGGAAGGAAGTTCATTTAATCCCTTAAAGCTGTAGTCAAACGCGAGTATATAGCAGAGGGTAAAAAGCGGGGTAGGATTTCAAATCTCACTCGACAGTATTATAGATAGAGGTTAACGTTAATTGCCTTTGATATTTGGGTACATTTTCGTTGTTAGATAATAAAATGAGATGGGTCACTTTTGTTGCTCGGTCGATTTGGAAATATAGACGATTTTAAAAATTAAATTTAAAAGCACGTATCAAATCATTTAATATTTATAATCAATGTTAATGTTCATGCGTGGACACCTTGGCGCCGTGCCATCTCTCCACAATATCAAAGAGAGCAGGCGGGGCGGCTGCTGTGCGTGTGCAGTTTTTATAATAAAAGCAGAAATCAATTGATTTAATTTTTTTTTACACGGTACTTACAGCATAATACCATATAAATTTAAAGAAAAATAAAACAAACTTACAAATTTAGTTCAGAAAGGTTTTTTTATTATACTTAATAATGAAGTTAGGATCAATTTTATATTTTTCCTGTAATGTTTAAGATAATTATTATTATTATTTTAATCTTTATTGCACAAAAGGAAATACAAACGTACAACAGGCGGACTTAATGCTACAAGGCATTCTCTACCAGTCAACCTTTGGACAAAACAGATCATTTTGTTGGCGGTGCAAGATCAACTGTGGTTTTACAAAACAAATTAAGTACATCAATTACTATTATACTACAATTATAATATTAGTGTTATATAAAAAAACATATTTTACCTCCATAAACTTCGGAGATAAAGGGGGGGGGGGATGATATTTTTTTTTACATTCTCGTTTATAGATTGTGCAAATTAATCCCTTTCAAAGATACCCAACTAACTAAACAGGTACTACTAAATTTTTAATTTTTGCTTCCTCTTTTATATTACACGTGTGGGGGCGGCCCTAAAGTAAGGTAATGGTCGCCTATTGGTGACACTGCTGATGATCGCTATAACGACGGACATTGACGCGCTGAACGAGGCGCAAAGTGCCCATTACCTATTTAGGCCGATCGTAACGATTTGAGAAATGACCAAGACCAAGGTCGTTGATATACTTCAGAAAGTGTTCAGATATAGACCTATGTTTAGTGCGAGAGAAAAAGGTAGAAATTAAATAAAGTGAAAATTCGTTACCAGTTCTCTTGTCGAATATGAACTTATTTTCGTAAACAGATCTGATGGCTAAGGTCTTCACCGTACAACGTCGCTCTAAGAGCAATTTTTTTAACTCACCGTACATTGCGGCAATATACCTTGGCACTGGCGAAATTGTCCCTCTGGACAGAGCCATTTTATTTAAAAAAACTGAACTGAACTGTCAAACATGAAACTCACTGCTCGCACTTATGCGACAGAATGAGATGCACAATATACAATGTTGCCTGATTAATTAAGCTTAAGCTCAGTGGTGCTCTCCGTAAATGTCATCTTTTTTCCTGTCCCACCGTAGGGTCTACATATGTAACAAAATACAAACATATACATATACCTACATACGACGGATTGCCCAAGTAGACTCGGAGAACGCTCGTTCGAATAAAAAAACATAAACATTTTTTAATATTGGATGGATGTCTTCCGTGTCCTTTGGAGATAAACATCATTAAAGTTCCGAAAGTGACAAGATAGTTAAAATACAGTATTTTAACTTCTTAATTTCAATAGCTTAAATAATCAGAGAGGCTCAAGCACATCATTTCGTATTCTTCATTAAAATCGGTCTATTTTGCCCAATTCCATTCGATAATGTCATACGGAATACTCTTATGGGGAAACTCAACGGATGCCAATCGAGTATTCATAATGCAAAAGAAAGCATTACGAAAGCTTGCTGGCGTTGGACGTAGGCATCCATGCAAAGAACTTTTTGTGACCCATAGGATTATGACGCACTATTCTCTTTACTTATTTGAAATTTTGATGTTTGTAAGGAATAATTTGTCTACGAGTACGTTTAGACGCGTTACGGTCACAGGAATGACGATTCGGTCAACAGGGCGGCTGAAAACTGTGCCACGTCGAATGGCACTTGCAGTCAAGAACCCGCGTGTGATCGGTCCGACATATTATGAGCGTCTCCCTGTAGAATTACGATCGGAACCAGCCGACGAAACATTTAAGCGTAGATTAAGAAACTTCCTACTGGAAAATGCTTTATATTCAACAGATGATTTTTTAACATTACTGTATAACTATGCTCTTAACATTGTTTCCCAATTTATATTTTATATTCATTATTTCGATTTTGGTACTGATTTTGGATATGATTTTGATAATGATAATATTGGAATATTGGTTTTACATCTATTTGACATGTTTCTTCATTTCATAATACCTACTTGTTGTTCTTAATGTTTGCCGATCCATTTCATGGTGAATATGTTTTATGTTACTTTATATTATGTTCGATTTTATGCTTTGACGATCACAATGTAGATTCTTATAGATTGACATTAATGTACTTTATACTGTAATCATATGTTGTGAAATAAAAAAATCTAAATCTAATGCGAGTCCCATTTTTAGGGTTCCGTAGTCAACTAGGAACCCTAGGTATAGTTTCGCCAAGTCAGTCTGTCTGTCCGTCCGTCCATCCGCGGATAATCTCACTGTCTGTAAGTACTAGTTTAATAGTAGTTTCGATATTTTGTTTAGTTTTCTCAGAGTTTGGATTTGCAGTAATTTCTACATGGATACTTGAGCATTTCCAACATGCTCAAAAGCAAAATTTCGAGAATATAATTATAGTCTGCGAATGCCGGCGGGAGGCTTTCCAAGTATTCTAAGAGGATTTGAGATCGAGTTGCAATGCGGATGAACGTGAGTCAATTCGCTAGGGGCGCTAGTGGAACGTGGGTCTGGTGGGAACATTTCAAAACGTCACTTTGACAGTTCTTTAATAAGGGCAATGCAAGTTAATACAGGAGCATTGTGTCATATTTGATTTGCTTTATTTTACTGAGCTCTAATTCCTCTCCAGATCTCGCTTTCTTTATCCTATAAAATACTTTGTTCTAAAATATTGCAGGTCTAAGTTCATACAAAACACTTTGAAACGTGTTCACGTTCAAATCTTCCGAAATCTCCTTGGTACGAGCCGGATTCCAACCCACAACCTTCGGATTGAAAGTCGCACGCTCTTACCAACCACCAGCCTTCGCAACAGAATTGATGCATGTTCAAATACTGCCAAACTTGACTGTACGGACGTCTTGTTCAACCTTCTATTATTAGCAAAATTATAAAGGCCAGGGTAATGCCGGAATCCGGATAGCCCGGATGACACCTTTTTAGGCCGTAGGACAAAAGCCAGATTTCCTATATCCATTAATTGGCACGTGTAGGCGTATTTATTTTGCCTTATCGGATAATCCGCTGGTTACGAGTATAATGTCAGTAAATACAACGTGTCTCTATCCTTTGGACGTAGATGAATAGGATGTGTTGAATAGGGTATTTCTTACCTATATACAAAGTCTTATTCAAAACGCCACAGTATTAACGGAGAAATTACTGATTTACGATCGAATACTTCGGAACAGCCTGTATGTAGATACAGATTAAAGAGTATTTCAACTTGACTAACCTCTTTGACTTATGCCACTAGTTTCACTTTAATGTTATCGTCATTGTAAACCACTGATACAGTATGCTCTTATTTATTATTGATTTATTTGGATCATTTTAATATACTTAGATCGGGTTACTCACGTCTATAAAGCCAGAGAAACATGTCGAGCTATTTTCGACTTTACAGACGTGAGTAACCCGATCTAAGTATATTAATATGTCTAATACTCACCATTATTTGGATCAATTTATGTTTTAATTTTTTTAATTTATTTTTTCATCTAAGTAATCAAAAATTTTACCATATAATAACATTCCTGAGCAGGAACTCTACTCGGGTTCCCTTTTACTTATTGTTACCATATATTGTAAATTTGTGTACATGCAAATGCTTATTGACTAGTAAAAGTGCGCATGAGGCCTACTTGCAGAATAAATTATTGAAATTTGTATTTAATTTTTTTTAACCCGAAGGTCGCGGGTTCATTCCCGGTTCGTAGCAATAAGTTTAAGTTTCACCGGGAAAACGCTAAGACAAAGAGTATTATTATAATGTACTGACCTTCAAGTAATCCACAGCAGGTTTGACGTACGCCGCTACATCAGCATCCATATTGAGGTACCGCTTCAGCACGAAGTTGAGCAGCACGGTGATGGACTTCTCCGGGGCTTTCACGTTGAAGTGGGTGCTCCGCGGTAGGCCCTGGGCGTCAAGGAAGCTGTTGATGATGTATTCTGCCGCACCGATGTATCTGGAACACCGTACGCGTATATGAGTTGGGTTGACTTAACCAGTTTACTTTGACGAGGATTCGAACCCGGGACCTCCTGCTTCGTAGGCAGGGTTACTTCCGGCTAGGCTAGGAGACCGTAATATCCCAATCACATAATGTCGTAGATTTGAAGTACAATCAAATTGAATTTAATAAAATTGAATATCTTAAATCAGATGATAAAGCTGGGAAATACCAATCAGTTCCACCCTTCGTCCCCTTCGTTCGTTCACCGTTCGTTCCCTTTATCTATGCCACCCTTGGTCTTCATAATCGGGTCCACTCCAGTAGAATGCAAATTATGAAAACCTCTCAAACACAATACATGTGCCACACAAATTTGAGGAGTTCTCTGAATTCCTCAAGAATTCCATGATCAGAATATAATACCACATTAAATACATGTTGAACTAATATTCTTGCTGTCCTCATAAGCATTTCAGCCTAAAGACGTCTACTCCAGGACAAAACCCAATGATTTCCACAATACACATATGACCGTGCGCTTAAGAGGGCGCAGAGCGTCCAGTAGCGCCTTCATTTGGGGGATTGTGTTTTCTAATAAACCTTTATATTTCTCTATAACACATGGTATCATCGTTGCCGTCATACTAATACCCCAACTTTTGGTGTGTGACACACAATTTTGATTCACTTATTTTTTGCTAAAGCCAAAAGTAAGTACTAAAACTATATCATATAGGGCGGTGGCAGCAGTAATGGACAAGGAACCAGTGTACATTCACTCTTATTATGAGGAAATAAGTTTTATGCATTTATTTTGTGTCAATCATTGACAACCATATAATATTTGAATTAAGAATGAAGTGTCCATCACTGGTGCCTGTCAGCTTAAAGTGTCCATAAATAGTGCCGTCACCCTAGACCATAAGTTGTTAATTCTCATATGACCACAACGATACTACTAAATTAAACCAATAAGTGGACTGTTATCAAATGAATATTTGTATATACTTTTAGGATAAGGTACCACCTTCTCGGTTGCATATAAGACGCGAAAGCCATAAAGATTCATTTAGGGGTTAACCTTTTACTAAAAAGAAGTACATTTAATTACGTTTATTCATTACGTTCTTACAAACGCGCGTATTTACACGGAAAATGCTATTCCCATCCCATCGTAAGCTCTCTAAGTGCTCATAAATATTAAAACCTGCACCAAACTCCAGTTTTGCGAAGCGAAATTAGTTCAACCATGAAATAAATACCCAACTTCTCTATTTGAAACTGCTAACGGCAATGATTTAAAAGTTTAGATGGGCCGTCACAGCGAAAAAGTGTAGCAACGTAGCAACCGTTTTGACAACTCAATGGCGACACGCATCGTCACTGATGCGCCACGTAGCTGCTGTACTGCGAAAACAGTGACATCTCGTTCTGTCTCACAGTAACTGCCAACACTCCTTTCGCTGTCTTGCTATTTCAGTACCAACATTTTATATTTTAGTGCCAACGAATGAAATGCCTTTATTTGTTTCTGTAATTATTACTGCATTTTAGGGTTTTTTTTCTTGGTAGCACTGTTTCCAAATGTGTGCGCTCATCGATTTCAGAGTTGACACATTTCGGCGCGAACGAACTCTCTATAACATCAAAATCATTGGCTAACGGTAAAACTTATTTTAAAATACAGCGCAGTTGTTGCCATCAACAAAAACTTTGAAGAGCAGCTTGAAACTTTTATTTTCTGGTAACTCAAATAGATTGAATTTAACATTGTGTGAGAAGACCAATTTATGTTAAGTTTTCGGAATATGAAATATAGAGTTTTTAATGTCAAATACTTTGGATAAGTAACTACTTTAATAAACACTTTAAAACGGATTAATTGCGTATACTAACACCATGACCCTGCCCTTTCGAGCCTTATACAGCAATCATTATCACAGGGTTAAGTTACACGATGAAGTTGATGTAGGGTCATGGTGATACACAAGTTGGACAAACACATATCTCTAATGGGTAAGAAACAAGACGCATTATGCAGGACCTGTAAAGAATCCGCGGAAATTGCTATCCTCTGCTTCTGCGGACCACTAATGCATAAAATAAGTAATATCCACCTAGCTCAATATATATTTTTTCATTTTATGGTTTCTTCTAATTGTCACCACTGAACACTAGAGATCCGACATATGTGGATCCTGATTCGTATTAATTTGGTATCCGGATTGGAGTTTTGTTATACCAATCAAACAGAGATGGCTTAAGTAATTACATATTTTACTGACCTCTGATATACCTCCGGCTTCGCGATCTGCATCACCAGATCGGTCAAGTATCTCGCGGCTGCCTTGATCCAGTGCCTCCTGAAGGAGTGGTTCTCGAAGTTCTTCATCATCAGCTCGAAGCTCAGGTTGCCGTCGGGGCCGGTGAAAGCTTTTAGGGCCCGCTTTAGACCGGATTTCTCCCAAATTACCTATAAAGTGAATAGTATTTATTAGTTTTCAATCTTGATCACACCCAGCTATAGTCAGAAATCTAGGCTTTTGGCTGTTAGCTTTCAATTGACTTCTCCATATAACTATCAACTAGGTAATTACAGTAAAATCAAGAGCCCACCTTACAACAGCGAACACTTCAACGATTTCGAAAGTAAATAGTTGTCTTAGTAGAAGTTTGTTAGCATAAATAAAGTTCTAATGTGAATATTGTTAAACTCAAACTCAAACTCAAAATGTTTATTTGTGTTGTTAAAACATTTCATATTTTATGAATACGCAAGTATAGTATTATGGTTGCATTCAAAGTAAAATACCGTACGGTATTCTGCTTTGGGGTAAGGAGGTTAACGTATAGACGAGTCCTTTCTCCTAACCGGGTATTAGGGGCGGGTTACACCAATTTTAACGATGACTAATATGACCGCGACGTTAGAAGACGTAAAACTCACATCCCTTATTCCATTTTTTGCTTTATTTATATCTAGTGTAAGTAAATAAACTAACTTTTCCCAACTCAGACTCGGTGAACAGATCCCAGTAAAGATGCAGCTTCTCCAAAAAGGGAGGCAAGAAGTTAGCATGATCCTTATGCCCATCAGCCAATTCCTTGTTATCGGTTGATAAAGTATTTAGCGTGTTCATGATCACTGGCAGCAGAGATGCCACATTCTTGTTTCCCAATAGTCCAGAAGCCATGTTCAGTATGCTGTCGAGGTTTAAGTCAGGTTTGTCGCTGTCGTTGTTCTGGCGTTTCTGGCGTTGTTTTGGCTCGTTGTTCATTTGGGCGAACATGGATATCATGGAGCCGATCATGGCGGGGTCGATTTTGCCATCTTGTCCGGTGAGTAGGCTTCCGAGACCTGGAAAGTGGAAAGAGTTCAGAAGGTTAAATAAATATGAAAACATTCGTGGCAAACATATAAATAAATAAAAAAATAAACACAAAAAGTTCATAATAACTAGGTAATTATCCGTTATTTAAACTTTCACGATTTTCACACATTATAGATTTAGTAAAACGGGACGGGGCTTCATCCTGTAAAACTTTGAAAATAAACCTCCGACGTTTCAAAGGCGACATTGACTGACTGACTCAGTCTTTCTCCGGGACCACGGGGACAATGTCGCCCTTGAAACGTCGGAGGTTAGTTTTCAAAGTTTTACAAGATTAAGTCCCATCTTAGTAAACTTATAATGTACCTAAAAATCCCCCTATAGACGTCATCACGAAACGGACCCTAAACTAGCAAAATGCGGGCTTGGAAATCGGGATCGCTTTTTAATGCACCAATTGGATAAACAATGAAACAAAACATTACCATTTATGTTTCCTATGAGTAAACTAACAAACATATAATCTTCTCAGATAATAATCCTAAACAAGGTCAAGATTCCAATTGACCATTCCACAGAAGCAAAATTGGTTGACCCGGAAACTTTCGTGTGCACAAATTTACCCCAAGATAGAGTGGAACATTTAGGGTAAGCGGATGACTCACACGAGCACGGGACGGGACGGGAAAATCGGTCAATTTCTATATAAAAAATCACGTGATAGCTCGGAGCCCTCGGATGTCACGTGAAACTTTCCATAGAAATTGACAGATTTTCCCGTCCCGCCCCGTCCTATCCCATTCTACTCCCGTTTGTTTGCGTATACAAACGAATATTCCCATTTATCTACAGAACGGCACTCTACATAGAAAATAAAAAGCTGTATTTTGTATGTCCACCGGGCATTTGCCAGACTTTACCACACACTGATTGGTAGATCTGGGGTCAATTGCATAATTATTTGTAACTTATTACAAGTTAGCGGAACTCTCTTTCTAATAAGAGGGATTGAAAAGAGACTTCCGCTAATATTACAAGCTACAACTCATTATGCAATAGGCCTCTGGTGGATATGCCCGAACGTTTATAGGCAGGTATTAACTGGTCTAAGCGTTTTTCGAGAATACAAAAACTAACATCAGTTTCCACCAACCTAATAGCTTCTGACGTTGTTTTCTTAACTTTCTTAGATGGACCCAGGGTCGAAACTTAGCTTAAGTACGAAAGTTACAAGCGGTTTACTCCACTTTTATACAGTTCTGTTTTATTGGGTTGTATCATGTGTGTTAGAAGTCATAGACTACCGTCAAAAGACTCCTTTTCCAGACAAAAAGCTAAGACGGCTAGGTTATCACAGAGGGCAATCCTCACTATCCTCAGCGCTAAATAGTAGTTTATGTAACAGTGATATAATAAGGGTTCTTGGGAGTTTTAAGAACCAATTATGAGCTGTTGCATACCCTAGTTTTTCTACGACAGCTAAAATAGCGTAAAAAGCAAAATCTAGAAACGTGGCAGGATAGGGAAGATGTTGTGCCGACTATAGACATTAAAAAATAAACAACAACAGTGCTCATATATTGTATGAAAATCCATAGGAGCAGTGTTCTTATGGAATACCATAGATAACGTTATAATGTATACTTTTTAAATATCGCTGTCAGTCATCTAATTGACAGATAGAAGTGCTGGAGTAGAAAAAATCCTTAAAGGCGTCAGACAACTGTCACATTTTGTGCATATGTGCAAAATAATGTGCAAAACTTGAATAGACTTAGCTCCGAGCTACATCACTCGGTTATAGGTAGGTATACTTATTCCACGAGCATGTTGCTTTCGAAATAATTTCCTTTGTATGGCAGCAACTTTAAGGACCTACGCTAGCAGGCGTGGGTGCACGGAGCGGGTGCACGCGGCGGGTGGATTTAGTATGGCGCACCCGCTCCGTGAGTCCGCTTCACTTAGCGCTGTTCATACGATTTCTTATTAGACGGGCGTCCGTTCCGGGTAATCCGCGTCAGCTAGCGTAGGCCCTAAGGAGATCTGTAAAGTTCGAGATATACCTATTTACTGCCAATTTCTTATCCAATTCATGAAACATTTACAAACAAAATCGCTTTCTTAGCGTTTCAAAAGTATTGCATTTCGTAAGCGACTAAATCATGGAATGCCCCTGCATCTACATTTTATAGGTTCTACTGCAAGCCATGTTCTTCACAGGATGAATTATTCAAGATGCGCGTGTCTGCGGGCGAATAGATTTTGTAGAGGCAGCGCGCGGTGAGCAGTGTGCTTACCTGACTGCGCATTAGTAGTTAGTATTTGCATCTTGCTCGTTCTAAACCGGTGTGAGCGAGATGGCAACACTATCGAATCGCGTAGGCGTTATGCCTACGGTTACATATAACTTATGGTTAGCAGATAGGATGCAAGCGGTGTGAAGCGCTGGAGTGTATTATTTTATTTCATTTATTCATAACATAAAATATTGTGTTGAACATAAACTTAATATTAATTGTAATACTATATTAATTGAGTCAAGTAGATAAGAAAAACGTCAATTCTGGGAGAAGGCATTATAAGTTAACGTTTCGGGTACAAGGTTATCAGGATTTTCTTATTTTTCCCCCATAAATGTTATCCGCCTGTAAAGGTGCCACGTTAAAGTTAGCATTCAATTCTTTTAACTTTCACGATGTCCACAGAAGAGATATAACGCGTTAACCATACAATGAAATCTGTATGGCCTAATTATAATATTTTGTTTCAAATAATTATGCTGACATTGCTGTCATCTTGTATGCCTCATCTAGTATCTAAAGTAATCTGTGCTCACCATTGCAAGACGATGATATCACAAGAGCCTAATGTAGTGTACTTTCCAACTAATATATGACGTTTTGATTATGAACCACGAGTTTTAGTGTAAAGTTTATTGTAGTTAGACTTGATCTAATCGTACCCCTTCGCATAGTTAGCCTCAAGAAAGTTAGCGCTTTGAGGCTACCGTTATAAACTTATAATCTAGAAGGATAATAGTTGCCGTAAAACTTTCCTTTGATTTGAATAAAGATGGGCAATAGTTTATCCGACAGTGATATAATAGGGGTTCTTCAAACTTGAGGGTCGCCGTTACAAAACGAGACGAAGTCGACTCTTGTATTATACCATACCCAAGTGGGTCTAACGAAGCTAAATTTTAACGAGTTCTCATGTCTCCGGGGCGTGGCCAGACTCAGGCCAGAGACGCGTTGTGATTGGCTAAAGCGCGCGGTAAAATCGTGTGACGCGGCGCTAGAGAGGAGTATAAGTCGATAAACTGTTATCCATTGATATTTGATGCGCTCTGAATATTAATAAATACAGTAAAATCCCAGGACAACCAAATCAGTCGTGGTTAAAAATATTGCAGAAAACGATGTGTAACAATAGTTATAATCATGACCATATTAAGTATATTGACGTTAAACCCGTGTGTATGTATTACTTCGGTGATCGGACGAGAACCGGTGTGTTCAACGTGGTATGGACGTTGGCTATTGGTGGGTTCAAGAGCCTGAAACAGAGGCAGCATCCTAGAACGGTACGCGCACAGTCGCATACGCATTGCCTTTCGCAGGGGCGCAAGGCACTTTGATAAAGTAACCACAAGATGATATTGTATTGCAGGTTCCAAACGTGGTGTGTAGTATGGGCCATTTTTGATTAATCAATTACCTCAAACCACGTTATATCTTCCAAGTAAATGAACTTTCAAACTTTAGAGTGTTATTTTAAAGTCAAAATTCTATGAAATAATGACATTTACTTAACACTTTCATAGTTCTTGCTATCAAAATCTAGGAAACTCAGGATAGACAGACCCTAATACTTTATAGATCTAGTTTCATTGAATGCAAACAACTATTTATGATTCAAGATCATTGCATAATGAGCCATCCTCCAGCTAACGTTAATAACACGTTGAAGAATATCCAAGCATCAAATTATCCAAGCGTTCTGAGCAGGTGTGAGGTGAAACAGAGAAGACCCGTAAGTATTTTAATTTCCGACATGTGTACAGAATGAGCCCTGCTATTTACTGTTAAGTACACACTTAACAGTAGCAGGACTCATCTGTATAAAGGTCGGAAATTATAATAGACCCTGGAGGGAAAGTGCCTTAAAACCTTAAGTTAGCTCGTTTTACTCAAGGGGAACATAAAAAACTGCTTTCAAAGTATTTTTGATTTTCGCTTGTCTCGCCTAGGAGTCGAATTCAATACAAATTAAAATAAAAACGTTATTTTATTACACTTGTCCATACAGTTAATGTCAATGGTAAATTTTCCCCCAGAAACATTTTAGTCTTACACTCGTCGGACAAAAAACCTTAAAATTGAATAGATAAAACATAAGTCGTTTGTATTTTTACGCCTACTATGTACTTTAAAAACATTTTTCAATTTGTTTTAATAACATTATTTAGATTGTTACCTGGAATCAGATAAATACAAATATTCAAAGATAAACCATAAATAAAGACGTCTCATCAAATATACCGATAAAAACAAAAATTTTGGACATAAAACTTTAAAAAGTTTGGGTTTTAACATACTCGATGTTACCCTTGATTTTCTTTAAATGGATAACAAACACTACAATAATAAATAGACACAGATACAAAATAAATTTGTGTATTACACAAACCTACCGGAAACCGAAAATGTAATTTCTTATTTGAGTAAAATCTAGCCAATCATTTATCGACACACATCGGCACGGGTGCACCGCTTCTCTAGTTCCCGGCAAGGCACAAGCGGCCGTACCAAGTAATAATCATGTGGTTGTGGATATCGCTAGCAATTCGATACATTGCGCGGCTGCTTAACAAATTGCATCGCGACACAACTTGTTTGCTATTCTAAGCCGTCAATGTAAAACGCCTGTACAATTTGTTACAGATCAGTTCAACCAATTAGTCCGGCAGAGTAAAATCATACGGTCCTGGATATATTTGTAAAAATGCATGATTTTATCAAGTAAAAACTAATAAAATGAATACAATACATGTGGTACGTGACTCCTTAGTCCTTGAAGTTTTTGTTTTCATTCATATTTTTGCTCGTAACAACGTAGCAGTTCGGCATTTTATGAAAATATCGGAGCATATTTTACGATTGCGGCTAAGATGCAACTGGCTCGCGTCGAACAGTAATATGGCCATCTGGCCTCATCGCTGCGACGCGCGACACACCTCCGTTAGCTATCTATTCCTTTTTCTTTTATCTATGATTATACCCGAACCGAGAGTTAAAAAAAAACAATTATGAGTGGTTGCATACGCTAGTTTTTCTACGACAGCTAAAATAGCTAAAGGTGGCACAATGTGGAAGACGTATGCCAAATACAAAAAAAAAACAACAGTGTTCATATATTGTAGTGGTCTTATATAATTCCACAGGCAACGTTATAATGTATACTTTTTTAATATCGCTGTCCGTCATCTAATTGACAGATAGAAGTGCTGGAGTAGAAAAAGTATATTTAACTCCCGATGGAAAAACAGGGATGACATATTTTTTACGTAATATCTTCAATTTTTTTTCTCCTCTGCAGGTCGCATTTCTCAACCAATTCTTTTGAAATTTTGGAAGCAAGTCCGTTAATTACATAATTGTTTTTTGTCGATACAGTTTTTGGAAAATTTCAAAATGGCGGCAATTGTTACAAAGGTCCTAAGAGCCATAGACTCCAAAGGCGCTTAGGATCTTTATTCCAATACCACTACCGGCACTACCATCTCGCGAGATCTACAGCTCACAGAGCCGCTAATATTAAGTTGTCGAAAGGGGCTCTGCGTGTAGGCTTCGGCTGCGCGTACACCTCCCAAAGGTCCGAATCCAAAACACCATTGTCTCGTGATGGGAAAGAAGTCCATTCATTTATGTTGCATCAAACAATTGACAACCGTGTTATCTTTGTATTAAGAACGAAGTGTCCATCACTGATGCCTGTGCCCTTGAAGCGTTCATCGTTGGTGCCGTCACCCTACGTCTCGGGAGAACTCTTTAAATTGCATTTGCGACACACATTTCTACCTCCGCATTATTTATTATTCAATTTTACCATCGGGTCCGGAAGATAAGAAGATATTATTGATAATAAATATGGTAAATCCTTTTCTCCTTTTAGAGTCGAAAGAGCTTGTGATTTTGCGTAGAAGTCACATAAATACACATGTAAAGCAATAGGGAGGCGGGACAAAATTTAAAAATTAGTATACCCCTTTTCTTTTTAAAATACCTATCCAACGATACTTCACACTTAAGGATTTGAACGAAGAAAAAATCACCGCCCACTACCCTAGAAAGGGCTGCCATCCGTCCGAGTTTCCCCGGATTTGTCCTAGTTTGGAGCCGGTCCGGGGAGCGTCCGGCCCGGATTTTTAAAAGCGTCCGGGGTAAACCCGGACATTTTTGGGTTCAGGTCAATCCCTAGCAAAAGCATATATTTTTTAAATTAAAAATTGATTTCTTTAGTGTCCGGGGAGAGACCGCGAGTTTAATGAAACGTCCGGGTTTTCTAACTTTTTTGTCCGGTTTCGGCAATGTACGAGATGGCAGCCCTAAGAAATTAAAGATTTTGGTCTGTTTATTTGTCGGCATGATTGATATGTATATTCATATCAAATTACAGTTTTCTAGTACTAACGGTCATTGAACTAAGCCTCAGACGGACGGACGGACGGACAGACAGATATGGCGAAACTATTAGGGATCTTAGTTAACTACGGAACCCTAGATAGAGTTAGCCCTTTAGAATTTTGTTCATCCCTATACCTACTCAATTAACTTAAATCATATTCCAATAAATCTTTCAATAAGTCTTCAAAACTCTATTTGAACTTCAATGTACTTACAATTACTGAGTTCGTTAAGTAAACCACGCCCCGGCAGATAAGGAATGATTTTACTCGCAGTTGCTCGGTTCAATTCGGGGCGGGACGTGCCTAAGTCAATATAAGTTAGGATACTGTGGATATCTGTGTGCTTACCAGGCGTTAGCGACTGCGCGTTTTTAAAGCAAGTCCGTCTCGCTATCATTACTCTGGCTAGAGCGAGAGGGACATACTTTAGAAACGCGCTGTCGCTAACGCCTACGGTTAAGTACAACTCATGGTAAGCATACTGGTGCCCGTTTGAGAGGTCACAGACAACATGTGATACAGTAAATTATCTATACTTCGTTTTTTTTATGATTAGTAAAATGGTGCGACTATCGTCGTACGATTGATAGGAAAGCAATTTAAAAACTGACATATCTTATTTTCTTCATAATAATGTTTTTTGCTGCTTAATGCTTTTTTGTTGTTTGTGGTGGAATTAATATTGTATCTTTAATCATGGAAATATGTTAGATATCTATTTTAAATATTTTCACGAGACTTCTTACGGAGTTCTCCCAGTCTACTTGCACAATCCATCGTGCGTCGTTTGTATGTACGAGTATGTATGTATCTTTGTATGTTTGTTCGACGATAACTCGAGTATTGTTAATCTGATAGTCGTGAAATTTGACAGGTAGTTGGATGAGATAAATATAATTTTTAAGTTCGAATATGAGCTAAATCGGTCGCGGGGTTACCGAGGTATAGGAAAAAAAGGTATTAATTAAAATTAATCACTTTCAAATGGATTAATCGCGCAACAATCTCATTTCCCTACGTCGCAAGCCCTTACCAGCACTCGTCACTACCAGTGCAACCAGATTAAGGATTCTCCCTATCAAGAAAATTTTTTGTGCAAACTGCAAGGGAAATGGCCTGACCACATGACCACCACGCCACGCGATTTATTCGAAGTTAACGTTTCTACGAAAAACGTGAACATATTTTTAGCGTCGGCTGTATTTATTGCCATATACGTTCGTTAATGTATGGGAAATTTGTCTGGCGGATGCCTGGTGGACATACCCACTATGGAGATCTGACGGATTTCCCAAGCGTATATATATGCCTCATCAGCTATTAACTCCCGGTACTGCTTTCATACTCCGTGTGAAAATACGTCAGCATAGTAAAGTGGAATAGCATCCAATGTTGAACGTTCTCTAACATTTTTAGACTATCTGGTGCAGAATTTCATTTTGCACTAACGGATACTTAAGCAGTAGGTACTTAGATATGTGCTTGGTTAGGTATGTATTCTAAGATTCACCGATACACGATGGAATAATTTTTGGGTCCGTCCAAGGGTTCAATTTTTAACATAACACGGTTAGGGCCGTTTTAATTATTTATCTAGCTTGATTTTATCTGTGGTAAGACGCCAGATCTATTGGTATATCATTTAATGCTAGTATTACAAGGCACGATTATCGGGGGTACCTTGCCCCTCCCTACCCTCCCTTGACTACTTAGGTTCCCTTATTTCGATTACAGGCTGTTTGCAAACGATTGGCCCCGATTAATCGCATCGCGTAATAACTGTGGCGTCTCCCTACTATGCGAGGAGAGGCGGCGAGATTTACAGAGCCTGTGATAATTTACCCTCGCTGTTCCGTAATCAGGTTATGTAAAGACACTCGTTTGCAATATTTCACCCTTCCCCCTTCTCACGTAAAACAATGTACTATGACGTAACCGACGTTAGTACCGTCACGTCCATAAATATCAATACACTTCGGAACTTATTACAGTGGAAGAAAGGTCAAAATTGAATACAGATGCATATATATTTATGAAGCCGACCGTATGTTTGTTTGACGATAACTCGAGTATCGTTGATCGGATCATCGTGAAATTTGACATGTGGTTAGATGAAATAAATGTGATTTTTGAGTTCGAATATGAGCCGAATCGGTCGAGGGGTTGCCGAGATATCGGTGTCGCGAGTTCACGTTCTGGACAAACCACTAGTACTAAGTTGTGTTATGAAACTATACCTCTTGACCGTTCAGTTCGATGATTCTACCAAGAATGCCCCACGACACCCAAATTTCTACTAGCCGCCATATCTAAAATGGCGGGCAAATAACCATTGCTGATTGGTTGATGATAACTGTCAAACCTGACCAATCAGACTTTAGCATCATTCCCATTGGTGAGTTTCCAGTGGCGCATTTAGAAATTTGCCGCCTGTAGGCTGCTTAGATTTTGCCGCCCCTATCCACTAACTGTACTAACACGAGTATCTCGAGTAGCTGGGAAAATTACGAGAAAAGTTGAAGCGTAATTATTTATTCTAGTCTATTTTGTTCCACTACGGCTGCAAACGCGTTACCTCGTCTGTTATTTCAGAGATTCACATGCGCATTTCTGATTCCTTAAGACCCTTTAAACTTCCACTTTTGAAAACTGTCATCCAGTAGCCGCATAGCATTTTTAGCAGGAAATCCTTCTTACCCCGCATAGTGCGCGACACAAAACAGATTTAAACGTTTTTTTAGTACCGATGGAATTTGACAGCTAATTCCGGATTAGTTGGCTAAACCCGGATGGTGAACTTTAAAATTGAAAAACATCTGGGCATATTTTAAACAATTTAAGATTTCAGTTACGTTTTAAAGTAAATAAATGTAGATTGTATATCTAGTAGGCATAAAGTACTTACCTAACTTATTTTAGCCGAGGCTATTTATTGGTCCGAGTGCAACGAAGATCAATATAGTACTTAGTCGAGGATAAATGGGTATTTATGCCTGAGCTACATCCTAATTTTGAATTCGATTGTAAGAAAAATAAAATTAGGTTTTATTTCACATTGAACCGTTCAAAATTACACCATCCATGATTGCCATGCTTGGGCGCGGTCGTTCTCAAAATTATTTTTCACTTCTCTTGCGCGAAAAGATCGACTTGAAATCGAGGCTAGGCGACATCAAATAGTTTTTTATACTTTAGGGCATTCAGTTAAATCGCAGGCGGCCGGCGATTATTATGATTATATACTCGTTAACTTCGGACGGAAAGGAAAAGTGTTTTTTTAAACATTTTTGTTAATAATCGAAAAAATTCCACTGCAAAATGCAAAAAAAAGGTTTTAGTGTTTACCCCCTCTTTATCGAATATTTTTCATTGGAAATAAATTAAAATATACGACAAATCCTCTCTAAATGTGTCTGGGTTAACCTTGTATGTTCCAAATTTCAAATCTGTAGCTTTAGTAGTTCTTGAAATATTTAACGATGTGACAGACAGACTGAGTCACACTATAAGGCTTCCTTTTTTGAGACTTTTTTTAAATTAAATATTGAGGTTTTTTTCAATAATTTGGTACGGAACCCTAAAAATTAGAGTATTTACCTCAGGCATAAATACCCATTTTATCCTCGGCTACTATATTGGTCCTCGTTGCATTCGGACCAATAAATAAGTTACTTTTTGCCCTTGATATACAATCTACTATTTTATTCCGCTCAGTCACAGGCAACAAATCAATTAATTATACAATAAAATAAACTTACGTACCTACTTATTCCCTTGGGAAATACCGCCTTTCAAGATTTCATGATTGTGTTTCCCGATACGCTTCGTCGCCCAGTAGTTATGTCAGATCGGATTTCATTTTGGATTAAATTTGAAAGTGTAAAAATCAGAGCGCTTATACAGGGTGACTTCAAAATGGTAATACAAAATCAATGTTTTACACACATTTCCCCTAAACTAAGCCTCTCAATTAAGTATCATGCATTTAAAATAATCGTAAGAATATTTTTTAAAATTTTTAATTTATCCTATTTTGTTTGACTTAACATGGTTAACCTACCATAATAATTAACAAAGAAGTTTAATAAATCACTTTCCTCTTTAGTTGTCAATCAGCTACCATGGTATTTATGAAGAAAACGTGTTTTGATTATTAAGTGACACTTGTCAAAGAAAATAAGATTTACCGTAATATTTTGATTTCACTATTAAATAAAATGCCTCGACCTTATCCTTATACTAATATTCAAAAGATGGATATGCTTGATTTTTATTTAACATCGCGAAGTACTGTGCGAGCTCAGGTATTATTTAACGAACGTTACCCTGATTGTCCAACACCTACACGTGTGTTAATAAACAGTACCATCCAGAATTTACGAGACTATGGTCAGTTTGCAGTTCCGGTGCATGCTCAAGCTCGAGGCCGACGGCCGCGGTATTCACAAGCTTTTCGGAGACGAGTGCTCGAGTATTTTAACCGCAACCCAGAGGCTAGCACAAGGGACGCTGCTGTGAGATTCGGCACGAGCCAATTGTTTATTTGGCGGCTAATGAAAGCTGAAGCAAAACATCCGTTTAAATTTCAAAGGGTTCAGGATATCGTATTAGCAGATTACCCTAGAAGAGTTATTTTTGGTCGTTGGCTGCAGCAAAACTTACACCTAAATATCTTATGGACCGACGAGGCAACTTTTACAAGAGTCGGCATGTTTAACGTCCACAGTGAACACTGGTGGGCTGATCGTGATGCAAATCCTCATGTAACTCGCCGAGACTCTTACCAGACTCGTTTCTCTGTAAACGTTTGGGCAGGCATTCTGAACAATTGTGTAATTGGCCCATATTTTATTGACGGGAACTTAAATGGACCGAAATATGAAGATTTCCTGAGAAACGTGTTACCGATTTTGCTACAAGATGTGCCGGAGCAAAATTTGGATAATCTTTATTTCCAGCAAGATGGTGCACCAGCACATTTTGCTCTAAGTGTGCGAAATTATTTGGACAGACAATTCCCTGAGAGATGGATTGGACGCAATGGTCCAGTCGCATGGCCGCCTCGAAGTCCCGATCTGACGCCACTCGACTTCTTTTTGTGGGGCGAAATCAAAAGGAGAGTGTACACACGGGAATCTAATACCGTCCATGAACTTCGCCAAAAGATAATTCAGGCGTTTGATTCAGTAAAAGCCAATGAATTTATTCTAGGCAGACTTAAGATCAACCATAGACGGCGGGCGGACTTATGTGTCCGGGAAGGCGGTGGTCATTTTGAACACATCTTAAAATACGTTTAGGAAAAGTAGGTTCACACTTATCTACTTAAACGTAGATATTTTAAGCTTGTAATTTACGGTAGTTTAGGTACATTAATAAATGATTTTATTTAAACTAGCTCCGTTTATTATTTTCACAAATTTATCAGGGTACTTAAAACTAAACAACAAACAAGTTAATATTGTCTTCTGTTACCGCGATTGTTATTCATTGAAAGTTAACACTTTAGAACGGAATAATCGCGTTTATTAACACCATGATCCTACGTTTCGAGCCCTTTACAGCACTCGTTTTCACAGGGTTAAGATGATGACTGAGCAGCTTAACACGACATGTGCCTTAACCTTGTGAAAACGAGTGCTGTAAAGTGCTCTAAACGTAGGATCATGGTGTTAATAAACACGATTAATCCGTTCTAGTGTTTAATTTCAATGAACAAACAAGTTAGTTATACGACTGTCACTCATAGTGATATCGATAATAACTTGCTTTGATGATAACATCGAGTGACAGGTATGACAGTCAGGTATTGAATGTAGTGTAACAACACTTCGGGACTTTAAATATTTGTTTTGTTAGAAAATTAGCGATAATTAAATACAGCTAATTTTAACAACGGGGTGCATGTATTATATAGTTTGGCATTAACTGAGCCACAACCAAGTGTTTTGTATTACGATTTTGAAGTCACCCTGTATACTACCACGAACTCGAAACAGTGTATCTGTGCCTTTTTCTCTTAAGTCTTATATAGAGGGAGATAGATTTTAGTGCCAAGCCTAGGCACTCTGGTTATTCGGCTAACACAGGGGGCGGCAAAACCGGCATATGGTGTATTTATAGTCAAAATAAAAATGGCAGAACAAAATTCTGGTCAGTCCAGAGCGGCAAAACCGAAACGTACGAGTATACATGCTATTTTGCTGTACCTACAACTTAGCTTATTTTAGTTGGTGGAAACGGGGCAGCGACACCACTTCGCAAATGAATTGTTCATGCGACTTATTCGAGCCATGTTGGACCTTAGCTGCTTCTGGCCTGACTCCAACCTGCCTCCGCCAGCGCCTCGAGCGGCTTGACCGATTTAGTTGACATTACAATTATTTTTTTCTCTCACAATTTGCCACCCCCTAAAATCTGCCGCCCTAGGCTTCAGCCTACTCAGCCTATTGGTAAATGCGCCACTGTGAGTTTCACCCAATAAATTTTAAAAGAAGTTCAGTGTTGCCAGTATGATGTCATTTGTGGACGAGTTCAAAAACGATGTTGCCGTTTTAATTGTGTTTATAATAACATTTTTGCACTGCGTTCCCAATAAATTCACAACTCGCAAGCTTAAACTCAATACAAACATAAAAATCATGACAGTTGTGACACTTTACCTGATAAAACGTCACCGCCATTCCCCCCATCCTGTCCCTGCATCAGGGACCCCACGATGCTGCCCAGCGCCCCCATGCCGTCGCCTCCGTCCCCCATATTCTGAATGAAGGAGGACGCAAGGTCCAGGAACGGGTTCTCCTCTGTCCTGATGAGCGGCAGCAGGCCGCAGAGGAGAAGGAGGGAGAGCTTCATTTTGTCTGAAAATAAATGGAGTTGGTTAAACACGGATTTATAAAAAAGTAACGAAATAAGGTTCAAATCTACATATGTAACGGATAATCTAGGTAAAACCCTTTTTGCAATCTAGGACCACTAACCATCGAAATGCCAAAAACTTTGTTATTTAGAATATCCTTAACATAGATTTGAACCTTAATACTATGGCAATACAGTTCTAATTTTATTTTATTTATTTATTTCGTCACATATAAGTATGAGCTTACAGTTTTACACCAAAATGCGTAAACGATAAACTATTCTAATTATATTATATATGGGCAATTATTTTTTTGTAGTCGTTTTTTTTTCGCGTCAGTTTTGAATGAAATTTAGTAGGTAGGAAGAATTCCTTATTCTCTTCATGATAGGCCCAATTTCCCAGTATGTCCCACAATTTATTACGAAAATCCCATACGATTTTGTAACTCAGTGGGAAATTTAGTACAAAATTTTTGTCGCACATTGGGATTTCGTATCTATCTAACGTAGAATAAGGAATTCTACCTACCCACCAAATATCATACAAATCAGACGCGAAAAAAACGACAACAAAATACAAATCCGCCCATATAATATTACATTGCTTTTTATCTATATTGTTACTTTGGCACGTGCACAAATTGGTAGCTAGAGACCTTGGAAAAAACATCCTGGGATTGTTTAAAAGATTAAGGTTTGGAACGACAAGTTCACCTCAAACAAATTACATTTTGTTTTTGTTACGTTCGCGAAGCTACACCATTTTTGCGGTTACAATAAGATATTTTTAACGCGGCTGCTAATAATAATGGCGACAAATATATAAAGCAGAAACGGGCCCAATAAAACATTAAGTTTCATCTAATTTAGTCAGTTCAGAAACCCCCTAGCCTAGTTGGCAGTGAATCTGTCTACAAAGCAGGAGGTCCCGGGTTCGAATCCTGGTCAGGGCATTTATTGATGTGTTTACCACAAAGTTATGGATGTTTTCTATGTACTTAAGTATTTATATGTATGTACCTACCTATTACAAGAAGTCTTATTGAGCTTACCGTGGGACTAGGTCGATTTGTGTACGATTGTCCTATAAATATTTATTAATTATTTATTTTCACTTGCTGAAATCTTCAAAAATATATTTCTGTTTACCTAATGAAAAAAATGTGTTGTTTTTGCAATCTCGATCGTGAATATATGTAAGTCAAATTGTGCTCACGCCAAGCAATTTAACCGGAACGGGTTTGAGCATACGTGTTCTATCTATATCTATACTATAAATGTAATATCTGTCATTCAGTACTTCAATCATTTGATTTAAAGACAATCTATTCATGTAAGTAATCAGGGTTTGCGAACCACGAAGATCTCTCTCTCTCGCACATAATATTTAATATGCTAGTGGGACAGAGAGGCAATAATGACTAAATTGATTAAGATAGCCATCGGATCGCGTAGTAACCGCGACGGCATGTTTAATTGTCCATGGACAATAACACTTATTTTTTTTTTTTTTTTTTTTTTTTCATTTATTTACTACTAAAAAATAAATACAATAAAATACATTAATTGGACAGCGAGCAAAGCCAACACAGGCTTAACTGTCGCTGTTTCGCTCGTTATGCTTAAGTTCCTTCAGAAAAAATGAACAAAACACTATTTATGCTAATTATACAGTTAGGTACTTAAGAATGCAGTTTTCATAATTTTCTTACATTTATGTGGGTTACTACAAATACACTTAAATGTCTCGGCGGGTAGGATATTGAGAATATTTGGTAACAAATATTCCCACCGTCGTTTCCCATAAACATTGGTACATTTGGGTAGTGCAAATCTTGGTAGGTATTTAAGTATTCGAAAGCGTTGAGCCCTTGATATTTTATTTAGTCTTTCTAAGTTCATGATATCCTCATTAGTAATGACAATTTTAACCTTATCGTGTACACTTATTACTTTACAATATTGTAGTAGGTCGTCTTGACTTCCTATTTTACACTTTATATGGTTAGGTATAATTGTTTTTAGTAAACTTAACTGTAATCTGTATATTCTATCAATATAGGTCTTAAATGTTCTGCCGTAGCTACTTAATCCATAGTCTATCACCGATTGAGCTAACGATAAGTATAACATTCGAAGTACTTTATAAGGGACTTTATATTTTAACACAGCAAGCTTTGATAATACCGATCTTAGTTTGTTACATACATAATTTATATGGGGACCCCAGTTGAAGTGCTTATCTATAATTAAACCGAGGTATGTGTGTTCGGTTACCAGTTCTAATGGTTCACAGGTACATGATGTAATGGGACAGTTAGGGATGTTCTTGTGTAGGCATAGATGACTATGTGCCTTGATTATTGGATCGGTTGGTTTAGCTATATAAGGTGAGTGAATATTGATTAATTTTGTTTTATTGTAATTTAATACGAGACCCACGTCGTGGGCCCATTTACACAGAAGGTCAAAGTTATTTTGCATAACCTTTGTAGCCTTCCCTATATCGTATTACGTAGTTAATTAAAGTAGATTTCTGATAAATACAACACTTAACGGACTTTTATGCAGTCTTTTATGTCAACACCAAATAAATTGAACATAGAATGAACATTACTTAATTAACTACCTACCTTAAATCTAAAATAAGTCCTTGGGGCATTGTACCTAGGATGCTGGCGGCATTTCCTCGTTGTATCGCAATGCTATCGTTGTGCGAGGAAGCCACCAGCTCTTCGGTCACCAGTAACATCAACCAGACGTTTAACGAATGCGTAAGTTATACAAACGTTTATTCAGTAATAGTTTCAGGTTAATATGTTCATGAAGCAGTTTTATGATGATTTTATGAAGGTCCAGCTTATTACTATTTTTTTCTTTCATCTTAGACGACACATCACTGTATTCATGTATTTGGTTGAAAAAGGTAGTTTCTGTGTATATATTTTGTATGATTTCACTTTTTGTTTATAATACAGAATTTTAATGCCATGCTTGCGACTCAAAAATATTATTACTATTTAAGGTAAGAACAACCGGCCCTTTTGTGGCACTTTTTTTTTAAACCTCCTTCCGGTGGTAAAGTTAGATGGATTAAAAAATATAGTATAATCTTAGAATATCCCAAATAACAGGATATAAAAAATAAAGCTATTATAAATTAATGTTTCGCATAGTAGTAACTTTCCTGTACTATTTCTACAAAAAACCTGCGTGCGCTGACCCCACGGACCAGGAGTTTCGACCCCGAATGGTACAAAAAGGTACCCAGGCTCTTATGGGCATTTTCAAAAATAGGGAACCATTTTCGTTTTTTCTGAAAATATAGGAAGTTTTGGGTTTTTTATAACCAGAATCACGAGTACTATTGATTTAAAAAAAGAAAAAGAGTGTCCCGTTTTTTTTGTCAGCTTTGTAACGCATTTTTTCATACATTTCGTATGGGCCGTTACAAAACTGACAAAAAATTTTTGTATGGAAAATTGAGGACCCACTTTCATTAAAAGGGTGCACTTTTTTCTGAAAACGCCCTTATATTTATTACGTTTTATAATTTCGGCGCTTTCCGCCGCTCCGCCCGCTTTTACATTAGTTCGTTGGAGATGCTACCAGCAGTACCAGCGTGTCTAGACAGGTAGCATCCCACACTAGCATCCATCCCATCATTTATTATTCCTATTTGGTACAAAATTTATACAGTATCCCCAATCTTTCTTTACAACTCCAACACATGTTTTCCTAACAAATTACGTATTCTTTTATCGAACTTATAAAGACAATACTCACGTACCCGTCTAGATATTGAGAAAAAGAAAGATTGACTTTAGGAGAAAAAACTCGCTATGTGACATGAATAAAAGATTTGATATGGTCCATCACACTGAAATTCTAAACACTCATTTCATAAAAGGAAAATCGGCTTTCATAATTGCTTGTGACGACGGTTGCTATTCATTAGATTAGTGTTAAGAAGTTTTTATTGCTAAAAACGCTCATAAATCTAAATGTGCTCTTAAACGGGGGTTTTGTGGTATACTGGCATACAACTTGTATGTAAGTGAATTTTTATTGAGAAATCTTGATTCAAAAGTCACTGGAAAAGAAATCGACTAAATCCGATTTTTTCCACATATTATTTGAACGGATTGTGGAGATCCGGAACAGACCATACAACCTATGGTTTTCGATTACAATGGACCTGTTGATGATTTTAGAAACCCGACAAAGGAAATGTGTGTTTTGTGTTGTTTGTGTAAATGTTCTGTTGTTTGTAACCAACTATTTACAAGAGTTGGATGTTTTACTACCTACCTAAAATTAAGATTGGAGTATAATATTCGGTCGAGGAAAAAGTCTTTTCCGATTTGTATGAAAATAATAAACTTTCATAGAAAAATCTTCTTCTTCAGCATCTTTAACAACAAATTCCCTGACTTAAAAAGCCCCAAACGAACTTAGTGCTTTTACTAACACTACCATGGGTTCATGATTCACTTGATTTGACGAGCAGAAAACCAATGAAAAATGTCAGGAATGTATTTTTTCAATACAGTTGCTCAAAAAGTGCCCTTTTTTTGGCTTTTTTGCGTGCGCAAAGTTTGTTTTTGCGAACTAGTGCTTTTTACTTTTCCAATCTTTTTAAATTTAGTTGTGTTCCAATTCATGACTGCTTACCGAAGAGTATTATTGTTCGTTAACTTTACCGAGCCGTAATAAAACTAAATACCTACTCTATTAACGCAATAATATTAAAGATATTGATATTTCATATTTCAATAATTACTTATTCATATCATACTAATGATTATTCATTAAAAATATTAACATTGAAAACAGTTCTTATAAATCTGTGTGTATGAAACGGAACAGAGCCTACGAAACGTCAGTCAAAGTAGAGGCGTTTTTCAATCAAGTAAACATGTTCGAAGGGCCTCTAAGACATGACGATACGATTTGTCACATGCGATTTATTATTTTGTTTATGAGAAATAATTATTATGAGATTGAAAATGAGAAAGTAAAGAAGATAAGATAAACATTTTGAAGATGTTCTTAATATATCAACTGTATTATTACAATCGTGTCACGGAAATAATAAAAAAAACTTTAAATTCGTTCTTATGTATTTTAATTTTTATCGCATCTGTATAGAAAAACTTCGTTCGATTCACGTGCGGATATGTCATTTTTCACATATCCGCTAAAACTAGTGCGGAAAGTAATGACATACTTTCCGCACTAGCATCGAAATGTACTATTACAGTACAGATGGTGCTACATTACCGCAGTAGTGCGATAATGAGCACTTTATGTGCCTGCGTCAAAAATTCAAAGAGCCATATGTACTGTAAAACATCGTACGATACACGTGCAAATAGGTAATTCGCAACTCGTGTCGATTTAAAACACTCCCTTCGGTCGTGTTTTATTATATCGCCCCTCATTGCGAATTTTCTCCTATTCGCACTTGTATCGTAATGTAGGTACTATTTTCGTATTTATTACTATTTTGAATGGGAATATTATTAAAACCGTACAGACATAGGTAATGCATAAAAAAAATAAACTTTTTGTATACTAAATAATGTCAAGATACTCCTGTTGTTAAATTGTCTGTATGCTACGATAACAGCTTACCGTCCTAAAATCAATGTTTACGTATTCTTTAGGTATTTATTTTAGCTCAAATTTCAATTACGCACGAGTAATATCCTCTTTCCAATTTTTGATAGGCGGGATTGTAATAATATGCTAATTAGGTTTTTGCCCTTAAAAAGATAATATATTTAATATTGGATCGGCCGAGAATTCCAATAAAAATCTATTTTAGGACATAGTATTTAGGATCTCCGGTCTTTTAGTTATTAAAGAACCTTAGGGCGAATATAATGATTTACCTCCATAATACGCTTCGTTTAAGTACCTTTTTTTTAAAGTAACCACATTTTTTGCTCAAAAACTGGAAAGTTTCGAATACAGTTTCAACGGCCTATGGTTAGTGGTCTAGGATTCGAACCCTAATGTTTATTTGTATATCCTGAATTTGAGTAATCATTGTTCCTGAGTTATGTATATTTATTATAAATTTACTAAAACGAGGCTTAATCGCGAATACTTTAAAAACTAACGACGTTTCGGGGTCGACATTGCCCCCGTGGTCCCGGAGAAAGACAGGCTGAGGATGACATCAAGATCTCCTAGCGGCGCAGGTTTTACGAACTATCTTACCTACAGTTCTTGATTATCAACTTGAACACGCGCACTAGGGATGTGACTCTTTCAAAAATTAAGTCCGATTTTTAAGCTGACGATATTCGCTTACACTTACCTACAGTTAACAAATTGGAACCTTAGGCACTCTAGAACCATGTCAAAATGACAAGCAGTAAGAGGTTTCTTACAATCTGATTTATAGCAATACTATGACATAGTCCTACAGTGGCTAGGGCTCCAATTGGTTGACGGTACACAAATCCGGCGCGAAGTAAATCAGCGGAATGTAAATATTTGACTTTCTTAGTTTTGACGGGAGGCTTGTTAACTACGTGATTGTTTTATGGAAAACATACATTTATCAGACCGCTGGAAAAAAGGTCAGTTGACAGTGACCGATTTGACCACGCTCCGTGACCGTAGAAAGTATGGGAAGGCACATGCTTTGTTGCTTGGATTGTCAAGTATCAAACAATGCATCAATGTGAACCAAATACAGTCTTTCTTAGAATAGGTACGGGCAGCTTTATAAATATACATGCATCTGTATTCAATTTGAAACCTTCTTCCCCAGTATTAAGTTCCGAAGTCTATACATATTTTTTTTTAGTCTATAGATATTTATAGATGTGACTGTACTAAAGTACTACAGTACATTACTGCAGAGGCCGTGAAGTAAGGGATTGCCGGGCGAGTTCGGAGTAGACCGGAGAGATCGGAGTAGGCCGAGTTGTAGACGAGGTCGGATAAAACGAGTCATGCAATCCCTCTTCCGGCCGAGGCTTGTGCTTTTCTCAAGCAATGTGAGGAAATATAAAAATTAAAACCTTATATAACAGAATAAGTAATAGTACTAAAGTACAGAACCTTCTCTTTCATACATTTGACGTTTGGCTTGTCAAGCATGCAAATGTCAAGATGACATTAACATTAGGGTTGTCACCATGCTGTCAGGTGCGTATGGTGGCACAATAATGTCAATAATCATATAAATACGAACTAAAAATGTATCGAAACATTACTTGTATTACAAGAACACATAAATGGAAAGAGATGTCATATACTACAGAAAAAAGTGACCAAGGTCCCCGGTGAGCAGGGCTGGGATCGAACCAGCGACCTCCTGCTTTCGCGGCTGCTGCTGCCGCGGCTGCTGCCGGTCGGTGATATTACATCTCTTACAATTTATAAATTCTAGTGTGCCTACTTAAAAACATGAATCAAAACATTTATTATAAATAATAAATGATTTAAATCATGCTTTACAATTATAAGAACACATTTTTATTAATTAGTATTGGTATTTTATCTAAGTAGGTATAAATTAGTTTGCGGTGTTTAAAATATAAATATATCTGAACGCACCCGTGCGGTGTGCGCGTTGTGCAAACCCTGACAGTTTATGCCACCCGCAGGCGGAAGATTTTGTGTCAACGTAAAACGCGAAGAGAAGAAAATCTATTAAAGCGTCATCAAACATGAAATGATAAATGATAAGTTACACCCCGTCTGTCTGCCTGTAAAAACAATGCATACCCCATGGATAGGATAAGATAATTATCAGTATTATCACAATAATAGATTAGATACGGGGCCTGATTTATTATTTTCCTTTGTTGTAAAAATAGACACACTGCTTAAATGTTATCTTTTTCATTTTGGCGTGTCCTAAATCAGAGAATGTTCTTGTTGTCTGCATAGTTTCAAATGAGTCACTGATTTTTTTAAAGTCTTTATGTGGGTTTGTTACTTAAGTAAGACTATTTTTAACGCACCCTATTACCCTATATTTTTCTTTATATTACCTCTCTCTATGACGTTGAAGTGGCACTTATCGATAACAGGATTGTCGATGTTTTTATTTGGTCAAACACTTAGACGTCAACGTTCGTGCTAGGAAAATATCTAGGTATAGTTATAGGTATTAACCGATAAACTTGTATCAAATTATGACATTTAATTAACACTGTCACAGTCTATGTTATCAAAGTGTAGGAAACTTAGCATAGACGGATTCTAGATTAGCTAACATCAAGATATAATGACATGAGTATGCTTCTCTGACATTTCGTATAATGTTGGCTAACTAAGGGCCACCTCACACCACCCGGCAGCCACATAACACTAAAATAAATTCTTGAAATTTGAGCTTTAATAGCTCTCAATATAGTTCAATATCGTAATCTCAATATAGTTAAATAAAGGGTAGCGTTTATTAGTATCTAATTTGATAGCCAACTCAGGGTTAACGACTAACCCTAGGTAAATGCTGGCGCTTCATCGCACTGCCGAAGGATGTTCTTTGGGGATGCGTTGGCGTGTCTGTCTAGTAAGTTACCCGCCATATTACGTAAAACACATTGACACATCGGCTCGGCTCGGTAAAGCTTGAGTCATCCTACTCATCCTATGGGCATTTTCACTAAATCGTGCACCTGGATCAAAATTATGAGTTTTAAAAATAACCTGTTTTTATGGTAAATGTTCTAATCTAAAATGAAGTTTATTTTCTAAAGTTAATAAAACTGTGATGAGTCCCACATAAATACGCTTAGTTTTTTATTTATTGATAAACAAACGTGACAGTGTAGTCCAGAGCGGTCAGTTTTGTAACAATGTATATTTTGTTGACACGCTTTAACTACAAAAGTAATTAGCTATATTTTGCATTTGTTTTGCTGCAAATTACTTATGTTTTCTTATAAACAGGTCGTTTTATAAAACAAACAGCTTATATTGCTTGAAAATAAATTTTAAGGTCAGTTTTATAACGATTGATACCATTATGTTATTTATTTTGTTTATTTCTGTCAACATTTCGAAAATATCGTTCTGAGTTGCATTTGTTTTAAATGTATATTTTAGATAGTTCACGATTAAAAAGAAACGTAGGGTTTTAAGCGTGTAGAAAACGAAATAGAGACCAAAGAAAGCAACTGAGCAAGTGGGACAGTTACAAAACTGACAAGCTGAAAATTATTAGGCTGGGGTTACATGATGCGGATAGGTAATGAAAAAACTGTAAATATATTAATTTGTTTTATTATAGGATACTGCGGTAATTATTTAGGAACATAATGAGTATTTGAATTGGTTAAGTATGTTAAACTTATCAATGATTAATACTTCAATTCACTTAATTTAGGCACATTCAGATTCAGATTTATTTATTTCATAATACATATTACATTATAAATTGCAGGCATGTCAATCTACAAGTATTCATATTATGATCGTCAGAATAGGTATAAGAGTATAAATCAAATCATTACAAGATATAAAATTTCATACAATGTCACAATAGTATCTCCTGTAGTGGATCGTCAAAATCTATGCATCATTTATATATTCATTCATAGAATATAATGGATTATCCAACAAAAAATCTCTTTGGCATCTTTTCTGGGAATAACTGTACCTACCTACTAAGAGTCTAACTAAAACTAAATTTTATTTAACAATCGTCAATACTTTGATAAAATCTCGTATCACGAGTATCACGACCAAAAGATCAAATTTTATATAAAAATTAAAGTTAAAATGCCCTATGTATTCAACTCATGCATTGTTCCTACATTATTTTACAAAATACTGACGATATCGAGATTTCGAATGGAAGGCCCATGTAATACCACCCTAATGAAGTCAGGTTTGTAACATTGTAGGTCAGCCTATACGTAACGGAGCGATTTGTTACAAACCTGACGTCACGTTTTTCTACTTAACTACAGTCATAATTTAACACTGAACTCATCTTACATAATAGAACTTTTATTTTTATAAAAAACAGTTGCCAGCTTGCCAATTTCCACCTATAATATATGAACAGTATGTAAAAGCTAATATAATTTAAGAAAAATGATCACAAACCTGACTGACGAAACGTATACGGTCTGCAGTCCACTGACACAACTACACTCCACAACGTCTTGCCTCGTACTGGCGGTGTAAAATTGTTTGCCGACTGATCACGTTTCATTAATGTTGCAATTCCCAAAATTTCATTTGGATTGGTAGAAATTTCAATGTAGTTTTGATCGTTACAAACCTGACGTGTCAGGTGGCATCAGTTTCAAGCGATGTTATTTAAATTTAGTTTTTAATTCAAAAGCAGCAAGATTCAATTTATAACTTTGTTCATGTCCCCCGTAAGACCCTTTATATTCTAGGTAACATTTAAACTCAACAGCTTTAGTAGAAAAACATTGCACGTTGTGACTTGCAAAACCACGAAGTAAGGGTGGGACACGTTAAAAACCGGTATCTTGGTTGTTTAAAAAATATACTATAATTATATTATGCTTATCTTAACTAAAACTTTTGTCGAAACTATTAGTTAAATATGTGTTCTATAAGTATAAATTAGTAAAATTAGAATAAAATAATACTTAACGGAGTAAACAAAGATTAAACACGTGGGACATCATAAAAATGGGGGGTGTCCCTAAAAGTGAAATTGCCCCTATACGACATTATTCATCCACCATCCACCATAACATAACCCCTGAGAATTTCATAAGAAAAAGCTTTTCTTCGCGAAGAAATTTTCCTTCTCAAGGTTATTTTATAAAGATTTTACCACAAATATTTTGTTATCCTTTACCTACTCGTGTGTCACATTGCGATATCTAGCGAGAGTGTTGCTTTACTTAATGAATTCTTTATTAAGATTACCATGAAAACTTTAAGAATTCAGTTAAAGTACGGTACGTAACTTAAACTAACTAATACAAACTTACTCTACTCACCGTAACTCTATTCTTTCTTATACATTCCCTTAGGAAATATAACAAAAACACTTAACACGCAAATTGCAAAAAATACGCAAGATTCCTCAAGTCATCAAATCACAATGTTACCCGTAAAATCTAAAACGAACCGTAAATGTATAAAGGTAAGGTTGACGTTTCCGTGTCGTGGGAGTACGGGTTAATAACGCCTTGAGGTAGCGGTACCGGGCTATGACGTCACGGGGGCGATGACCTTGCACCTGATCTTGGGCACAGTAGACAGGTTTGGAGCAGTTAGAAGTGTTTTATTTTTTACAGTACACATGGTGCTACTTTACGTTCCTGCTTCAAATATTCCTACGTAACACGTGCCGAGAGGTAATTTGCAACTCGTGTCGATTTAAGAAACTGCATACCGTCGTGTTTAATTTATCGCCACTCGTTGCGAATTTCCACTTTTTCGCCCTTGTATCATATTCATAATGTACTATTATTGAGTCCCATGCTTGCAAAGGCCTTCCATCAAAGGAAGCGCAATTTAATTTAATAGTAGTGAGAGATAAGAATGTATATGCTGCAATTATTTTGAACTGGTTTAAAGGGTTTGTTTGGAAAGAAAAAAGGCTTAACAGATGGGTAATAAAGTAATTAATTTTTCGGGATTCATTCTTATTTTGTATAACTAATTTAATTAGCTTGTGTCAAATATGTTAGGGGAACTAACAAGTAATTTTAGTGTCAATGACGTCATCGTTTAATGTTTAGAGCGCTTTCCTCTGACGTCGTTCGGTACGTACAGTATCATAGTATATGGAACGAAAGTAACATTCTACACGAATAAGCGACGCTGAGGATCCAATTTTGGGGCATAATTAACAAAAACTGGAGCGAAAACCTAAAATATCAAAAAATCTCAAAGAATTATAATTAAAAACAAATGAAAGAGAAAGGCATTAATAAACTAAGAGCTTATTATTTTGGGCATAATTTTGTTCGAGTAGGAACCCGTAGCCTTAAATTGGGTTTCCGATAATGATTTACGATGTCTCAAATATTCTGGTTTGAGATATTTTTGACAAAATCATGCCATGAAATCTACAGTCAGGTCATTTAAAACGCTCAGAATCAACGACCCGCGTATGTGGATGTCACACTGGATGCGATCCGCACCGCACGCCAGCGTGCAAGGGGGACAATGCTATACACGCATAGCGTTATCTCACTCAGAAACCAGCCATCAGATATCCACCTTAAGTACTACCATGCGATACCAACACTTACTGTCGTACTCTGTGTACTGCCCTTACATACCGGCACGCAGGCTACTATAGGAATCGCGTTTTATATGCAAATTAAGTTATGATTATTATATTAGAGCCGTCAGCACCAGCGCCTTGCGAATTCCCTGCTGTTTGAGATACAGATTATTACAATAATTCTTATGAACAGATATTTAATCTCTCATAGGAAAAGTGAATTGAACACTACAAAAAAAAACAATTGACGCTCGCCCCATAAAGATTTAACTGTGTTGGTAGTTCAATATACGATTTTCACACTTAATGCTTCGTCAGTAGGTAAACTCTTTTTCGTACGAAACATTTATCGTCTATATCATGCGAAATCATTCGCTACTGTTGAATTCTGATCACATTTTTTGACGTTTTTTGCTTTGTGTGTCTATTCATTTTAATTCAATGAGAAAATAGCTCTAACTCTTGGTTGCGTTGGTTTGATTCGTTAAGCTGACAGACGGATAAAGACAGATAACTAAGTAGTGCAGGTATTTGGTAATATTAGTAATGAATGAAACGAATGACAATGAGAAATGTAATCCATGTAGTTCAGTGACTTTGACTTTTACAATGTCAAACATTAAATACCAGTGTAGGCGCGTCTTAGTAAACACCCGAAATGAGCATTTCTTTTTTTGTAAGTACATTTTTTATTGTGATATTTCCGAGCTGTTTTCATCCCAATAGAAGAAAAAAAGTGTCCAAGAATTTCCATACATTTTTGTTAAGAGTCCTTTCTTTTTTGGTACCCCTTACAAAATATATGGACAATGGTAGCACAATATTTTTTCTCATATTGGGATAAGAGCTTGTTATTCTGAGTAGACATATCACAAAATTTACAAAATATACCACAATAAAAAAATTACAAAAAAAAGAAATACTTAAAGTATGTTCATGATAAACTGTAAGCTAACTTGCTTATTATCAGTATCACAAACAAAGAAAACAAAAACAATTATTGAGTCGAGATCAAAATCTTCAATCAGATAGTTAAACGATAATACGTGTACAATGTCAATGTCACTTTCATTTCAAATGATAAATGGGCAAGATTGGTGGACACGAACTTTAATATTTATAAGTATATTTTGTCAGAGAAATAACGAATCGCGTTCGTTACATAACAAAATTTTCGTACAATGGGAATAAATATTAGGACTGTTTTTCTCCTACTAGGATCGAAAAAGTTTCCGTTTCTGAATAAACATCAGATTAAAAGTAGCAGTAAAAAAAGTTTAGGGGGCTACAAGAAACAAAAATGCCCTAACACATATTGTTACTATTGGCGTGGTGCCTATTTTTGTGTGAGTGTATTGGGGTGTCGACTGCGATGCGGATGTGAAAACTGTCCGATGATGATTGCCCAACGCAATTAAAATACTCGTATAGGGTAAGCGGTAATCATCTTGGCCCTCCCCCAATCATTGGCCCCCTGAACTCAACATCTATTTATTAAGACATACGTTTGAGTAGAAGGTAGAAAAAAATATTTATATTTATCTTTGTTGACAACACAATACAGCGTAAATTATAGTTTTCCAGCATAATAGCTGGAAATAGATGGATTAGTTATACTAAATAAAAAGACCATTGATCTTTTTCTTTTGTATACCTATGACTTCTATTTTCCATTTATAATTTATGTATAGTAGTGTCACTACTTAAATAACAAGTCAAAACAAAGTTCAACAAAAAGATTGTAACATGGAATTAGTATCTAATCTACTGGTTTTCTTTTGTGCAGAAACAGAATGCTTAGATTTGCTGGTATTTTGCAAGGGTTGTGATATCAGGCTGCTGACTGGACATGTCAGGAATTTGACCCTTTTTCCGAGATACGGGCGCGGGGCGGACTTGGCAACTGTCAGGATTTTTAGAAATGACCTCATTTAAATACCTCGGCTCGGCTCATTGTCACTCACGCATCACGGGGGTGTCAACACTCAACAGTGCCTAATGTATATTACCTGCATGAAATATCCGGACTTTTAGCGCGATGTCCAGACGTTTAACCAGGAAATTTCATTTGTCAGTACGGCAACCCTATTTGTACTAAATAATGTATTTCGTACATCGCCTTTCAATTCCGCTACTCTGAGAAAACCTCACAATTCTCGATACACATTCGTATTAATTAAATAAATAAATAAATAATAAATAAATAAATACTTCTTATAACTGTATTTCATCTGTGTGAGGTGTGCAATAAAGAGTATTGTATTGTATTGTATTGTATATTGTGGGACAATCTTACACAAATCGACCTAGTCCCACGGTAAGCTCAATAAGGCTTGTGGTGTGGGTACTAGACGACGATATATATAATATATAGATACATATAAATACTTAAATACATAGAAAACATCCATAACTCAGAAACAAATATTATATATATATATATTATGTCCTTGAATATAATATAATATATAACAATGTAAGTAGTACCTAAGCACTTTTGTCAGCTCAATAAAATACTTTTTTATTTATTTATTTATTTATTTATATACCTATTTAATATAAAGGTACTTAAGACATTCTATATGCTTCACCTACTTAATTATATCATGCTGTCTCAGCTAATTCAATACGAATCGACTTATAAAATATGGACACGTAGTTATTTAAAACATCTGTGTAAACATACGATGGTTATTGCAAAATATATGTACCTACCTACGTTTAAAGAGGAACTCTTTAGTAGGAAATTGAAAATAGGAAAATGGAAAATAATTAACTTTAATGTCAAAGATTTAATTTTTATACCTACAACTCCTACAAGCGTTGATGTACTATATTGTACTTTCGTTTCCACGGTCAACTTTTACCTACTCATCGAAGTAATTCTAAGAAACACAAACACAATGAAGTTTGGTTACTTCATCACAGAGTTTCTATGGCCACCTCCGGTCTCCATCATCCGAACAGCTCGATGGTACCACATTGTACTGTCCAACCTACATAAGCTTGTGAAGTTTCCGCTTATTTGAATTCAGAATGTTAGTCAAATTCAGCTTGCAAGATTTGACCTAACAGACAAACCCACAAACAAACATTTTGCAATAAATAAAAGCTTGTAAAAATAAACAGACTTCAATGGGAAAATAAGTGATTTATGGAAGTTGGTGAGTGCTATAGCGGGCGGAGCGGCTGAAAGCGTCCAAAGATAACGTAATAAATATAAGAGCCTGGGCAGAGTACCATTTTGTACCGTTTAGGGTCGAAACACTCAAAACTTTACGACCATGGGGTCCCTGCGCACGCAATTTTTTTATAGAAATCGCGAATCGTCTGGTTGATGTTACTAGTGACCGAAGAGCTGGTGACTTCCTCGCAAACAGTATGAGAATAATAAGAATCAGCATTGTGATACATCGAGGAAATGCCGCCAGCATCCTAGATACAAGGCCATTGCTCAAGAACCTATTTTAGTTTTAAGGTTTTCCAACCTTCCTTTTGAAAAACAATATTTTTATAAAAATAAATTTAACGGCTTCCTAGCCTAGTCGGTAATGACGTAGGGTCACTACCGACTAGGTAGCTAGGTAGCTACGAAGCAGGAGTTTCCGGGTTCGAAGCCTGGTCAGGGTATTTATTTGTGTGATTATCACAAATATTTATTCATCTGTCTATTATATGTATCGTCGTCTAGTACCCACAACACAAGCCTTATTGAGCTTACTACTGTGCTGTGGGACTAGGTCGCTTTGTGTAAGATTCTCCAATAAATTTTTTTTACTCGTACAATCAAGTACGATATCACACATTTGTACAAAATCGTCTCATAAAATATATTACTTACGCTCTTATTACACCGAAATAAGATGCTATGGGACATATTTGTGAGTAAAATGTGTGAACCCATATGTTTACACCTGACTGTACCTACCTACCAATTTACAGGGTTGCGAAAAAAAACATATAAATTGAATCTACTTCCTTTTCTGCAGGCAGCTGGAAATTGCGTGACCGGCGTTTTGTGACCCAATTACGGGTTAATTTTGTTTCTATTTTATTGTAGTTTATTCTATTTTACCGACGTGTTTTCATGTACAACTAGGCACCTCTAGCTTTTAATGTAACATTAAAGATGATGTTATTCATGCTAAAATATCTTCAAACACTCAGTACTCACGAAACAACGATAAATAAAGGTTGGACTAAAGCAAAGGGGGCGCAGGACTTAAAAAATTTTTGATGGAGTTGGTGTCATTATAACACCTATTTATTATTGTTTTATCGTAAAGATTACGCTAATATAAGCATGTTTTATAGGAACAACTTTTCTCTAAAATCAAAAATGGCCGAGATATTCGCCCTCAAAGATTGATGGTTTTCAAGGGAGCTGGGACATATAAAAAATTTCGATGGATGTTGGTGTTATTATAACACCTATTTATTATTGCTTTATCGTAAATATTACGCTAAAATAAGCATGTTTTATAGAAAAAACTTTTTCTCTAAAATCGAAAATAGCCGAGATATTCGCCCTCAAAGATTGATGGTTTTCAAGGGAGCTGGGACAGAAAAATTTCGATGAATGTTGGTGTCATTAACACCTATTTATTATTGTTTTATCGTAATAAATACGCTGAAATAAGCATGTTTTGTTGGGGCAACTTTTCTCTAAACTTGATAATTACCAAGATACATGACGGATTGTAAAATGTAATTTTCTCAATGATGGAATATTATGTATTCAATATTAGGCTGCGAAAGTCCGAATCTAGCTAAAACACGCTACGCTAAAATAAGCATTGCATTATCATAAGACTTGCCACAGAACCGAAGCTGTCAACCCCGATTCCACGTGGTCTTGTCTGCCCTACCCCTAGAGTGTATATAAAAAGCCGGAGGCGCGGAGGGAGAGCAGCCCTCGCCCGCCGTGACAAAGCTCGGGAGCCGTGCGGAGCGGAGCGGCTGAGGCTGGTCGCCGAAGGCGACCAACAGGCCGAAGCTGCGAAGCGGAGTACGGGCGACCGTGCTTTGTCACGCAAGGGCGGAAGGGCTGCACTTCCCGCAGCGCCGGAGCTAAGGCAGTGTCTGACACAATATAAAAAAGTCTTTGAGGGCGAATATCTTGGCCATTTTTGATTTTAGAGAAAAAGTTTTTTCTATAAAACATGCTTATTTTAGCGTTTTGAATAAAATTTTCCTAAGTATTTTATGATTCCTATATAATTTTCACTGTTGATCAAAAAAATTCTAAGTCCTTACTTTGCGCCCCCTTTGCTTTAGGCGGACCTAAATAAACAATAAAATTTACAACTAAGCTATCGAATATTGCGAACTAGCAATAGGTAATCGAATGTGTAATTTTATTACATAGACAATCAAATATTGAGAAATTGATATTAGGTAATGATAATAAAATATTGCGAAGAATAATCACCCTTCTTTTGTTTCAAGTCGGTTTAAAAAATACTATCAAGATGTAAGTTTAGTTTGGAAAATGAAGTCTGGCAGTAGATTTTTCTTTTATAAGTATGTCTCCCTGTTTGTCAAAGTAAAAAAAAAACTACTGCCAAACTTGGTATACCAAACTATAACACGCATAATTTATTAATAAATATAAACAAAGTTAAATAAAATAAAATAAATCTTTTAATATACTCATGTTGGTTGTAAATAAGTCAAAGTAAATGCGGTAATACTTAAATCGTAGTCTTGGGAATATATTACTCAAAGAAGAAACAGAACTTACCTTCAAAATCGCCTTTATTTAAAACTTATCGATCCAAACAAGAAACCGTCCAGCTAACACAACAACAATATTAAAACTACCGGTAATAGGAACGTATTATCTGGTATAATAATTATCACAATTTACGATAACGTCACTAAAACTCCATGACTCAACGAACACCGAAAAATTGCAACACGTACTAGCTGCTTAGTCGTTAAAAACTTAATACGGTGTTGCTATAATAAAATAAAAACTGCACTTGACAAAACACTGGCTGGAAATACACTAAAAAGCAAAGAAACGTTTTTAAATTCGGAATTTGAATGCGTAGCAACGTCGGCACCGGCCGGTCTTCCTTTTTCGTCTAACGCCGCTATCGTTGTCTCAGTCTTACTTGTGACACACTCGTTTTCTAACCAATGTTATTTTTAATGCTTATAGAGTAAACCAGTGTAACTGCGATATAAAACTACATAAAGTTTTTAAAGAGCCCGATGTCTAAATGAGTTGCGCGTGAGTGCTCAAACGCTCGCGCTTGAGAATACACAGTTGAAAATCCTCTTACAAGAAAATAAAAAGTACCGTTGGATTCCCCGTCTCTGTCTCACGCCGCTGCATCACCGAGTACAGTTACGCGCGACAGAGAGAGACGTATCATTATCGCTTAGGTGTAAATTCTGACAGTCAATGACCGTAGGCTTCGAAGGATCAAAATAAGAAAACGAATTCTGTTATGATTTGTTAAGTCCTTTGACCTCATAGTGGAAGAGTTTGAATGTCTATACCACGTAAATCGAACGATTGCGGATGTGTATCTCCATCTCTGTCACACTTACATATTGGAGTGATAAGGAGGTTTTCCCGTCAATGCCAATTTTCGATGTTCGTGGTAGGTAGGCGTGCTGGGTCGATGAGATCCATATTCTAATTTTTAAACAAAATTTGTGAGTGCCGTTATCCTTATACATGGTGTAACAATACATGCCGATGATTCGTATAAGGGTGTATTTAGGTGTGTTGTAAGGGTGTGTTATATCAGCATAGGGTTTTTATTAGGAATAGTAGAAATATACTGTGCGCTTTTCCCGAAACTTCCTGCCTCGCACAGCTAAACTGTGGAACGAACTGTCGCCAGCGGTGTTTCCGGACCGATACTACCTTCAAACCTTCAAGAAAAGAGCGTACTCCCTCCCACCTTAAAGGCCGGCAACGCACTTGCGACACCTCTGGTGTTGCGGGTGTCCATGGACAACGTTAATCGCTTACCATCAGGCGATTCGTTTGCTCGTTTGCCCCCTATAGCATAAAAAAAAAATAGATCTTTCTAGAAAAAAACCTAGGGAGATGATCAATTAAAGCAAGTACCTAACTACATATTACTGTTATTAACTCTAATTAGCTATCCGAGCTAGAATAGGGCATACAGACTTCTAACGCAACAATGCTGCAACAAATTCCTACTCCTACTAATATCTTGAGGAGATTATAAATTGGATTGAATCTGCCGCGAAAGCAGGAGGTCGTCCCATGCCTGCTTATCGGGGACCTTGGTCACTTTTTTTTGTAGTATATGACATGTCCTTCAATTTATAATTTATATAATTATAGTAGTGTGCCTACTTAAAAACATGAATCAAACCATTTGTTATGAATAATAAATGATTAATGTATGTAAGAAATAATTTACACAATTTCCCAACGAATATTGATAAGCCAAAGGCTACCAGAAATACAGGAAAGCTTAAAGTAACATTTTATAGACTGGCTAAAACAAGAAAGTCGTTTTTGGGGAATTGTATTAAATTCTATAATAAGATACCTAAAAATATTACTGAGCTTACAGACACTAAATTCAAAACTGTTGTAAAAAAACCCTGATTTCGAGAGCATATTACAAAATTAATGATTATATCAACGATAGGGATGTCTGGCAATAATAGGTACTTATTTGAAAATGTTTGTTGTTGCTGGTCATGCTCTGAATTATTATTGCATGTTAGATTTACGAGTATGGTGTAATGTTATGCAAAGATGTGTCCCGCCGAGTTTCTTGCCGGTGCCATTTATTTTTAATTAGACGTTCAAAAGTGCATAGTAATTTGCCTACTTGAAGAATAAATTATTATTATTATTATTTTTTAATTCATGCTTTATAGGTGATTGTTGTTGTGTGTTATTATAATAACATTTAATTTTGTAAAAGCCAGCGCGGGAGCACCATAAGGCCTCATCAGTCTGTGCGTTGTCGTCGCATCTGGCGTCGTTAATGGCCTTCTAGCCTAGTTGGTAGTGACCCTGCCTACGAAGCAGAAGGTCCCGGCTTCGAATCCTGATGGTCAGGGCATATATTTGTGTGTTTATCATGAATATTATTTATATTTGTTCCTGGGTAATGGATGTTGTCTATGTATTTAAGTATTTATATGTATCTATCTATTATATATATCGTCGTCTAGGACCCACAACACAAGCCTTATTGAGCTTACCGTGGGACTAGGTCGATTTGTGCAAGATTGTCCCACAATATTTATTGATTGATTTATCTACTTCCACCATGTACGGTTGGCTTCATAAATAAATATTCACAAGTATTCAATTTTCAATCTTCTTCCCAAATTCTGAAGTGTATACTTACCTACATATTTATAGACGTGACTGTATGTACCACTTCACCCAGACATAGTAAGTACGTACTTGTAATCCTTGTAGAAGGAACGTAAAAGCTTATCTGATAATTAAATCTATCTAAAAACGTATTATTTTTTATGTAATTTTTATACAACTTCCACATTAAAACGTTTGCCTTAATTTAAATTTAATGAAAACATGGAGCATAACCAATGTTATTTTATAAAAGCTCTTTTTTCGTTTTATTACCGTAAGTGGATAAACATAAAAGGATGTTCCGAGTCTTTCCAGTAGACTATAATTCAAAATAGGGGCTATAAAGCGTGTCTTATTTAATCCTTATTATAATACTTGATTTTCTTATTCAATCCTTATTTTCATAAAGGGGTACGTAAGAAAAAGTGTGTGTTCAGTTGTGGACAATAGTTAACAGCTTGTGGACGTCTAGGACATGTTGTATCTTTCAATGTGGATAAGGGTTCAATGAGAAAATCAGCCTTCATAGCCAACTTTGAAAAGTCCACCGGAAAGACTCGGATCATCGTTTTGTGTTTGAAGCAAATAAGGAATATAAGTATGTAATTTTTAAGATACCTATAAAGGTTTAATATTTTTGGTATAAAGGTCAAAATGGTGCTAAACTTCACTGCTAGGAGGGATCAAAATGGAACTTTTCTGTTCAAGGTTCCACATTTTTTACGTTTCAAGCTTTCTAGTACAAACAGCCACTACGTTGGCACTTCAGTTGACGTGTTGGCCCAAATGTTCGATTCATATTAATGCCTAAATATTCAATTAGTCTAGAATAGACTAGACTCCAACTCGGTCCTTGGCATCTAGGTTAGCGAAATCCATCCATTCATAAAAATAAATGGTCAAGTGCATGTCGACGTCGAGTCACGTATAATTGACGTTTTTTTGCGTTCATACTATACATAAAACTACATGTATAATTAGGGCTGCGAGTCAACTGAAATAAGTAAACAAAGTACTCAAAATCCAAGTCTCGTTGAGACAAAGTGAAGGTCCATTGGTTAACTCACTCGTTGATGTCTTTTTTTGGAGTGTAATTTTGTCTTGTGGACCAATATAATGCAGTTCACTAAACCGTTGTCATAAACTCATTTCAAATAAAGGTATGTAAGATTAGTAGTATGTAAGTAAGTTTTAATTCAAACATTAAGGGCTTACCCCCCAAGGTTTTTATCGATATTTGACAGTTTCAAGCCGTTATAACTAAATTTACACTGCGGATTGAATAGGCTAGACGGCAAAAAAATATTTTTAGATCATTAACAAATATTGTACACGTATATTTTCTTTTGTTCTTCAAATCAAAAATGACGAAAACACAATGCGTTCAAGTTTCGCATAACGTCTCTATTAGGTACATTTCTTACCTAGTAGTGACGTCACCAGCCCCCACTCCGGAATTTTAATGCTCTTTATTCTAAATCCACCATAAAACCAAAGGATACAGACAGATAAGGTCATTGGCGTTGATTATCCCCTTAAACGATTAAACAGTAATATCTTTGAAACCCCCGAGTTATGAAACTTCGGTATTGAACTTTCAAGTCAACTTATACATAAAAGCAGTTTAACCAATTTAAATTCAGAACGGGAGCGGTTTCATATCATAAGGTATGCTGGAACCGTTCGGAAACTATTCCGTAAATTTAATATTGCAAGCTTAGACTTGCTGGGCTGCCATTTTAGTACCAGAGCAATACATTATCTACCTTCTTGTTCCTAGCATGTTTCTTGACTTATGCCACGTTAAAGTTTTAGTGGTATAGAGTCAAACCACGTTATCTTTTCTCAGCAAATGAACTGTCAAACTTGAAAGTGTTATTTTAAACGACTTCTATGAAATTATGACGTTTACTAACACTTTCACATTCTGTGCTATCAAAATCTAGGAAACTTAGCATAGACTGACTCTACCTATACAATTTTATTTCACAATTATTCTTGTTATGCCACAAATTAGGTATTTATTGTACTATATTGGTGTTGTGGTGTGTAGTACTGCCGCGAATGCAGGAGGTCGCTGGTTCGATCCCAGCCCTGGGCACTGAGGGCCTTGGTCACTTTTTCTGTAGTACGAGTATATGACATCTCTTTCAATTTATAGGTGTTTATTGATTTTATCACATATTATTTAATTTCTTTTATCTTGCTTATTAGTTATAAGTTTCGATTTTTGTTTATTCCTTATCTTTAAAATAGCTCAACACGTTGTTAAATAGATGGCGCTGTTTTTAAATTTAGATTATTGAGATATTTGGTTCGGCTTCGATAGCGTCGTTGTGTTTGTGGTGCGTGGTAATTAAGGTTATCATTTTGACTTTACATTGTAATTAGAAAATTCTGTGAAGAAAAATGTGAGGAAAACAGCATACGTACATCCGCGAAGAAATTCAAGGATATTATGTGAAGTCTCCAACCCGCTTTGGGCCAGCGTGGAAATCAATCCCTCTCGCGCTTGAGAGAAGGCCTGTGCCAAGCAGTGGGCTTTATATAGGCTGGATTATTTTAATTAGGAAAGTAGGTAGGTATAAATATGTTTGAATAACTAATTTCACATATTTACGAACACCTAAAATTGGAGGACAATCCTAAAAACAAAGTAAAACAGAGTTCTCCATAGGACTCATCAAATATAGTACATTACAATGGTAGTGTGGAAAGTATGTCATTACTTCACGAGTTCGGAGGTTTCTTGCCAGGAGCCGTATTTGAGTGGCAATACTCGGGGCGAGTGAAAAATGACATATTCGCACGTGTATTGAACGACGTTTTTCAATACAGATGCGAAAAAAATAAAAATACAAGGAAGTACAAAAGAACGAATTTGATAGTACCTATTTATTAATATTTCTGTGCTTAATACTATTGAAAATACAGTAGAATAATTAAGAGCATCTTCAAAATGTTAATATTCTTTATTTCTCATTAACAAAAAAATATTAATGGCACACGTGGTATTGCAAATCGCATGTGACAAATCGTATCGGCATGTCTATAGAGCCTTCGAACATGTTTGCCTGTTTGAAAAACTTCTAATAAGATCGTATTCGTCGTATCGATTCCGTGGTTTTCCCGCTTTGTAGCGGAAAGCGACCACCCACAGAGAACTCCCCTAGCGGGTTCCCGGCGCTCAATGTGTTAATAGTAGGTATTTCGTTTTATTACGTCTCGGTAAAGTTAACTTACAATAATACTCTTCGGTAAGCATTCATGTGTTGGAACAAAACGAAATTTAAAAATATTGCAAAAGTAAAAAGTACTTTCGCAAAAACGAACTTTGCACACGCAATAGGTACAACCAAAAAGCAACTGTATTGAAAATTATATTTCCTACCAATCTAACGAATGGCACGGATTGTGATTAATATGCCCAGAATGATCCTCGAAAAACCATCCATTCATCCGACTGTCATCACTGGACCCGTGCAAATTAATCATGCAAATTGACAGGGCGCCATATGCCCTGGAATATCGCCCGCAATTTGTAATATATTGTGTGAAAAATTAGTCGGGCCCTGGAGGGAAACTACCTTAATTTTTTTATTATTATTTATATAAGTAAAGATATTACATCTTAAGTATTATACATTTATATTCTCGCCAAACTGTTACGTTTGATGGCGAGGTAAATCCTTAAGGTACCTAGCTCATTTTACTAAAAGGAAACATTCCCTTATTTTCGAAAAGAAACAATACTGCAATTAATTTTTTTTTAATTCGCTGGTGTAATTCGGAAATCAAACCAGGTAAATACAGTTTTGTTTATTTTTATGAATAAGGGAATGTTTCCTTTAAGTAAAATGAGCTAACTTAAGGATTTAAGTAGTTTCCTACCAGGGCCCTACTTATTTTTCCACACTATAGAAATAACTGTGGAACAAAGATAACTGAAGGGCCATTTGCGCCAACCTGGGTTAGCCGACTAACCCAGAGTTATAGCTCGGCCAGGGTCTGCATAGTCAGAGATAATCATACTGTCTCTTTCGTACCCTAGTATTACCTGCCCAGAGAAAGGGATGGATGCAGTGTTTTTCTTCCACGGTTAGTGCGTTTGTTGGGTGGCCAGACTATAGCTATCAATAATTATACTCCAAAATAATAAGTGAAGTAAAATCTTTCTTTGCGATTTCTGCTGTTATAACAGTAGAGTAGGGAATACTTTAGAATGCAGCTAAAAAAACGATATCTATCAAAGTAACCCCCTGTCAATTGTAAAAAGTTGTTAAGCTACTTTTTTTTTTCGCCAAAAGTACGCAACATTTTTTTTATTATTTCTAAAACTTATTAATTGGATTACATATATTTTTTTTGTACATTTTTTTTTAAACTGACAAAGAATACAACTTCGATATTTAAAAATTAATCAAGGTAACCCCGTTTTACGGTAGCGAATGCCGATTCGCTTTCCGACTTTATAGTCAATTGAATGCAGTCACGGTAATGTCGTTAGCTCTCGAATATCACCGTAAAATCGTGTAACTGTAAACAAACCGCCATCGCCATATTGATCATAATAACCTAACTTTTAGGTTTTTAATGAAATCTCCAAGATTAACTTATTTATCTTATGTTTTGTATGTTGCGATGATACGACCATTTCAGTAGTGAATGGTTTCAGTGGTGTTTGATGCGGTAGTGTGAAAATACAAGGAGAAACAGTGACAAAACATGTGACGCCTTTTGTTTACATTGTTAGGAAGTTCCATTGACGGCGATTTTAGAATAGTTTTTGCAGCTTTATTAAATTATTACGCATTTGGTAAATATTTTTGTGATATCATTGTTTCATTTGGTCGATCGCATAAAGTTATTTGAGCGAAATTGATAGTATTATTGTGGTTAATGCCTTATTTTAATGTACCCCATACAAAAATGCCAAAAAAAATTGTTTGTCCAATATGAACAAGTACAATTGTTTATAGATTTCCATACAAATAGCAAAATGCACATGTTTTTGTATTCGCGCAAATGAAGTAGCTCCAAGGTTATATTCGTCAATAATAATATATATATTTTTTTCTAAATTCGTACTAATATTATCTGTGTTAGTCTGTCTGTCACTTACTTCTTCACCCTAAAAGCGCTGAACGAATAATTATGAAAATTTGTATGGGGGATAGTTTGGCTCCTGGGAAAGGAAGTAGAATAGTTTTTATTCTAATTCTACGTAAACAAAGTCGCGGGCAAAAGCGAGTTTCGTTAAATTTTTTAAAAACGTTACTATGAAAATTCGTTTGGGTAGAGCCACCTTAATTGAAAGTACCTATAAATAAATAAATATTACTGGACAAACTTACACAAATCGACCTAGTCCCACGGTAAGCTCAATAAGGCTTGTGTTGTGTTGTGAGTACCAGACGACGATACATATAATAGATAGATACATATAAATACTACAAAACTCAGGAACAAATATTCATGATAAACACACATAAATGCCCTGACCAGGATTCGAACCCGGGGCTTCCTGCTTGGTAGGCAGGGTTACTACCGACTAGGCTAGGAGGCCTATTATGTTTCATATTTAAACATACTCCAGAAACCGAGTACTATCAGCTGTAAAGCAATAGGTAACTAATCTATTAGCTTTTAAAATAATTAGATCTTCAAGATTATCTAATATTATCACCTGGAGATAAGGATAATTTATTATTCCCTAATGTGACCCTTGGGATATGGCCCGAGTTGATGTTTTTAAACCGTTTCGCTGTTTTTAACTTCGCTAAGTAGTTTACCTACTTTTAAACGAGCAGTATTATATACAAATACTGCTCGTTTAAAAGTAGGTAAACTAATTAATTTTACTAAAAATATACTACTTTGTCGGTTGTTCATAAGGTGTTTAAGAATGATCCTTATCGACAAGCAACGATGTGGTACCTTCTACTAAAACGCGCAATATAAAATATTGTCACTTCTTTATCTGCGAAAGTCGCATTTTTTTTGTTAACTGTATTTTTAACTGTGTTTGTGTACAATAAAGTGTTACTTACCAATCATAATAGTATTTTATACAATTGTGATATAATGAAGAGTTTTTCAGTCGAGTACCGTGTAAGTAAGGTACGAGATTGAAAAACTTAATTATATTACGATTGTATACAATACTTTTTCTACGAGTCATCATCATCATCATCTATTGAGGAACAATTTTATCATTCAATTTCATTGACTTAACAAGGATGTAACACAAAAAGATGGCCGGCAGGCCGGCGCGGTCGGCGCAGGCGTGAGGCGCGCGGTCGGCAAAGTCCCAGGCGGCATCGCAAATAAGTATAGAATTTGTATGAAGTTCTATTATAGTTGCCTACAGCGTATCGAAATGAGATATTATAGTTGAGTTGGATCGACTGTCTAATGTCGAAAAGTATGAGCTTATACTTTTGTCTATGTACTCGTAATTGGCAGATTAATGTCGGCGAGTAGAAAAATTTAATTATAAAACCAAATCAAGTGTCAAACTTAAGAACGCGTTCCTATAGTAGTTTATGCAACAGTGATATAATAAGGGATCTTAAAACTTGAGGGTCAAAACGAGACGAAGAGGAGTAATAATAGACCCGAGAGTTTTAAGAACCAATTATGAACTGTTGCATACGCTAGTTTTTCTACGACAGATAAAATAGCGTAAAAAGCGAAATCTAGAAAGATGGCAGAATGTGGAGGATGGCGTGCCTAGACCTGCCTAGACCCCGAATATCTTTGATAAACAGAAATTGGAAAATGATGAACAAGGAAAACCCTTTTGCATGGCGGCTCCTTTTGATTTACAGAGTAATTTGCGCCCTGGGCGCTTTTCTTAAGGATTGACCGTTCAAAAAGGACCTCATCATCAAACGCTGTTAATGTCATACGCACAACTGACACGGTTGCTTTCTATTAAGGCTGTGGTCGAAATTAATCTTACAATTTAATTATTTTTGGCACATCTCTATAGTAAATATAATAATGTGTATATTTTTTGCAATGAAGAATATGAGAGCTTTCGTATAGATTTTCTTTATTATAAATATAGCGGCATTTTTTGAAAAAAAGTTGATACGTCGAACTCTTATATTTCATTAAACTTCTTTTTTGTATGGAAAGGTAAAAAAATAATATCAGACATTAATTAAGCATCCTCAATTTACACGAAACTGTTACCAAACTCGACCACGTAGCCTTGGTTTTCGTTATATAATTTTTTGAAGATATCTATAAACTGCTACGAGATATTAAACATTAAACTTTATATAAGTAAGTGTATACTTTGTATAGGTATTTCTTACAGGAAAAAACTATAGAATTACTATTGACATTGCCACTTTTAACTCAAGTTACAAATGTCACCAGCACTCATTAAAACATGTTGATTTAGCCTCCTGAAGTTTAATAGCTGTAGGTTGTTTGAGTTCATGTTTTCAAAACATTACGAAACTTGGTTTTATGACGAATTTCCTGTATTGCTCGAAACTCGGAATTTGGAGACGTGTAATGAACATTATAACATTAATTGAAGTGATTTTAGTGCTTGATTTATATATTCAGTGTAGCCATGAAGATTATCAAGTAAGCTCAGTATATCTCAGTATTTAGTTTACAAAAAAAAAACACTTCCTTTATCTATAGCCCCTCAGTTCTGTCAGTAGAATACTGCGCGAAATTCAAAATTTCTATAAGCGGTTAATGCTAAGAATTATCGAGAAATTGCTCGACAATTCTAAGCTTCCACTCTGCCATCCTTGGTCTTCATCATCGGGTTTACTTCCACAAATTAAAGGTTTTTGTAAGAAGATATGAGCTACTTAAGAAAACATCCAATCACCAAGCAGGTGCCTTTTTCATTTGAGGAGTTCTCTCAATTCCCGGGCGGAGCCTTTTTATTTGAAATGGATTTAAAAAAAAAGGAAACTTCACATTCTTCCCGGCAAAAAAAGTTTTTTTTTTAGTAAGTACCACGTTGTGACAAACGGCCCGCCTGATCGAAAGCGGATGCCAGATAGAATTCTTGAAGTCGGTTCATAAATAACGGAGTTTTGGAGTAATAAACACAAAGTCCCACGAATGAGGACTAGCGCGAGTTGATTTTCCGCTAGGGGTGCTAGTGGAACGTGGGTCCTGCGGGAAAATTTCAAACGTCACTTTGACAATTCTCTTATACTGATACAGGACCCACGCATGAGTGGCGCCGTCTGGTGAGCGACAATACGGTAGCTCCTTGAGAACCTCCTCCTTTTTGTAAATTTGAAAGTCGTTTAACAGTAGCAAACAGTGGCAAAAATTGGATTTGAATTTGTACTGTTGGGTCCTCCTGCTTAAGGTGTGTGAGACATTACGACCGAGAATATAGAGTCTAGCTATAAGTTTCCTGGTATTTGATAACACAGACTGTTAAAGTTTTAAGTAAACGTTACAATTTCATAGAAGTTTTACGTTTAAAATCGCTATCACTGGAACTACCTAACAATGTAAAGAAACCGCCATATTGATCGTTACCTAACTTTTAGGTTTTAAATGAAATCTCCAAGATTAACTTACATATTTATCTTATGTTTTATAAATTACTATTTTTTATTATTATTGTTTTATAATACGACCGTTTCAGTAGTGTTTGATGAGTTAGTGTGAAACTACAAGGAGAACAGTGACAAAACATGTGACGCCTTTTGTTTACATAGTTAGGAAGATCTATTGGCGGCGATTTTAAAGACCTAAAGTTTGACATAACATATTTTTGTACTTCTCAGGTTCAAGCACGACAAAAAAAGAATGGGGAATCATTTGGAGGTATTTATGAAAATGTACGTCTATTGCATTAGTAACTCTATTAATATTGTATTTAGTTTTTTCAACTTCAGCAAACCCAGATGTATGGTCAACTATTTAAGATAAAAAATCGAAACAACGTATATGTTTTTGCTAAAAGGAAATATAAAGATATGAAAATGTGTTACCGTATACCCAGGTTTCTTTAGCCCAAGGGGGTAACATTGCCCACCAAAAACTCACCAGAATTGCGTTAAGACAACTTAAGACGTCATCGCGAGGGCCCTGTTGTATGACGCAGGTGGCCCTATTAGGAGTTATTAATTTAAGCTTATTATTTCAGGAACTAGATGTACAAACCAATGACAAAATTGTATCTTTGGAACTAGACACCAGCCGAGTGCCAAGACCCGTGAAATATAGAAGAAAAGGCAAAATTCATCAACATGACAAGTCAAGGAACAAAAAAGGCAGACTAATAAAAAAAATGAATTATTTTCAGTCCGCGGAAAATGCACGGCGAGAGGAACCTTTCGATATTATTGTTCATATTAAAGCTTAGAAAATGATCTTCTTATTTAATTCATGTACCTTTGATCAACTATTGATGGGCGTACAGTCAACTACAAAAATATGAATACAGCCAAAGTGCCAAAAATATGTATACAGGACTTTATTGCCTGAACATTAAGGTCGTGTATACATATTTTTGGCACTTTGGCTGTATTAATATCTTTGCAGTTGAGTGTACAGTGCGACATAAAAAGGGGGAAATTTTGTCAAAAGTTTTTAGCGACAATAAATAAATATTGTGGCACAATTTTACACAAATCGGCCTAGTCCCACGGTAAGCTCAATAAGGCTTGTGATTTGGGTACTAGACGACGATATATATAATAGATAGATACATATAAATACATAGAAATTAAATACATAGAAAACATCCATAACTCAGGAACAAATATTCATGATAAACACACAAATAAATGCCCTGACCAGGATTCGAACCCGGGACCTCCTGCTTCGTAGGCAGAGTCACTACCGACTAGGCTAGGAGGCCGTTAGAGGCCGTAAAAGTTTTAGCGACAATGATCGGTCTCCGCGCTGAAAAATGGCTGATTAAAAACTTAATTATTACATTCTTTATAAGAGAAAAATGCCCAAAATGTTAGTTTACCTTATCAGTACAGGGTGCGTAGCCAAGGTGGCAATCGTTCACGTTCAGTCGCTAACGAAACGCAACTGTCATTGTCACACTAATAAGGAAGAGTGATAGAGAGAGGTAGCTACGATACGTTTTTAAGCGTGAGCGATTGGCATCTTGGCTACGCACGCAGTATAATTGTTGCTTCTATGGTTAGCGAAAGTAACCTGCATTATTTAACTCGAAACATCGTGACAGAGTGGTCATTCTAATTAGGAATGCTGTCTTCGCTGAAAAGGGCCACTCTGTCACGGTGTTTTCTAGGACACCACGTAGAAGAAAAATACGTTATCTACATAAAAATAATAATAGTCTACTTCAAGCACATATGTTGCTTTTATTAGTCATTTCTACCATTATAGTTTTATACACGATCAAAAATCAGAAAACTCGAGAAAAACGCATTTCTTTGTCGATAGAAAAGGAGAACGGCCTAAATATATCAGTAATTTCGTAAACAAACATGATGTGTCAAACGGTAAACTTACTGCTCGCACTTATCTGACAATGGTCCTTTGTTCAAAATAATTTTCATGGTAAGTCGAAAATATTCGATTAATCAAATATTTGGTTAAGAAACATTGTACTTAACTTATTCCTAAAGGCCTATCCAATGATGTGCCACAAGCCGGTATTTGGCAAATAAATAAAATTTTGCCATTCAGTTACATATAATTATGGGACACCCCCCCTAAACATATTTTTTTCGCAACTTATAGGCAAAACTGAGTAGCGGCACACAAAGTACACCTCTAGCTGTAATATCATTGCCTTTGCTTTATAGTTACAGAGTAAAACCGCTGTGATAATTATACGGACGGACGGACGCACAGACGGACTGGACGAAACTATAAGGGTTCCGTTTTTGCCATTTTGGCTATGGAATCCTAAAAAGGGAAAATATGAAAAGCCTCATATAAATCCCTATTTGGTTTTAAATATTTAGTGCTGGTATCATCCTTTAAGCCGCCATCTTGTTACGATCCGCCGCTCAGGTGACAGTGACCGCCCGGAGTGTGAAGACACGTACCTATATCTGCCATTTGTGAAGGTCAGCATTTTGTGGCAAATACGTCGATTTCCAATATTTATAAATATAAATATTTATAAGGTAGGTCCCAAGGACCCTCGACCATTCCAGCTTAACCCGTCTACTTTTATGACTACAATGTATTTTCATTTATTATTTTTATGTTTAAGAATAGGCGTAGCCAAGTTTTACCCACAGAATACAAAAATATGGTACTTACCCACGCCCAGGCCTTTCAAATTTAGATAACCGAAAGGAATCAAATAGTCTTTTATTTTACAAGGGTTTCAACACGACACTGTCTATCTCATCAAAAAACCATTCAATCTTTCCTACCTTACCTGAAGTGACACAGTAACGGGAATTTGATATATCCCTTCTACCAGGGGTCGGCAACCTTTTAGCAGCCAAGAGCCACAATAGTAGTTAACTAAAATAGACGCGGGCCGCAGTTTGAATAGTGATTTTAACATACAGGCGCTGTCGTCGCGCACTGTTCCAATACAAAATAGTCAAGGAGGCTCGCGGGCCGCCTCAGCCGCCTGTTGCCGACCCCTGCCTTACACCCTTTGAGCCTAGCGGTTGACTGTAATGTAAAACAACCCGCTGTAATACGGGGTTAAAAAAAATGGTGATCCGTTTAAGGGCATAATCAGTAGAAAAAAAATATGTCAAAAAAATCGCGTATCATGGACTGATTACGCCTTGAAACAAATCACCAGGGCCTATACTATGAAAATAGAACGATTGCGGATTAGTGTCTCCATCTCTGTCACACTTGCATATTGGAGTGACAAAGAGGTTTTCCCGTCAATGCCAATTTTAGAAGTTCGTGGAAGGTATGCTGCATTTTTGTTGCATCTTGTATGATAAATCTAGGGGGCTAGACAAGATGATACTCTTTTGCACTAATTTTGCATGCCCGAAATGTACTTAAATAGTTTGTGGTTATGAATTTTTTGACAAAAAAGTGCGCAAGAAGATTAGCGCAGTAAATTAAATATTCCTTGTCCATTATGGTGCCTGATTTTAAGTGTCCAACACTGGTCCGTCATCCTAAAACAGTCATCTTGCTACTTATATTTAACTAGAATCAAGACAAATTAGGTATTCATTAATTTTATTTACAATACACAGTGCTCATTACCGCACTAGTGCAATAATGAGCACTTTATGTGCCTGCGTCAAAAATTCAAACAACCATAATTGTAATGTTAATTAAGGGATCGTATCCGGAACACTACGCTGCGCTCCAAGACTCAAATTATGGATGTACGTCGGAAAGCGGCCAAGTTGAAATGGGACTGGGCGGGTCATGTCTGCCGTATGCCGAACGATTTGTGGGCCAAGACAACCACAGAGTGGGTACCCCACAACTCTAACCGGAGACCAGGCAGACCGCGTCGGCGATGGCGGGATAACTTAGACTCCTTTTTGGAAGATTGGCCAGATGTTGCACAAGACCGAAACGAGTGGAAGAAGAGGGGGGAGGCCTTTGCCCAGCAGTGGGACACATTAGGCTAGAAATAAATAAAATAAATAATTGTAATGGAAAACGTCGTACGATACATGTGCGAATAGGTAATTCGCACCTCGTGTCAATTTAAAACACTCACTTCGGTCGTGTTGTATTCTATCGCCACTCATTGCGAATTTTCTCCTATTCGCACTTGTATCGTAATGTACTATGATTATTTATCATTTATCATTCAATTCCTTATATCTAACTTGTTATTTATACGTTTCGGTTTCAGTTTAACTGTCCCATTAAATCTATGATTTTTTTTAATTTTACTTCTTTTTCTTTCTCTTGTTTCTATTCCCTTATTCCCATTTACTCTTGCAGTTTTCGAGCGCTTCGGCTTTTTCTTATGTACGTAGTTCTTGAGGTTTCGCTTGAGGCTTCTTAAGATTTTCTTCAGAGATTTTGGATTCTTTTTTGCCTGTGGATAGCGTTGACGGAGTTCCTTCATTAGGTGTTTGATTATTGATTCTGTCACTGTTGCTTCTACGTGGCGCGCGAACTGAAAATAATACCAGAAGTAAGTATTACACAGCGTGGGTATTTGATACGGGCGAATATTTTAATGACGATTACTATTGGACCTAGGGAACCTATTTACGGTAATTTGTTTAGGAAATTAAGATGTTTTTTTTTCATACTTAAAAATTCAACACGCAATGTATTGCATCCACATAAATTAACGTAGCTATCTAAACATCATACGAGTATCACGTCAGTGTCATTTATCATGTCCAACAAAGTTGGACGACATACATTACAGCTCTGTCGCACCTTAGAAAAATCATTACACCTAATTAATAACACAATTTAACGAAATTATTTTCCCATACGATCCATATGAACCGGTACTATAGCTAGCTTAATTATTGGCCCGTATCAAATACCCACGCTGTATTCAATTAATCAATCAAAGGCCTTGAAGGCTATTACAGACTATGAAAACAGTGTTCAGGTAGAGAGACAGCGTTTTGCATGACTATGTAAGCCAATGCGGGAGTGGCAGAAACGACCGTATGCCTGGCAGGTGTGCACTGGTGTTCGAGGGACGAAAATCCACGACGAAGCTTGGTCTAGTATTATAATCAATTGTTATTAACAGGGATCGGAGATTCAGATGCTTTTATACCTAAAATTCTCGGCCTCAGTACTTACATCGTGTTGGTGTTGAGTAATATCGAGACGTATTTAAAAAAAGTATTTTGCTTTTGAAAAGAGTTTCTCTTAATATGCCATAATCAAAACACGATACCTTTTATCACGCTTCGAAACGAAACACCACGATTATTTTGTTACCCTGTTTGTAGTTAAAACTGTTTACCAACGTGTAGCTATATTAACGAAACTGGTGAAAATAGTCATAACCTAAATATCTTGACAAGTATCACTATTGCTTGATGTTTTATATAATCCTGGAATCTTCATCTTAAATAATTAAATAAAATTATAATTATATTTAGTCACAAACAGTGCCCAACAAATAGCACTAGTCAAATAACCCGCCCCGTGTCATCCCTGGTGCAAACGTGCCCATTACGCTTGCGGCATTGCCACGCTGAATCGCGATTGACAATCTTTGCACCAGGAATGACCCGGAGCGAGGGTCAAGACCTCTCTCTCGAAAACGCTGCCCAATGTCCGCGACCAAGGCGCGATAAGGCGATTAAATAATATTTTTAAGAAGCCGGCTCCATACTTGCTGAGAGTGTAGGTGTTAAAGCATCCGAGTTTCCGATCCCTGGTTATTATTTATTTTACGCTACTAGGATCAGTTGGTTATAAGTATCTCGCTAGACTTACATATTATGTCAAACATCATCATCAACCTAAAAGAAATAATAAAGCTTAATGTACAAAAGGCGGACTTAATGCCATGCGGCATTATCTACTATATAACACACTTACCAAGGTCGGAGACTACCTGTATGTAGTTTAGTATTTTAAGATAAATAATCACTCACCCTGTCATGGTCCGTGGAAACTCTATTATTTAGAGAATTTGACTCGACATCCAAAATTTGTTTGAATGCATCTTCCTGAAATTAATACTACTTTAGAGGATACACTAGGTAATAGGAATAATACAAGTGTAACAAAAATGCTGGTTATTCGTTTTAGGGCATCATCCAACAATAAATCCGAAAACCTATTTCTCCCAGATCTAGACTTGCGTGGGTTCATTCTACTCAGAACTACGAGCTGATTCGATCCTGATGATCAATGAAGTTGAGCCAAAGCAATATTTCCGTATGAACTTTGGAAATAGGAAATAGGAAAAAACCTATCCGACATAGCCCGGGGCGGGACGAGGCGGCCCGACACAACCGACTTTGGGGCTCGTTGATCACGCGACGCCTTCCATACAAATTGAAGCCTCGCTCGTCCCGTCCCTTTCCACTGTGAGACATCCTTCAATAGGTAAGTACTGTTTAGTAGTATTGCGCTAGACTTACATTGTTTCGTGGCCATTTTTCACAATAACTGCAGATAAAACAAATGAACAGGACCAACACTAGGATATATCCCATTTTGAAGTCCAATTCTAGAGTCAATACAAAGACGACCTGAAACAATTGTATTAACGTTTTATGTTTACTTTCAAATTATAGTAAAATAAAATTGGAACAGGCATTAATATTTTCAAGTGAACAATAGTACAGTACGATACAAGGACGAAAAAGAAGTAACTCGTAACGAGGGGCGATAAATTAAATCACGACCGTAGGGAGTGGTTTAAATCGACAAGAGCTGCGAATGACCTCTTCGCACGTGTATTGTACGACGTTTTACAGTACATGACACACAAGGCCCTTTGAATATTCGACGCAGGCACGTAAAGTGGTCATTATCGCCCTAGGGCGGTAAAGTAGCAACATGTGTACTGTAAAACACTAACTGAACCGTTGTACCATTGATTCAGTGTTATGAAAAATATTGTATCAGTGTACAATTTCGTTATTCATTTTTAGGACAGAAAATTATAATCTATCAGAAATTATTAGAAACTCACATTAATTAAAACAATGACGTGCCTTGTATTAAAAAATCACCACACTCAAATGACAATGAAAATATAAACTTACCTAGGCAGTTTATTTTAAAAAGGACTCCGATTCACACCTTAATGGTACCATGTTGTTCGTTCCAAGCCTTGATAACACACTGTTTAGTATTCTTACATTTTGGTTCTGTTACCTGTCAAAAGGATGTTTACCATTATTTTTCAAGTTTTATTTGCAAGATCCGTGATATGATTTGTAGCCGTTCGTCCTCCACGCTTTTAATTCGAGTCGTTGTTTGATCAATTAATCAATTATTAATAAAATAAATAATACATGGGCAGAGTGTACCTTTTTGTACGATTTGGGGTCGAAACTCTTGGTCCATGGGGTCCCAGCGCACACAAGTTTTTTGTATAAATCGCGTAACGTCTGGTTGATGTAACTGGTGACCGAAGAGGTGGCTTCCTCACACACTATCATTGTAAAATAAATAAAAAAACTTTGTTTGGTGAGGGAACCAAATTTTCAGTAAGAGATTTGAAATTTTGCTTATGGACTCCTTATTAAAATATAAGAAAAGTTATAAAGTTTGAATTATGAATATGATTTGATTTGATTTGAGTTTAGGTCGTCAAATGATTAGCTGGCCATATATATTCGGGACTATCTGCCAATAAATGTATGGAAAATTTGTCTGGTGGATGCCCGGCGGACATACCCACTATGGAGATCCAATGGATTGCCCGAACGTAAATGGCTGGCAAATCGCGTTAAGGCGTCATGGTAAGGGATGACTCACACTAGAACGGGACGGGACGGGACAAGGCGGGACGGGACATCCGAGGGCTCCGAGCTATCACGTGAATCTCTCTAGGCCTCTGATCGCTAAAGCCTTATGTATGCCCATATGGTCATACTTCTCCGCTAGGATGTGTTAAGAGTCGGTGGAGATCGTCCTGCGAAGCACTTATTTTTGTGTTTATCGTGAATAGGTTCCTGAGTTATGGATTTAGTAATTATTCTATATATTTGGGATATTTAATAAAATTGTATTTTATAGCGTATTTTAAGTTTTTAATTCAATTGGAAATAGCATTTTGTACAATTTATTTAATAAGTAAGATTTTTTTAATAAAACTAAGTTATAAAAAACATTTCTTACTAAATTAGGTATGATAAAATAAAACATATCCTTACTTAATTAAATAAATTAGGTATGATAAAATAAAACATATCCTTACTTAATTCAATGAAGCATTTCTAACAAAATCGGTTTTTATTTCGTTTTGTTTGAGTTTTTTTTAATACTACGACGGTGACATACAAGCATACGGCCCGCCTGATGCTAAGCGGTCACCGTAGCCTATGGATGCCTGCAACACCAGGGGTGTAACGTGCGCGTTGCCGACCCTTAAAAAAAAGGAGGATTCGCTGCTGTGTGTTTTATGTTTTGAGTTTTAAATAAATATAAAAATTAAAAACCCGGGACAACATATAGAATGATACTTAGGTGTGTTATATTAGTCTAAGGTCCTGTGACTATTACCCATATTTTGGGACACGAACATCTTGTCGCTACAGCTTTAATGTTCACCAAACACGGAACTATTTCCAAATTTTATGACTACAATGAAATTATCTGTATGTATACCTACCTACTTAAATCTAAATAAAAAACTAATCTTAATTAAAATAGGTCCAAAAAGGGCCGGCCACGTGCCAAAGACGCTAAGAACATTCTCTCGCTGGCTCGCGTTTGGTGTTTAAATTAACAATTTAAATTAACAATTTAAATTAACAATTTAAATTAACAATTTAAATTAACAATTTAAATTAACAATTTAAATTAACAATTTAAATTAACAATTTAAATTAACAATTTAAATTAACAATTTAAATTAACAATTTAAATTAACAATTTAAATTAACAATTTAAATTAACAATTTAAATTAACAATTTAAAGTTTGACAGTTCGTTTGCTTTGAAGTGATAACGTGGTTTGACTCTAGAGCTCTACGCTATCCCAATACTTGTCATCTTTAAACTAATGTCAACAATAGAGGTGCTAGACGCGTGTCATCTATTGGGCACTAGCGTGTCGAGCACTTGGAGGTTTAATTTACTTATGCGCTGCGAGATAAAGCTGCCAGCTTTCTGGTCTCCGGTGGTGTTGATAAAATTTTCCTCACGGCCTAATGCCACCAAATGCCACAAAGGGACCCCGATATTTGTGCTCAGGTCTAAGTTTTAGAGAAATCGAAAGGGTGCTCGCCTGGCGCCCGTTCCGTTTTCCACGGAATTTGGCTCATACCGTCCGGCCTCTTGCTATCGTCTTTCAAAGCGCCGTTTGTTTCGAGGATAGCCGGCGTGTTGACAGTGTCAGGAGACCGAGGTATGATGTCGTTGCAGGGCAGCGTGTCGGGTTAGACGGCCGGCGCTCGCCAGGAAAGGTCGTGGTGTCCAAGCTCGTTGACAGTCTGCCGCAGGGACCTACGAGTATGTGAGGGTGCAGACCTGTACCACTCAGGCTTGTGCCTAAACGAAGAGTGTCTGGCTCTTGAAAAGGAGGGGAGCGCGACTAGTCACTGGCCCGATACTCCTACACTGACTGCAAGCAGCTGCATGTAGGCCCACAGCTGGAAAGCAGGATATCACAGTGAAATACCCAGTGTGGTACCCTCGCAACGCTAAAGGTTTAAGTTCAACAACTTGGGCAAGCTATGCATTTCTAGCCCCAGTCACGCATGCCGTCTTGTTTTTTAAAACAATGCTAGTAAGGTCTTGCTATAAGTCAGATGTTTCAAGCAGCACCCTGGGAACGACACTTACGTTCGTGGCTGTAAAACCCTATTCGGGAGAGGATCTCTCGTCTGCACACACGGCAGGTGTATGCTCCTCCAGGTGGATGGGGGTTGGAGACTTGCTCGTGTGTTATTCTTTCAAACAGTAGAACCCGGCCTCGTCGTGCATTAACTGACCCTCATGAACGCCATATAACATATGCCTTTAATGTTTTTCCCATGAGGAGGTAGTGCCATGGACGGAAGATAGAAGCGCTGGCAATGGAATCTGATGCGCAGATGATGGTAATGCGTGTTACGATGAGATGAATAATTCTGGAACATCCATCAATATTTCTCTATCTATTTCTAACACTAATTCAGTGGATTGGTTTTTATAGTTTTAAGATTAATTAGGCAATGCTGGTCGATAAGTTTAGTTTATTATCTCGTTATTCGGTATACGTTGATTCTTAGCCGCAAGCCTTTTTATTTTGCAGTTTCGCTTTAGGAAACCACAACATCATTGTTCTGGGTTTGATACGTTTGATTAGGTTTTATTGAGGGTAAAGTAGTGGTGGGCATCGTATTTTATGTATTTACACCGATGGCAGATGTGTAGTTTATTGTTTCTTTGAGTAGTTTCAATTGACATGGCATGAGTAATTTTTATTATAACAGAAAGTACGTATTTCAAAACGTCTTTGCTTTTGACAAGTGCGTTTAAGTAGGTGTTGTAACCTACATATTTGTAGTTATCCCACTTTGACATAAAAGAGATAATTATCACAAATGACATAATGTCACGCCGACAACGTGGTAAATTGCTTGAAATTATAAAATGAACGATAACATTGGAAAAACAGTCATTTATATAATCACATAATGCGTCACTTTCGCACTTGTTAGAAAATGACAGCCGTGGTGATATTAGGCGATATAAACTCGATCATATTTGACTAGATCCCAGATATTTATTTAGGTAACTAGTGGTCCGCTCCGAACGTGAGCTCGCGATCTTTATATCTCGCTCGGCAACCCCTAAACCGTAATTTATCGTACGAGCTACCAAATTCCACGACGATACACAAATATACATACAAGCATACAAAAAGCCGGATTGTACCAGACTCTGAAAACATCGCTCGCTTCGACCGATCGTTTAAATATTTTTTAATAGAATTGTTTCTTGATTCACAACACTAGTTTGAGAAATCAGACGAAAGCGTACAAAGTTATAGCGGAAATAGTTCTTTACGAACTGTATCAACATATTCTAATAAACACTATTGTTTTACTAGACAGTCCACGGAAAAATGGGTGGGAGGTCGATGGAGGATGGACATGACGATGTTTACAAATAAAAATACTGTAAAGTGATACGTTAACAAAAATGTTGTTCAATATTTTGTAATAATATGCATTATGTTCATCACAGTTTGGGAAAAAATCCAATTATGTTCTTACGGGTAAGTTTTATTTATTTATATGCATTTAGTTTTAGTTCATCACAACACATAATATAGCAGTTTCTTTTGGGACTTGGGACGCAAAGCGGGTGGTGGGAGTAGCCGGATACGATCACTGCACTCGCTGCTGCGGATAAAATTGAAACTACGAGTATTGATACTGACATGAGCTGTCAGAGGTATGGTTTTGTAAAGGTTTTGCAGTAAACAATGTTAACATTAATCTTTTTTGAGATCCTAGTGTGGATCTTAGTGAACAAAACGTACATCGTGATAATTTTAACAAGAATAGCGTTTGTTAACTGTACCGTTTTCCAAAATTACAGTAAAAATAAATGGTTCATTGAAGTAAGAAGAAAAAAAGTAAGTCACATAGGTATTTGCTGTGTTCTGGTAAATCTTTAATCTCCAATATTAAATTAGTAAATGGAACAGCAAGTTCTTGTAATGTCTATAGTACGTATATTATTAAAAGAAAACAAATTGTTTTGTTAGATACTGAAAAACCTTTTGTTGAACGGAATTGAAACATAAAAATCTGCTTATATCAAGGTTGTCCTGTACGCCGTCGCCGTCACATGGGTTCAGCAAACCACTCGGGCTTTGATTATAGAGGTCATGTCACCTTGGCGGATATCTTTAGCCTCAAGCACATGCCCAGCAAATACCAATTTCTTTTCTTTCTCTGCTGCCTCCGGCTGGAAAGCTTTTTCATGGATGATAGTTAGAATTAAATGCATATTATATCATATATGCATAATAACAATAACGTTTTTATTCAGGTACTCCAATGGTTACACTTACTGGTATTCACACGATGCTACCTAGTGTTTGACGAAGGAAACCAGCACACCAAAGATAATGCGTACTGCGGTGCTTATGGAGGCTGCTTGCCCGGGACTCACGTCATGTGCATGTATGGAAAGGTAATATCACAGTTTATTATAATAGTTCTTGCGAATGGATTTTTGTCTCATAGACAAAAGCGAATAAAAATCGATTTGAAAATGACGCAAAAACAATTGAGCAGCTAGGCGTACCCACAGTACCCACACCCGCTCAAACACTAACCTATTTATGACACAGTATTACATTCAGCCAGTGTGAAAATTTGTAATTTTTGAATTTAGATCATGAAAGTTTATTTTCATCACACTTGCTCAGTAATGGTGTTATAACGCGCAAGCGTATAGAGCGGTTAGAGCCGATTTAGTCCCCTCGGGAGTTATGGATTTTAGTACAATATAACTCCCGAGGGAGTTATGAGTTTAGTTTTAGAATATAGTACATCATTTCACTTCAGACTAAGGAGGTTTTGCATCAGGTAAGGCATATTTCAAATCTTCAAACTTGGCTATAAACCAACTTTACTGTGTATTATTCAACTTTAATAAATAGATTCATTTGTATATTTGTTTTTTCCCTTACAAGTGTACTGAAAAACATTGTATGCATCACGGTCGGTAAGAGGATTACAAACTCGAGTCATTAAAAGCCCTCCGCCTACTGCGTCGGGCTTCTAACAGACCTCGTTAGTAATCCTGTACTTACCTCCCTAGATGCACAATGTACTATTCTCTGTTTTTTCCCTGGACCCTTCATACTGGGTGTTGCCTTAGGGGCTTGTACAAAACAAAATACGGAACTAAAATTTCTTCCTAAAATTTAAGATACAATTTATTTCTTTTTCTTTTTAGGATATGGGTCCTAGATGCACCGCCGGTAAGGAGCTTCCGTTTAACGATGAACAAAAGCAGCGCATGTTGAATATTCTTAATGAGTAAGTGTCGAATAATTAATGGTTACAACATCACTTGCAGACTTACGCCGGTCAAATCTTATAAGTCTCGTTTAAATTTTTTAAATAAACAGCGTGATGTTCAGACCACCTCAAATACTAGACAGCCTATCAATTCACGGTCATCCCACCTACGAGTAGGAATTCCGTACTAATTATGTATGGAAGAGCGACCGGATATTCCAGTTGCACGTTTAATCAAAATTAAACAATTATTGAACCTGGAATATTGTAGTATTAATTATATTATTGAAGTCGCATTTTGCTGGCCTAAATTAGTAGTTAGAGTTAAGGTAATATCGATACATTCTTTGGACAAAAGTCTCTGTATATTGGTAGGGTATTTAAATAGGCTAGACGACTAAAAAAAACTTAATTGACTAATAAAAAAATATTGTACACGTATTTTTATTTTGTTCGTCAATTCAAAAATAACGAAAATACAGTGCGTTCAAGTTTCGCGTACCTATTAGGTACATTTCTTACCTAGTAGTGACGTCACAAGCCCCTATCCCGGAACTTCGAATACTTTGATGCTATATAATCCCGGAAGTTCATTGCTATATATCCTCGTAAATTTTAGTTAAATTGAAAAAGGAAAAAATACGTGTCTAATTATTTTAGACAATGTTACTGATGGACTAATTACAATGATAGTTTATCAACCAAGTCAATATCCCTATTATGTTTTTCCGGAAAAAATGCATAATTTCCTAAGTATATAATCCCCCGAAACGAAAGTTCCATGGAACGGCTAGTTATTCAAGGACGGATGGAAGGTAGACGACTCAGAGGAAACTCACCTACGCGTTAGACAGACTTAATTAAAGCTGCGACACAAATCACCATAGTCCAATGTTCGCGTAACGCTGAAGACCGTAACAAGTGGAGGAGCATTGCGAGGGCTACACTATCCACAGTCGCCCCGCCATCATAAAACCACGACCACTCTGTCAAGAGTGAACGACTAAGGAGGAGGAGGAAGTATATAATCAAGTCAAAGTGTTAAAATAAAATGGCATACCCATTTTTATCATGGCCGAAAAACAATCAGTGATTCGATCAAATCCCTGAGGCGGTTAAGTGAAACTCACCCGCAACATCGACCAGCAAACGAAGCTTGGGTGTGACGTCATTATTTTGAAATTTCTATTAAAACCGTAAATATTTTTTGCGTACTCGCGTTATGAAAAATATTTGTTCGTTGAATTCTCTTTCATGTTGGAGATTTTGAAGGTCTTAGACTTAAACGTGAAGACCATATTTATATTTAATACATACTGAAACAGACTTAAACGTTAATAAAATATATTGAATACCTACGTTTCATTCACATTTGTGCAGAATGAAGAGAAATTTGGCTCAAGGCAAGGATAAACTTCCGAAGGCGTACGGCATGAGAAAGCTGGTGAGTTTTTTTAACTGTTATAACCTAGATCTTCTTCGTATTCATCATTCCTAAAGGTTATGCATTTATTTGAAAAACTTTACTGAGAGGTGGCAAGATCTATGTTCGGCTTATCCGTCGCCGTCAGTGTAGTGGGTTGACTCACCTCCTTTATTTGGTCTTACCAATAAATAAGTGAACGGCTCCGTGGTCTTTTGCTACCACTATTAACAAGAGCCTCTCTTGAACTCGTCAAATTTTTCGGCTTAACTCTGGGCGATAACCTTGATACGAGTCCTTAAAAAAATGTAACTAACAATATATAGACTCACGAGTCTGAATTAAAATATTTGAATTTGAATTAAATTCAAGCTAGTGCTTAGAATTTTTTTTTCCTAATTTACGTGCCCAGTCATATAATAAGTACACATGCATTACCCATAAAAAATAAAATATAGGTAACTATGAGGAATATAACAGAACACAAACATACGAATATAATGTGAATAACAAAGTCAAACGACAGTGTTATTATGATATCGGCCAGAATTAGAAGAAACATAATACAATACAATTCAGCCTTTAATACACCCTTTTAATCTTGGCCGACATTCAAAAAGTCAGAGACATATACTTCCTGTATACGTATTACGTACAGCAATTTAGTCGAGACACCACATTTTTTTATTTTTGATGTCCGTTAACACATCTAGAGTCGAATGGAGTTTAACGGCCTCCTAGCCTAGTTGGTAGTGACCCTGCCTACGAAGCAGGAGGTCCCGGGTTCAAACCCCGGTCAGGGCATTTATTTGTGCGTCATCATGAATATTTGTTCCTAAGCTATGGATGTTTTCTATGTATTTAAGTATTTATTTGTCTATTAAATATATCGTCGTCTTGTACCCACAAGCCTTATTGAGCTTACCGTGGGACTAGGTCGATTTGTATAAGATTGTCCCCCAATATTTATTTGCATCCTACATCATGTCTTTTTCTGATTTTCCGCAGTTCTGGGATTCAGAGTTGGCTAAATATGCCCAAGCATGGGCAAACCAATGCGACACCTGTCGTTTGGACCTCTGTAGAAACACAGGTAATTAACAAAATAGTCATTTCGCTTTTAGCAAGTTTTAGCAACTCTTTTTTCCTTAGTGGTTTAATATCCAAATCCTTTTATTTTTGGAGCTCCTACTTCAAATGCCTAGGAGCCTCCTAGGCATTTGAAAATTGACATAGTCCCATCAGCTCACTCTGTGGAGAGATGATATGTGTCTCAAGTGCTGCGACTATACCTCCAGGTTAAGAAATACACCTGTCATTTTGTATATCTTCGGATTAGACAATGCCAGTTATTTTTCTCGGCCGCAAGATACTGTTGTGGTATTCTTGGTCCAGGGCAACAGTTGTGCTTGGTGCTCTTTAGTCGCCACATCTAAAAATAATGACCTAGACGTGGAGAGTCAGTGTTGTCGTCCCATGTATTGATCCGCACGTATGGAAACGATACAAGTGTGCAATAACCCCGTTTATAGCTGATACCTGAACCTGCAGCCTTTGGATCAACTATACGAAGCAATATTAAAATAAAAAGGGTTGTTCACGACAAAAACGGAAAATATGATAAAGTTTCGGACCAATCTGTCATCCTTACTCATGAGATGACCGTTCGGCGTACGCAAGATACAACTAATACAAATGCGTTATATTTATTGTTTACAGGAGAGTACCCCAGAGTGGGTCAAACCCTGTCAACAAAAAGATTCAATCATCCAGACTGGAGTAAACTAGATGAAATTCCAAACAATGTTAATTATACTAGTAAGTGGACTATTTTACCCTAAGGCAAATCCATTATATAGTTGACTTCAAATTCTTTAAAATTATTTTTAAAGTTGAGCACTTTACTTTTTAATGGTGCAAAAATGTAAACATATCTTTGACGTTGATCATTAGGGTTCCGTAGTCAACTAGGAACCCTTATAGTTTCGCTCTGTCTGTCTGTTTGTCCGTCCGTCCGCGGATAATCTCAGTGACTCTTAGTACTAGAAAGCTGTAATTTTGTACGAATATGTATATCGGTCACGCCAACAAAGTGGTGAAATAAAAAAGTGGTTATAATTTTTTTAGAGTACCTTCCGTACACGTAAAGTGGGAGGTGATTTTTTTTTTCGTTTCAACTCTAGAGTGTGACATACATGTGAGTGTGAGTGTGAGTGTGTGTGTGTGTGTGTGTGAGAAAGTCTGTGTGGTATGTGGGATAGGTATTTGAAAAATAATGAGGGTTTTCTACAAACACTTTTTGATGAAGTTAATATTTTCGGAAATAATCGCTCCAGAAGTTTAAAAAAATGTGTCCCCTCTAACGTAACTATGAGTTCAAAAAATATGACAACTATTACAAAAGTAGAACTTAATAAGAACTTTATTGAAAAATTATTTTGAACTTGATTAGTTGAACAGTGTTTGAAAAATTGTACAAAATAATTTCTGAATTAAGTTTGTAATTTAACCGTATATGCAAACATTTTTTTAAATCTTGAGTAAGTACTTAATTTATCATTCTAATAAAAATATAATGATTCAAATCGATTCACGCTATCAAAAGTGACCCCCGAAAACCCAACATACATAACCCGCCTAGTTTGCATAAATTAGTAACCCAATTTCCCGAGAGATGGCGCTGTACCGTGATCTACTTCGCGCTGTTAAGATTTTTCCGGAGTTGATGGGGTCGGGACCGGTGTGATCGAAAGTTTCATCGAATTGTTAATTATTATAAGCATATTGAGCATGGTATTTATTAAAACACTTTTTAAGGTTGCCTATTGTAACGGACGGTCAACTGCGGAACCCTACACTGAGCATGGCCCGACATGCTCTTGGCCGGTTTTTCTATAAGCGTTTACCCTTTTTGCATTTCCGATACAAAGTATGACCCCTCTTTTCAGGCCCTTAACAATTAGCCTTGAACCTGACAGGAGATCCCCTTAACGTTCCAGTGAAGGTTGCATGTTGCATCCATTCAGCAGTTTCCACGTGATGCTCGAACAAATAAACAGGCAGACAGACAAACAGACAAAATTTCTAAAAATCTTTGAAATGTGTTCTGTTAATTATCAATTGAGCTCCTTACTCATTATTTTTCAAATATTTTCAATGTACAGATGTTCGACCGTACTTAACTTTATTATATCTATATTATATAGATTATATAGATATATAGAAGATAGATGCATATAGATATAGATAAATTATTATATGTGCAGGTAGATAGAAGAAGATAGATAGATTTCGAAACAATTGAAAAATCGCAGGCCTTCATCGATGACTTTATCCTAGACTTTATTTATTTATTTGTCATTTGAATCTCTAAGTAGTAGCCACTTGTAGTAATTATAGTAGAAGACGGAAAGCTAGATACGGAAATTGGAATGTAATTTGTAGAGCCACGAAACCCCTCTAGTTAATGTGCGATACTGACATTATTAATGAATCCGGGCGGCTGTTCAGAGGTGGGTGAGACAGTGGATTGGCAACAAAGGGATTTAAAATCTATTTAAGGGGTGCAATTTATAGAGCCTCTGAGTTTCGTGTGATATACCTTATAGCTAATTATGTACTTACCTATTTATTCGAATGTAACATTGCCAGGCGTAAATTGAAAATAGATGTCATATACGTATACAGTATGTATCACAACGAAGAGCAAACCTTAAAACTGGTTGACGGGGAACTCGAGTACAATGTAATGACGTGCATTTCACGTGCCTAAATACATGTTTTATGGCATAAAATTACTAGATGAATTACTCGAAGTTCATATTTTTGCAGTCGGTTAATGGTTTTTGTAACATCCTATAGGGTTTGTTTACGTTTTTGATTTTTGACAGTGCATGCGTATTGCGTACTGTTGATATGTAGCTAGGGGCAACTAATCAACATTAACGTTGTTATGTCAATGCACATGCGCTTTGAGTTCTGTTTATAAGTAACCTAGGTAATTATTTTAATAATGGCTATAGTCATAGACAACGCGCAAGCGCTTTGTTAACTGTTTGTTTGTAACTAGGTAAAAATCCAAACTTCAACAAGGTTTGACGCCTGTCTGTCAGTTGGTAATTTAAGAAATGTCATTTATAAGATTGTAAACAAATAATACAGGGGAGGTGCAAAACAATAACAATAAATGTATATTTTTATACCTCACGTAAAACCTGTCGTATTTTTGATGAATTAGGTACCATGCTCATACTTATGATCTAAACATTAACGGGTTTCTTTTTTTGTCTTTCGTTCTGATACATACTGTATAGATGTATACCAAAGAAAAAGACCAACAACATCGGAGGCCAAGCCGAGGATCGAACTCGGGACTTCAGCTTACGCGGCTAATGCCATACACACTAGGCCACCTGGTCTCAATGCATGCTGGCGAATTTCTTTTGTATACACCATCTCTGAAACAGGCAGACGCCCTTGGCCTTACTCTGAATGTAAAAATGTATACATATTAACAAAATATTATTAAAATGTATGGTTTTAATTTCGCACATTTGATGGTTTTAATTTCGCACATTTGATACATACTCGTATTACACAAAAAAACGTAGTATACCCACCTGTGAGGATTTGAGATAAGTATTAAGTTTTTTTGTTCGTGCTCCATACCTACATTTTTAACAAAAAAAAATCATAACTCCATACTTCTTATTCCAAAACGCCTTAAATTGGTGAGTTTGCATAATTGTTATGGTTTTTTTTTTTAATTTATTTAACAAAAAACATGGGTTTACATTTTTTTTTTACACATCTAAGCCACTATTGGAAACCTCGAAGGTTTATTTAGTAGATGGCGGGAACGCGCATCTCGATCCGAGGTACATACAATTAATTAAAAGTAAAAGTTGGTAAGTCTTATATAAAATATTAAATCTTATATACCTACTTGTATGGGAACAGTTTGCATAGAGTTCTAATCATAGGGAGTAATATATTGTTGTGATATTTTGATGTTAACTGTACCCACATAGTAGGCCGTACAATTAGTTACTTAGTCTAAATTTAGGTAATAGTTTTTAAGGATATTTTTACAATTTTTATTATTATTAATAATATCAGTGAGATCATGCAGTAGGTTATTGGGTAATGTATTTAATATGCATGGTAACAAGTAGTCTATTGTTCTTTTACCGTAAGCATTATTTTTACATGGTAGTGGGTAAGTAGGTAGATAGTCGCGATCTTTTTTCTAATGAGGGTATAATTTCACATTCCTCCATTACCAGGGACAGACAAAACCTATTATATACGGTTATTACTTTACTGTGTTTAATTAGGCCAATTTTATCTTCTCAAAATCTGTCTTTTATGTTGGTAGGTACTATTGTTTTTAGCAATGCTATTTGTAATTTAAAGATTTGCTCCATGTAGTTTTTGTACTGGGAAGTTTGGTTACTGGGAAAATCTATAAAAAAAAGTAAGAACTTTGGTTTCTATCAATGAATCAATTCATTTATTTTGCATAAAAACATATGTCAATAGGAGCCGAATTTTAGCCCACAGTGACCGCGAAGGTACGGTAAAAAGTACCTCATTTTTAGAGGCCGTCTCATTTATAGAGCCTCTGGGCCTATACTTTTTCATTAGAGTGGAGTGTATCGTGTGTGCACAAATACAGGCGCACATCACCCCGCCAGGCGACGACAAAGAGCAACTATCACACCCACCGCTGAATATCTACCAGGCGCCTGGATTAATAAATAATGTTAGTATGACACACTTACTAGAGAAATGTCGTCGCTGTACTAATTGCAAACCTTTTTCCTTAGCCAACTCTTTATCCATAACTTTACCTTACCTAACCTGCTTAATGTTTACCTGGGGCCTTACCATGTAAGGTAAAGTTATGGATAAAGAGTTGGCTAAGGAAAAAGGTTTGCAATTCTCTACTAATTGCAAACCTTTTTCCTTAGCCAACGACGACATTTGCCCGACAGAGGCCCCTGCTCAATTTTGGTCTGTTTGTTATTTAAAATCTGAAATTCGTTTTTACAACTCTCTCTGCTTTTTAGTGATTCGTGGCTCTTGTTTCTAATGGTAACCAGCGGTTGATGATAAACAGCTGCAATCTAACGCAGCAAGCGTCAACACTGGTATTCCACAGGGTTCTTCCCTCGGAAATACCCTATTTTTGCTGTTTATTAACAACCTGCCGACGAACATTGCAGCTGGTTCGTCCGTATTATTTGCGGACGACACAACTGTGTTGGTAAGTGCGGAATCTTACGACCAGCTGAGTGTAAATATTGGTGATGCATGTAACCAGTTAAATTCGTGGTTCATAGCAAATGGCCTATTACTAAATAGCACCAAATCAAATATTATTCTATTCTCTGGTCGTAGAGTTCCATTACCAACATGTGTGTCTGTCCGATGCCACTGTGTGACGTAAGTAGGTTCCTTGGGTTTATCATTGACTCTAATCTAAATTGGAAGTGCCATGTTGACAGCGTTTGTGACAGGTTGGGTAGTGCCGTCTTCGCGTTGCGAAAATTGAAACCGCTTATCTCGAGTGAAGCACTTAAACAGGTGTACTTTGCTCACTTCCAATCTATAATGGCATACGGCACGCTCATTTGGGGTAGTTCCACAGACGCTAAAAGAGTCTTAATTGTGCAGAAGAGAGCAATACGTACACTTGTTGGAGTGAAACAACGTCATCCATGCAGAGAACTTTTCATTTCGCAGCGCATACTGACGCACTACTCACAGCACCTATTTGACGTAATAATGTTTGTCAGATCTAATATGTCGCGATTTTCGCGAGTAGACTGCCCTGGAAAACTGCTACGCTCAACGGGACGCCTTAGAACAGTCCCTCGTCGCATGGCACTTTCAAAAAGGAACCCACGTGTCATAGGACCAACTTATTTTGAGCACCTGCCAGCCGAACTAAGAAACGAGCCATGTGACGAAACATTCAGGCGCCAATTGAGAAACCTTTTATTGAATAATCCTTTGTAATCAATAAAAGAGTACACGGAATTACAACTTTGATTATGTATTATTAGTTTTATTTTTGTATTTTGATTATTGTCTGTATTGTTATTATATTGACAATACTAATTGGGAGATATAATCTGAATTTATTGTTTCTTTACTTGTTGACAATTCTTATTGGGAGATATGATTTCCTTATTTTTATTTCTAACTTGTTTAATTGTTGTTTTAAATTATGTATTGACATTTGTATTTGAATTAATTGATTATGTTTGATCTGTAAGTATCTACATACTTACTGATACTTTTATTTTGTTTTTACCCGTTATTAAAATGACGATCCTTATTGGGAGACTGAATTGTATAATGATTTGTTAATATTATTACTATTCTTATTTTCATTGTGATGATCATGATAAATATTCCTATAATTTTGACATGTAACGCAAATTTATAATGTAATGTTTTTCGTAAAATAAATAAATCTAATCTAATCTAATGAATCTCATGAAACATTTTTACTACTGCGTGCGTAGCCAAGATGCCAATAGCTACCTCTCTCTATCACTCTTCCTTATTAGTGTGACACTGACAGTTGCGTTTCGTTAGCGACTGAGCGTTAGCGATTGGCATCTTGGCTACGCACCATGGTCTGTCTTCTTTAGCTTTGAAGTTTGCTACTAGTGTTTAATATAATTATTGCGATGCATTTCAGATGTTGTGACGAAGTTCAACATGCCCGTCTACACTTTACCGACCTTCCCGCCGCCTTTGGGCGAGAACATATTGAGATTCAAAGTGCGCGCGGCTAAAGAAGCCAAAATCAGATTATACAACCCGTATTTGCCAGCTCTCTGTAATGCGATGGTATCTATGTCGAGTTTCGTTAGATGGGTCAAACACAAAACGATGTTCTGAATCTTTCGGGTGGACTTTTCAAAAGTTAAGGGCTATGAAGATTGATTTTCTTATTGAACCCTTATCAACATTCAGAAGAACTCATTTTCTATTGAATTGTATGATATAAATCATGACTACATATACATTATATGCTTCTGTACATACACAAGCTGTTAACTATTGGGCACAGGAAAGATTGGCTCTACAGGGTGCGTAGCCAAGATGCCAATCGCTCACGCTCAGACGCTAACGAAACGCAACTGTCATTGTCACACTAATAAGGAAGAGTGATAGAGAGAGGTAGCTACGATACGTTATTAAGCGTGAGCGATTGGCATCTTGGCTACGCACGCAGTTCAGTTGAACACACACTTTCCTGTGGTCAATATTTATACAGCTTGTGGATATGTAGTTATGATTTTTAGCATACAATGCAATAGAAAGAGAGTACTCCTCAATGTATATACTTACATAAAGATAAGGCTTAAATAAGAAAATCAAGCTTTACAGCCCTTAACTTTTAGATAGTCCACCGGAAAGATTCCGAACATCGTTTTGTGTTAAGTTTTGATCCAGATACTATATTTTTTCACCTCACTAGGTCGGAAGGCCTTCCTTTATAATTTAGCCACTAGAGGGGAAAGTAATATGACCTTGATGTTTGACTTGTTTCTTCACTTTAGCTGAGGGCATTGACTAGTCTGACAAGCCAGCGAGCGCAGTAACAGTAGGATAGAGAGCATCATACTCTCATTTTCTTACGCTTTTCTTACTTAAGGGATGGATATAGTTTTTTGTCCTTTGATTGTGATTGTGATTTCGAGTAAAATCAGATGATTAAACGAACTTACCTAAGTGAAGTTCTATCATAATTATACGATGCTCCGTCCGAGACGGTTTTACATGTAGTAGCGTCTGTCGTACAGCGCCTAAGTCACTAATTCAAAGCTAAAAAAAACAAAACATCTTCTGTTTGTCAAGTCTGTGGTAACTCATTTAGTTTAAAGCTATTATATGAACAACCTTACTAATAGTGAATAAAGTTATAGGAACTTTTGGGAGGGTATGGGACTACCGTCTCGGACAAGGATCATTGTATAATTATGATAGAACTTCACTTAGGTAAGTTCGTTTATTCAGTCTGGTTTTAAAAATTATAATAATACTTAATCATATAAATGATAAATAAATGATAAATATCTTTATTTTTCAATGTAGGCACATTACAATGCACTTATGAACGTCAAAAAAAAAAAAGCTACTACCGGTTCTATCCCTACACCACAGCCCGAGAAGATTATTACCGGCAAGAAACTCGGCGGGACTTATTTTTTCAAAAGAAATTACAAAAGTAGTAAAACTATTTACAATATGTGGTTCTACAAGAAACCATATCAAAAGAAAATAGTGAAACAGAAAGACAAAAAAAAAGAATAAACAAAATAAAACAAAATTAAACGGTTTTACACGATATACACAACATTTGATATGATTTCTTTCGTGAACTGTGTCCTTCACTCTATAAGCAGTACATTCAATTTAATTTTTTGCTGATTTCCTTAGTTTCTGGTATGGGCCATGCATGTTTGTCTGTTAAATAGTCCTCTACTGTGTAATAAGCCTTCGACATCAAAGATTTTTTCAAATAATTCTTAAGAGCGGGAAGGGGCAATTGCAATGCTTCATCCGGTAACTTGTTATAGAAATGAATACATTGTCCATAAAATGACTTATATACTTTACGGACACGACACTTTCTGATAGCTAGCTTATTTTTGTTTCTAGTGTTATAGCTAGAGATATCAGAAATTCTATTGAATGAATCTAAGTTTCTAATAACATGAATTATATTATCATAGATATATTGGGATGCTACAGTTAAAATATTAATTTCTTTAAATAGCTCCCTAACTGATGCACGTTTACCTAACTTATATATTAAACGAATGGCTCTCTTTTGTAAAACAAATATAGTCTGTATGTCAGCTGCCTTGCCCCAAACCAGAATACCGTATGACATTACACTATGAAAATAACTATGATAAACTAGGCGAGCTGTCTCAACATTAGTTAGTTGTCTGATTTTCCTAACGGCGTAAGCAGCCGAACTTAATCTATTTGCGAGTGTTGTTATATGCGGACTCCATTGTAGATTTTTGTCCAACGTTAAACCTAGGAACAATGCTTTATCAACTATCTCTAAACATTCACCATTTAAAAGTATTCTAGTATCCACTGGTTTAACATTCGGCAAAGCAAATCTAATACATTTAGTTTTCTTAGCATTAAGTAGCAGATTATTAATAGTAAACCAGTTAAGTACATCAACTAGTGTGCTATTAATTACACTATAATCGGTAGATTTCCGGTCAACCTTAAATATTAATGATGTATCGTCTGCAAAAAGCACTATATCACAACGGTTCTCTACGACACTTGGTAAATCATTTATATAAACTAAAAACAGGAATGGGCCCAAAATAGAACCCTGTGGCACTCCTAGTTTAACTACGGCGCCGCTAGACTGTGATTTATTTACAACAACAGTTTGTGTTCTATTGCTAAGATATGAGGACATTAAGTTTAAAGCATTCTCTGACAGACCATAATGTTCTAATTTCAAAATGAGCGTTCCATGATCTACATATAAGAATCACTTTAACAACAAAGTACTTAAATTATACTAAGGTTGTATTTAACACTGCATTAATCAGTCTGTTTTTAACAATTATAATGATACTTAATCATATAACATATAAGAATCACTTTAACAACAAAGTATTTAACACTGGTCTGTTATAATGCCTTGCAAAGGTGGTTGAATTCCCAGACCATCCTGCAGTTTTTTGAATTTGATCGATGGTTACATCGGGCGGCAGAAGTTGAAGCATGCCTTGTACATGTGGCGTGAAAATGTTCACGTCAATACCTGCTGCATGAAAGGTATTTTTATCCAGCGACTTACGCCTTGCCTAGATGCTGGATGGTGCGGCTTCTTAAAAGTGAGTTTAGTGAGTATTCATTTGTTATGGTTATTTCTTACAACTTTTGTCGCTTCAATATACGTTTTTAACGTTCTGACAGGACAGATTTCCAAATTATTTTCGTATGCCTTTAACTGTAATAAAGGTTGTGTGTTAAATACTCCTCTGCACTTTCTTTGATTCTTCGTTTCGGAATTTTGGTAAGGAGAACACAGCAAAAATCCGCTAGTCACAGCACGACACACGATGCAGTGAAAGAAGAAAATCAACGTCTTTTTTGTTTAAAAAGGGAACAGATTAAACGATTGGAACCTTATTCCCAGACGTCAAAATTCGCACTGAACTAAAACTAGAGCGAAGTAGTTCCTTTGACCGATTGAACGAGATGGGAGCGCTCCCTTCAAAGACCGAGCGGGCACAACTCTAGCGTACACCTATATGACCTTCAACGAGTACCTCTAAGATACTCTGAGTATAAGGTACGCCACCCTAGTCGACACACTCTCTATCGTAACCACGTTGTTTACGAGGGACTTGTGGACGATGAACTCGACACCTCCTTGGGACTGTTGGTCGCCCTCCCAGAAATAGAGCAAGTTTCCAGACTTTAGGATTATCTTGTCCTCGCCCTCTCTTCGGACTTCTGACAATCCCACGACGTCCCAACGCAACTTGCTCAATCCTTCCTCCAGTTCCGCTAACTTTTCGTCGGTCTGCAGTGTACGCGTGTTGGATGTTGCCAGGGCCAGGAGTCGTCGATGGTGGTAGCTGGATCTTTGCCTGAGATTCTTAGCACCCCTGACCCCGCTAGAACCCTGGCCGCTACCATAACCAGGGTACCGAGGGTCGCCGGAACATCGGGGCCGCTATTTTCTGTATTGATCATAAGGAGGGATTTTGCAGTAATCACCACGCTTGGCATGTGGGTTGGCATGCCAAGCGCAATTTAGCACTTAGGTTCCTTATAAAGCGTAGGGGAGCACAAAGAAAGGAATGTTCAAAATTCATCTCCAAAGGGATTACAAGATTAATTAGACTATTTTATTCAAAACTTTACAGGAGTATTCCTAATGAGAAATAAGTAAATACGTCAGGATTTTTTACAAAATCAACCCCTAAAAGAGGGAAATGGGGTGAAAAAGTCAACATGGGTATCGTTTTTAGAGTTTTCCGGATTGCTGATTACGAAAGCAATGATGATTTTAAAATCCATCGTGGCGTATGTATGTGTGAGTACACATATATACTAATAGGTACGTTATAAAAGGGCGCTCTTTATTTAATTAATTATTTATTTATTTAAACTTTATTGCACAATTATGGACAAATGGCGGACTTAACGCCTTTAGGCAAACATGTGAAGCTTGTGACTTGTGTGTGGCATGTGTGGCTTTACATGTGAAGAAATGGCAAACGTAAAAACAAAAGAGACAAATAAAAAGCCTATCTATTTAAATAACACCCCAGCCCATGTTTATATACAAACCCAATCAAACTACCGTTAGCGCTATGTATAAATTTGACATACCGTACAGCGCCATCTACCGTGAATACCGTGATAGTACAACGGATGTGAAAAACAAAATATCAGTGTTTATCCGATCGTAATAAATAACGATATCTGAAGATCCAAAAGGTTCCTCATAAAGTATGACCGAATATACATATTGCGAAAACGGCTGCCATTTATAATTTCGTCAATTTTGATCCGAGAAAAATTATTATTAACAAATCAGAAATCAAAATTTCGAAAAGGGGCTCCATCTTGAATTTATTGAGTTTTAATCCGAACGTGATAAAAATCGGTATTTGGGGATCCGAGAGACTCCTCAATAACGAATCTATATTAAAAACTGCGTGAACCGGCCGCCATCTTGAATTATTTCGATTTTGATCCGATCGTGTTAAAATCGATATCTGAGGATCCGAGAGGTTCTCTTTATGAAGAATCTGATGTTAAAACTGAGAGAAACAGCCATTGTCTAGAATTTCTTCAGTTATGATCTGATCGTGATGAAAATCGATATCCGTGGATCCGAAAGGTTCATTCTAAAGAACCACCAACGCCACCATCAACGGCCACCATCGTGAATTTCTAGAGTTTCGTTCGCCAATGACCAACGGCCGCCAACTTGAATTTTTCAATATGATCACTTCTCCGAAAACAATCCATTCCATTTAAATCGGTCCAGCCAAACGCGAGATAATAGCGGACAAACATACATATGTACATACAAATATAAGGTTCCAACTGAGAACCTCCTTATTTGTAGACGGTTGAAAATTATTACGATTAGTACGCGGGCGAAGCCGCGGGAAAAAGCTACTTAGTAATATAATGAGCAAGGTCACCACTTAAGATCACAACCTAGAAGAAGAGCTTGTTAAAGTTATTATGTATCAATCAGTAGAAGGTCTACAGGTTCAATTTGATTTGTTCAATGGTAAAATATTATGGATAATACCGGGCCTGATAAATTATAACACCCGCGTAGACATAAAACGTTTATTGTTTTCAACAACACGGTAAAACAAACAGAGTCCACTATTGTATACAATCAAAGATACACTGTTAACAAGTCGTAGGTAATGTGCGCATGCGATACGCGTCGTGCTCGTGGCTACTCGCTACTGAATCGGTACGACAAAAATGGCGGCGTGCGCACATGCCAGTTTAGGTTGACCCGCGGCTTAATCCGTTACGAAGCGAGCCGGGGGTCTGCCTCTGTTGGTCCTACTCGGTAGTTGCCGCGAAGGCGTGCTACTGCCGTCTCCGTCTAATCCACGCACAGAATGCGTGTAGTCACTGTCACACGCTATAAGTCAGTAGGAAATACATTAACAACACCGTGTGCCGTACTTGCTTCGGCCGCTTCGGCGTCTCCTTAGGGCAGAAGAAAGACCTGCAACATGACTACCCGTCTTAGCAACTTCACAATGATGGCTAAGATCTCACTCTTATCTTATACTTAGGATATGCTTACCTATCTAGTCTATAAAAGTCTACAATCATGTTAACCATTTCCTCAGGGCTGAAACAAGACTTTATGCCACACCTGGCCATAATATTCTGCCCAAGTATAGGCATAAAATGATGTACCTAACACGTGAGGTAATAAATAAAGCCCTTGATCGCATATTTACGTCCCTCGCTTGCAGCTCGGGTCGCAAACACCTGCGATCTCGGCCTTTCTTTGTTTTACCGCACTAGTTAGGTAATGTACTACTGTCTGTGTAGGAAACCTATCTTACCAATTCAGGTTTGCTGTGCATGTTAAGATAAGTTCAGATGGTATTTTACTTGTCATATGCTTACCTAGTCTCATACTCCGTAAGATCTATTAACATGAAGCCAGTTAACTTAAATAAACGAATCAAAACTCAAGGTCAAATTTCCCTACTAGTGAGTAAAAGCGTTTACCCCTGCTAGTTTTATACGAGTATAGGATAGAAGAGCTAGAGGTGAAAAATGTTTTTTTACACTCGAAGGCAAAGTTTAGCCACCTTTCATGACTTGAAGCCCTCGCAAATTATGGAATCTTTCGCTTTTCGAGAAGTGGGGAGGCCTTTGCCCAACATCCAAATTTACAATTAACATTTTTTTTAGATTGAACTCGGCATCCATTACAACACACGCACTCAGATCAACAGCAGTCCTTGGGCAAAGATAGTTGACACACCTGGCATCTTAAACGCTGCCGAATTTCGCGGCTTCTGGATTCGCTGGGGTGACGCAATTGCCGTGGGGCACGAGGGCCAGGACGTTCCTTTCCTAACCTGTAGGGACCATTACCATTGTACTATGACACGCATTGAACTAATGAGTGGCGAAGGTGCCCCCGCCGTCTGGAAGGTTGAAGGTAGGGCAATCACCTACTTACATGTGGATATAAGTGTGTTACAGTTAGGATGGGCATCGCTGATAGGCCGGTGCTTAAGGGATGTGACGGCTCCAGGGTACCTACCACTGGCACTCGTCGTCCACCAATCTAATCTGTCAGTCTCAGGTAAACTACAGACGAAATGTACCCAACTAGAGTCAAACCACGCTATCTCTGCTGAGTAAATGAACTGTCAGAATTTAAAGTGTTATTTTAAACGTCAAACTTCTATGAAATTATGACGTTTATTTACTTAACACTTTCACATTCTGTGCTATTAAAATTTAGGAAACTTAGCATAGACTGACTATACTCTAAAGAAGCATTCTTAATTATTTCTCCACAAAAAAACTCTGATCTTAATCAACTACAACAACAATCCACAATGTCGGCAGTAAACATGAAAAAAATACTTTGGGGACTAATTATATTTAATAATAAATCGAAAACCGTGCAACTTTTACGGTGTAATGTTACGCTGAATTGCTCTTAGGGGCCCTACGCTCCAGTGCCAGTCTGCTGTGTCCTTTTTGGGAAACCCTACTTGGGAAAATATACTTATTTGTTCAGTTTGTTGTTTTTTTACATGTCAGCTAAACAGATCAGTACTGAATGTATTTAATTTAAACACAATATTGTAAAAATAATTATGATATAATACAATTACGGATAACAGTCACGTATCCTTAGTCACTGCGCGCTACGAGTACATGTGTCGGAGAACATAGGTCCAATTTCAAGCCTCGAGTACAGATGGTACTCCTTGATGATATATCCAGTTGAATTATATCATAATATTAATATGCCTCAGGTTTTTTTATAACTCGATAATTATGCCAATAATAGCTAAAGAAGTTTATATTTGCCTGACCTAGGATTCTCTTTGTTTCAGGCAAACTGCCAAAAGATTTACCGTCACAAATAAACATGCCGGACTACATAAATATGCATATGATCGAAGACTTTTGCAGACATCTCTACGATAGTGGCCCCATGACATCGGATCCTATCGAAAAATTCCCTAAGTAGTTATTGTGTTTTCTCTCCTAGTTTGATAAACCAATATGTTGATAGCAAAAGGTGGCAAATTATTATGTGTGGCAACCTTGTGTGTGAAAGTTTTATTCCATCAAAACATTGCAAGTAAAACACACAAGTATTTTTTTATATTTATTCAATAAAAACTACTAAAAAGAACTTAAAAATAAATACAATGCCCCACAATACTACTGACACTGCAAAAAACTTTTGAAATCGAATGTTAAAACAAGTCGGTTATTTACTTAGTAACGGGGAGTGTCCATAGAACTCGACTTTCACTGACTTGCCTATTTTTACTTGAACTCGGAGTTCCTCTACGATTTGAAAACTGCTGTGCGAGACATGTGTCATTTAATGTAATTTTTTACATGTAATTTTATTGATGGGATCTCATCTCCCTTTTGTAGACAGTCCTTCTTGTCCTTCGTTCGCGACTGAGCGGTAGCGATTGTCATCTTGGCTATTTGTAGGGCCACTTGCGCCAACTAGGGTTAGTCAACTAACCCGGAGTTAATTGACAAATTATATACTAAAAATCGCTTAACTCCGGGTTATTTGGCTAACCCCGAGAGGCAAGAGGCGCTAGTAAAAAAGGGAAGTTCAATAAAGTTTAGTTTTTTTATAATAGTTTGACAAATATACGCGTTACTTAGTTCTTATTTGGTCCAAGCACGTGGTTTGGTCTTACCATGGCGTGTTAAGGGCATTTTCAAAACTAGGGTACCATTTCCTTTTTTTTTAATTTAGGAAGTTTTGGGTTTTTCTTTTTTATAGCCAGAATTAAGAGTACTATTGATAAAAACAAAAAAAAAGAGTGACCCGTTTTTTTGTTTAGTCAGAGCTTTATAACGCATTTTTTCAATTTTGTATGGGTCGTTACTGATGCGTATAGGGACACGAGTGAAACCACGGGCTGCTCTTATCGCACTGGTTTATTGTAGACGTATAGGTAAGGGTGGGCGCAGCCACACACACATACACAACATCTCCTTCCCCTAGTTCCTTAACTCTAATATACCTAGGTAATTCTATTCAATAAGAATAAGTACATACGACATGACCTATATTTTATAATTGACCTTGGGAAGGTTACGCAATCTCAGGCTTCTAGGTTTCAACGCTGGCGGTTGTTCCATTAAATCATCGCCTGTCCGAGATTCCTCGACCACCTCTTGGAGTTCATCCTCATCTGAGATACCGACCATCGGTGGGACCGGATCTGACCTTAAATCACCTCTTTTCTCCCCCGTGTAAAAATATTCTGGGCTTCTCGTTTGCCCCGTCAGTGATGGTGATGGCAATTGACACGGCGTGTGTATCGGCTCGTTTTGGTTGTCAAGTGGCGGCGAAGCCGGCCTGGAACTGAGGGTTTCCTCTGTTGACTGATGCGGAGGCAGTGCATCATTTGATGAAGGCGAAGGTGGCGATGGCGACGGTTGTGGCGATGGCGACGGTTGTGGTGACGGCAGCGTCCGCGGCGGTGGTACTACGTACGACGAAGGTATAGAAATGTCGTCGTAGTCATTAATGTCATCCTGATCGGTAAGCGTCCCTTTAAATGCCATCAGCTGATTAATATGCTTTTTAACTATCGAAGCAGATACAATGTCTTTGATTTGATATAAAACTCGACCTAATCTTCTTATAACCAATCCTTTTGACCAAGAACATTTATTGTTGCCTTTAAATTGTTTATATAAAACTAAATCTCCTTCTTCGAATGTTGGTTTACTTTTCCTGTTTAGCTTGTTATTCTGCAAGGACTGTTTTTTTGCGACAACTTTAGATAAGGCGATAGACGATGGCGACGGCGGCGAGAAAACGGGATTAAATAAATCTAGCCGCGTTCTTAATTTTCGACCAAAAACAAGCTGAGACGGTGAGAACCCAGTGGTCGTATGTATAGAATTTCTATAGTCAAACATGTATTTTAATAATTTAAGTTTACTTTCTTTACCATTGGTGCTCGAAAGTAAGCAGGATTTTAATCCTTTTTTAAAAACTTTTACATAACTTTCAGCCTGCCCGTTGCTAGGTGCATGATATGCGGGTGACGTCACATGTGATATGCCGTTTAAAGAACAAAATTCAACAAATTGTTGTGAACAAAAAGCCGTCCCATTGTCGCTTACAATCGTATGAGGTAGGCCGTACCTAGACATGTAATCATAAAGTTTTTCTATAACAGCGTTAGATGTGGTTGAACTGTTCATATCAAATACTTCAACCCACTTAGTATATGCGTCAACTATCACTAGATATGATCGTCCGTTTATTGGGCCACAGAAATCAATATGTAAGCGAAAAAATGCCTGAGGTGGGAACTTCCAGTGCGCGAATTTGCTGTTGCGCTGGGCGCAGTTGGATGCATACGTCGCAAGAACTTATTAACGCCTCTATAGCTTCGTCTATTCCTGGGAACCAGAATCGGGAACGAGCTTCTGCTTTAGTTTTTACGATTCCTAAATGAGAAGCATGTAATTCTGATAAAACTTTATACCGCAAGTTCTCAGGAATAACAACCTTGTGGCCTCGCATTAAGCATTCATTTTCCACTGACAGCTGTGTGAAACATAGATGAAATGGTTTTAATTTTAAGTTATCTATTTTTTTAGGCCATCCTTCAAGTGTATATTTAATTACTTGACACAAAGTGATATCTTTGCGTGTTTCGTCGCGTAATTCTTGTAGTGTTATAGGCAAGCTACCTTCCACGACAAAATTCACATATGTTGCGCGCTCGCTCGTTTCCGCGGCGGCTGGGCTCTCCCCGTCCCTTTCTGGTGCGCAAGCGCGAGACAAGAAATCTGCGCTATTGTCCGCACTGCGAACGTATTCTATGTTGTAGTTGTAGCTACTTAGAAATATAGCATACCGCTGTAGTCGATTCGCAGACACTTCCGGTATCCCTCGGTGCGGTCCAAATATCGAAATTAATGGTTTGTGGTCTGTTCGTAATAAGAACGGTTTAGACCTACCGTACAGATACTGATGGAATCTACGCACTGCGAAAACGAGGGCAGTAGCTTCCTTTTGAATCTGAGAATATCGTTTCTCAGCGGCGTTAAGAGTGCGTGACGCATATGAGATTGGTCTTTCGCGACCGTCCGACTCAATCACCGAAAGAATAGCACCTAGCCCGTGCGGTGACGCATCCGCTGTTAATACTAACTGACCTTCAGGATTGTAATGCGCTAGCACTTTATCGGATGCCAGACATTCCTTAATCTTATTAAAAGCATCTTCGTGAACAGTGGTCCACGACCATTTGATTCCCTTCCTAAGCAGATCATACAGGGGACTCAAAATGCTGGACGCACTGGGAACAAAGTTTCTATAATAATTGACCAATCCTAAAAATGATTGTAGTTGACTAACATTACTAGGTACCGATGCGTCGACAATGGCCTTCACTTTATCAGTTGATTTTTTTAACCCGTCCTTATTAATTACGTAACCTAAATAGCTGACTTCACTCTTAAAAAACTCACATTTTTCTTTTTGCAAGGTCAACCCCGCGTCCTGCAATCTTTTTAAGACACTAGTCAGCCTAGCCATATGCTCCTGGTCGTCTCGACCCGTGATCAACACGTCGTCCAGCAGGCACAAAACGCCTTCCATGCCCGCGAGCAGCTGATCCATCGCGCGTTGGAAAATGGCCGGTGAGCTGGCGAGGCCAAAAATTAGACGAGTATATTTAAATAATCCTCTGTGTGTATTTATGCAAGTTAGATTTTGAGACTCCTCGCATAATACCAGCTGATTATATGCCATTGATAAATCTAATTTCGAGAACTTTTTTCCTCCGTGTAACTTTGCAAATAATTCGTTAGCAGTAGGCAAGGGATACTGCTCAATAATTAATTGCTTATTAATACTAACAGAGTAATCCGCGCACAATCTCACGGAACCGTTACGCTTCAGTACGGGTACAATAGGTGACGCGTACTCTGAATGTTCTACGGGTATAAGTACCTTTAAATCGACCAACCTATCGATTTCCTTACTTAGTTTGTCCCGTAATGCAAAAGCTACAGGCCTAGCTTTAAAGAATTTAGGCTGAGAACCCTCTTTTAAAGTTAATTTTACTTGGTATTTGTTAAAACATCCTAACTTGTCCGAAAACAGCTGTGGAAAATCATGCTCAATGCTATTTATGTTGTTATAATAAATACCTGGACCCACTTCTAAATTAAACTTAGAAATAAAGTCTCTGCCTAGTAACGGGGCAGACCCGTCATAAACGACATATACATCCAACGTGTGGGTATGGCCACAATACGTAATCGGCAGGGATAGCATACCCGCACAAGCTAATTGATTACCGGTGTAACCATGCAGTGGTTTCCTTATCGGTGACAATGGAATGTTGTTGAAATGCCTTTTATGGAATTGTGGGGATATCACTGTGACAGCCGCCCCGCTGTCTAGTTCAAATTGAATGGTTTTTTAAAAAATAGAAACTGTTACGACCATGGGCTCTCCGCTAACGGAACGGATATTATATAGCTTACCGTCGTCGTCATCGCCTTCGTACTCAGTATCCAAATACTTAACACTAGGGCACATTCGGCCTAAATGACCCTTCACTTTGCACTTTTTACAGACGTAATTAGTGAATCGACACTCGGAAACTTTATGATTACTATAACCACAGGTTGAACACTTCACTTTCACTTCAGTTTGATTTTGCTTTTTATTTGACGCGATTTTGTAAACATCAGCCGATGAAGGTGTAATTCCAGCGGCAGTGGCCCCGGCGCGCGCACAACGAATATTTTCGGCAAACTCCACGGCTTTTGCTAGTGTCAGCTCCGAGATTTTTTGCGCATACAATTTTTCTTTTTCAAGGCCCGGCAACAAACCCATAATAAACCGATCGCGGAGTGCCTCTTCAACATTGCTAAAACTACAATAAGCAGTGAGGCCGCGCAGCCTTGCGGCCCATTGAGTGTGTGTTTCGCCGGCCTGCTGCACCGCGGCGTAGAATTTGTGTCGCTCGCTGAATCCAACCCGCTTAGGCGTAAAGTGATCGTCTAATATTTTCACGATATCTTCATAGGGCACGCTGTCCAGTTGCTTCGGCAACACTAAATCAGCTGCGAGCTTGTAGGTTTCTTCTTTGAGTGCCGTTAGCAAAATCGCCCGTCTTTTTATTCCTGTCGCGTCCTTGGTGTTATCTATATCGTTCGCGATGAAATACTGCTGTAACCGGCCTTTATAACTGTTCCAACTTTGGACATTATGGTCAAATGTATCCAATACGCCGAAATTAGCAGCGGCCATCTTTTTTACACGTGGAATAAAACCGGATCGTCGCCAGTGATGCGTATAGGGACACGAGTGAAACCACGGGCTGCTCTTATCGCACTGGTTTATTGTAGACGTATAGGTAAGGGTGGGCGCAGCCACACACACATACACAACAGTTACAAAACTGTCAATTTATTTTGTATGGAACATCGACGACACATTTTCATTAAAATGGTGCACATTTTTCAGTTTAGGTTCAGTTTAGGCTCAGTTGAATGGAAGCGACTCAGTTTAGGTCGTCAACTGAATCGCTAAGACGTCATGTTAAGGCCCCTGGAGCCCGTCAGGATTCCTGGTTGCTTCTCATTAGGTAATGGAACGGTTAACCGTTATTGTATGAAATAACCGCGGTTTCAGCTTAAAGCGAAGTTAGTCCCATGCAAAAAACAACTGATTGCATTGCTTAACCCTTTATTCGCAACGTCAAAAATACTTCACACGAGAAACAAAAAAATATTGTGACGTAATCTTTATTTAAACTTGGTACTTATTTTTACAAACGTTCTACAGACGTTCTGCAAAATGTTTAATACAGCTGTTAGCATTTAATCAGCTTGATCTTATTCTGTTACAATGATTGTGTTGAAAACGGCGAGTAAAATGATAATGATAATTCTGATTGCTTTATAGAAACTACAGAAGCCCATACCTAATAGCAATGAACGGGCAAAACTCGAGAATCGGCTGTGGGATGTCTACTTACCTTGATTTCTACAGAGACACTGATGAGAACTCAATAATTTACAATGTAAGTGTATTCGTAAGTCGACCTTTGAATCCGCACTGCGCTGTGTGAGCAGGACCAGCGTGTGTAGGTATGTATAAAGAAGCGTGTACTACAAAAATTAAAACATCACAGTCATATAATCGGATAGTAGTTCCACGCCGCCCAAAAACCCGTGGACACATTTGAGTGGCTTTAATATTGTATCCAGATCTTGAGATCAGGTCAGTTCCTAATCTATTAACAGCCGTAACCAAAACTGGCAATTTTATAAGTAGATCACTAACTAAATAATATAAAAAATGCTATTCTAACCACGTGGTAACGAATTAAGGATTAACGTTAATTGCGTAATAACTTCCGAAATGTATCGATTTAATGAATAACTAAGTTGACTTTTTTAGTAACGAATTATCGTTTAACGATTTGATTAATGGTAAGGGTATTGGTAGGTAAGTAGTTCAATTAAGAGCAACAAATCAAGATCATAGTACCTATTGACAGATTATTGTATATTGAAATTAGCCAATTTGAATTTTTAAATTTAATACATACATTTGTGGTTTCAGAGAGTCGAAATGGTTTGTAACTTCGCCGTTGAGCCGATAGAGGGCGACAGGGTGTACGCGACAAAATGGGTTGACGGACAGAATTGGACGCCGTGCGGATGTCCAAAAGGTTTCTACGAAGAGCAGTGCCTCTGTATTAGGGACGAAAAGTACACGGACCCAATCGAAAAGGAAACGGAGCCAAGTGAAAAGAAAACAGACCCAAGCAAAAAGGACACAGATCCAAGCGAAAAGCAAATAGACCCAAACGAAAACCAAACAGACCCAAGCGAGAAGCAAACTGACCCAAATGAAAAGCAAACTGACCCAAGCGAAAAGAAAACAGACCCAAGCAAAAAGGACACGGATCCAAGCGAAAAGCAAATAGACCCAAGCGAGAAGCAAACTGACCCAAATGAAAAGCAAACGGACCCAAGCGAAAAGCAAACACACCCAAGCGAAAAGGAAACGGACCCAAGCGAAAAGCAAATAGACCCAAACGAAAAGCAAACTGACCCAAGCGAAAAGCAAACAGACCCAAGCGAGAAGCAAACTGACCCAAATGAAAAGCAAACTAACCCAAGCGAAAAGCAAACTGACCCAAGTGAAAAGGAAACGGACCCAAGCGAAAAGCAAATAGACTCAAACGAAAAGCAAACAGACCCAAGCAAGAAACAAACAGACCCAAATGAAAAGCAAACAGACGCAAGCGAAAAGCAAACAGACCCAAGCGAAAAGCAAACAGACCCAAACGAAAAGCAAACAGACCCGAGCGAAAAGCAAACAGACCCAAATGAAATGCAAATAGACCCAAGCGAAAATCAAACAGACCCAAATGAAAAACAAACAGACCCAACTGAAAAGAAAATAGACCCAAAGGAAAAGAAAATAGACCCAAAGGAAAAACAGACAGACCCAAGTGGAAAGCAAACAGACTCAAACGAAAAGCAAACGGACCCAAGCGAAAATCAACGTGACACATCGAAGATTACCGGTTCGTTAATTACGAATTATAAAAGTTGTCAAGATCAAGTTAGACGGAATAACTGGATTAAGAGCAACAGTAAATAAATGATTTATTTACTTAAATTTAGAGAAACTTAGTGGGTGTGATAAGAACATTTTATAAAAGAAATATTTTAGTACTACCCATCTTTGCACAAAAACAACGTAACTAACCTAAATTTTCCAAAAACTGCATAAGCGACAAAGTAATATTTCATATCTTTTCCGCAAAATCGAAAGTCTCAAAACAAATAAAAAGATATTTTTAACTTTGTGACCATGTATATATAACCTCCCTGAAAATCAAGATTCAATCGTTATTATTCAAAGAGAAAATTAGTTTTAACGCTGTCCTGTAAAATTAGGCTGAGTGTATTTATGTTCTTTTTGTAAACATACCTTCAACTTATTACGAAACCGGTCTAGTAAAAAAAAAAAGGGAATAATCCCACACAGACCGAACTAGTCCCAAAATAAGCAAAGCTTATACTATGGGTACTAGACGATGATATACATACTTATATAGATAAATACATACATGTATACATAGAAAACATCCATAACTCAGGAACAAATATCCGTAATAAACACACAAATAAATCCCCTCGCTAGGATTCAAGCCCGGGACCTCCAGCTTCGTAGGCACTACCAATTAGGCTAGAGGCCGTTAATGTGCCATATTAATTAATTAGGGCGCGTGACACATGTTCAGCGGTGGGTGTAATAGTTGCTCTTAGTCGCCGCTTGGCGCGGTGATCGACTGAATATTTGCGCCTGTATTTTTGCACACACGATTTTGAAGGTCTACTCTTATAAAAAGCTTAGGCACCTCGGACGCCATTATATAATCTTACGGACTTTTATTTCCATTGCATTTCCAAACCAAGTAACGAACATTGGTCTTAATTATTATATATTAGCATTTTTTTTCCTTCAATTGTGATGATGTAACCACCTAATAAAACATCTAATCTGCCCTTTCTACTTATAAATGGTTTAAATCAGTGACCCTAAACACAATCACCGTCGCCTGGCACTCCAAATATATCACACCAAACTCAGAACTCGATAAATTGCACATCTTTAATTGATTGTCACTTGACTGTCACACCCACCGCTGGACAGCTACCAGGCGCCCTGATTGGCACACGAACTGGAGAGGTTACGTTGCTCCATAAATTGTGTCTACACCTGTGTCCACGGCTTGCTCTTAGACTAAGTGTCCTGTGTTTGGGGTGGACCTAATTGGAGTCCAAAAACTTATGATGCGACCAAGTTAGTTGTTATGCATTACGTGGGCCACTAAGATAGAAACGAGGTACTCGAAATATAGACATGGCATGCTTGTGTCATGAAATGACGTATTTATTTCGACTTCATTATATCTGTTTAATTAACCAGTGCAATGCAGCCAATTTAAACACGGTATTGCCATTTTCGTAGTCGGTATCAATCGGTTACAACTTTACTTGGTCAAATAATACACTTACACATTTATATCCGACATGTAAATCTGTGTGTGTATGTTAACTAGGGAATGCGGTAACAGTGCCAGTCCCCGAACCGGGCTTAGATTTCCGGTATTAGCCAGAAGCCGGGAATTCCCTGTACTTTTCGTATTTTTCGGTTCCGAATATTAACGAATGTATGTTTTTGTTATTACGATAAATATAACACTTAGTAACGATTATTTCAGAATTAATAAGTTTAAATGAAAAACTATAAACATTATTTTAACTAAGTCTGAAGTACTGTTTCTTGCACAGAAAATTTATGGCATAAGCCATTTTTACTGTAAAAAAAAATTCTACGTGATAAACATTTACAGTTGCAGAATCTTGCGGGAAAGATTGCGATACCCAAGTCGTATTATTCCCGATCATCAATGTCGAGAAAGCTGACAAACTTCGGTAAGTGAAGAGCAGGGCTCGTAATTTTCATGCCGGTTTCGTTATAATGACGTATATAAACACAGGTTGTAATAATACGAAATGAGCTAATGACGGATAAAGTCTATCAACGTTTCTAACGTCGAACGTATTAGTTTTAACACTATTCAACAACAGCATTATTCTTTCAAACGTAAAACCTAAAACATGATGTATGAAGCTTGACGTCATTTGTCTGTCATCAGTAGTTTAATTATTCAACTTTAACATTCTAAAAAAAACAAATGCGTTTTAGTTTTTGAAACTTTTGCACGACTTAAATCCATTGAAAAATCCTGGTCAAGTTTGATAAAAGTTGGGCTCAAAATTATAAAAGAAATTATCTTAAATGGTGGTTGGTCATGAGGGGACATCACTGATTTCTGAATTTAAGGAAATCGGGCAGGTCGGTCGTTTTACAGGTACCTACAGTCTCAGTACAGTCAACCAATTGGGATCCTGGGCCACTGTAGAAATATGTAATTTGCCGGCCATATAAGTGCGGGCAATCCATCAGACCTCCATAGTTGGCATGTCCGTCGGGCATTTTCCCATACATTTATCCGCAGTTCCGACAGATAATGTCGTCGAACGTATATGTCCAACTATACTGACGCTATAAATCAGATGGTAAAAAATCTGCCTGTCATTTTGACATGGTCCTAGGGTAACTAGGGTTTCAATTGGTTGACTGTACTGAGACCGCATGCCTTAAATTATTTAACTAATACCAATCACACATCTACAGCACACATAATTGTGTAATAGGAGCGCTATACACTTGTATATCGGGATGTGCATCAGCGCCATCAGCGGTTTGTCGAGCGTCATTTCCATGCCCGTGTATTCATTTGCACAAGGTGATCTAGTATCGGTATACAAGTAAAAAAAACATCATACGCCACAACGCCACTCATTGACTTATTAAAAAAAACTTAAAAAACTGTGGGTCATTAGCTAACAATTTTGTATTGATGATGATACAAACGATAAATATCTTATAAGAAAAAGAGCTTACGTCAGATACATTAAGTGTCAAATTCATACACAGAACTATCAACGCTGTTAAAAGTTTATATACTGATGGCATTTAACGATTGTCATGTTCCAAACAAGACTGTATGAAAAAGTACCGCAACTGCTGTACTCGGCTGATTGGGTATCTTCTTTTATTCTACACCTATGTCACCCTATCACCGTACCTCAATTGGCAGTGTAGTAAGAGTAAGTCGCGAGTTCATGTCTCGCCCGAGGCCACGAGTATTTCCATTTTTCTTTCTAAGAAACTCAAGATTAACCTAATTTTGTTCGTTGTTTCAGTTCAAAGGACATGTACCGACAGGTATGTATTCGATCAACATTTAATCATCATTAAATTTTAAACTCACGTATTTTATCACATTAGGCGTGACATGTTTCGACTGCATCGGGCAGCCATCGACATGTCACGCCAAGTGATAAAAATACGTGAGTTTGAATCGTTGCAATTTAATGTCAGTATGAGTCACGAGTTTAAATTATTTAATCATCATCATCAATTGAAGGGAGAGTAGAGTGGATGCCTTTGTCTACAACTGAATCTTAGTTTAGCAGTAAACGTTTGTTTAGTAGTATAGTCACGTCTATAAATATGTATATACACTTCGGAACTTATTAAAGGGGAAGGTGACTTGTGACACGGCTCAGGGCGACTGGGGCCCGCTTTAGCAATCCAAAGATTTGGCGTAGGGTGAGGTCACCAATAATAGCACTTTTAGCTGACAGGCACCAGTGATGCTCACTTCATTCTTAATTTAAAGATGGTTGACACAAAATAAATAAGAGTGAATAATAATATAAAGGAGCTAACAAATTAGTCACGGATATTTTTAGAGATAATTTACATTAAAACAATTAACTTTAAACTATAGTTACGGAACCTTTGTATACATTTTTTTTTTGTTTTCATTTACCGAACCAAAATTATAGCTTATAATTCTGTTTAAAAATAATCAGCATGTACAAATTTAACTGACAAGATGTTAAGTATGACGTTGATAATTGAGTATTTGATTTGACGTGAAGTGGCCAGGTAGGTGTTAGGTAAAAGAGGTACTAAAATCTGTTCAATGAGTTCTCATTTAATAATCACACTAACAGGATGTTATAACGTTGCAAATTTGTTTCCTAGTTATCTCCAAAAAATCAATAAAACCTATGGCATTTCATACTTAAATGTACTGCGAGAACCGAGTACTATCAGCGGTAAAAATAATAGACTAAATTGTTAGCGCCTTATTGAATTCCTTGTCCATTTTCATCACCCTAGTTATTCGAAAACGAATGCCATCTGAAATTCTAACCCAGAGGGTAAACTAGGTCTTATTGGGGTTAGTCCGGTTTTCTTTCGATGTTTTCCTTCGCTGAAAAACGATTGGTGAATATCAAATGATATTTCGTACATGAATTCCAAATAACTCATCGGTACTTGCCGGGGTTTGAAGCCACGACCTTTGGATTGAAAGTCCCACGCTGTTGGCACTGAACCACCAACAACTGGTTCCTACTAATCCGAAAGATTTCCACAAAATAAGGTTTTGCATCCAACGGTTTCCACTAGTAATTTCGGAAATGAAAGCCTTAATTAGGAAATTATCGTTTGTCCTTATCTGCCACTTAGACAGTTGTAATTGTTAGAAAAAGACAAAACATAAATTAAAATTACGGATAAGTTTCACGTATTTATAGTCACTACGCTCGACACATTGAAGTAAGTGTTATCCGTAAATTATTATAATATTAACATGTCTCACTATAGTTTAAACTCGATGATAGACGCTTATTGGAAATGTTTAAATAGGGTTAATTTTCAATTTCTAGGCTAAGCCAACATCACTGAGAAACAATATACGAAAAAAACAGGAATTAAGGTAATTTTCATGAATAAACTTGTTGTGTTAATGTATTTAATTTGTGGTTTTCTATGTTATTTATACTTCTATGTACAATGTTCTGTTACTTTGCTGTGGTATTTTTTCTATCTTAAACAATTTTTAACACGATACATCTTTATCCAAAATATTTAAATCCAAGATTTGACCAGTTTTGTTATAAAAATATTTTTTTCCAGAAATAAGATCAAAGTTGGCGTTGAAAATGTCAGGAATCGATATTTCAAAGATTATTCCGTTCTTGAACCAGGAGCAAAATTACATGATGGAGAACCCGTCAATGAAAATTCTTACCTTTTATTTAAAACTCACCCGAAAGATACATCTAATATAAATAACAAACAAATTAAAAAACCTTTTCCTAGTAAAAAAACGAACGTGGAAATAACAGCTAGAAGAGATTTTTCAGATTTGGACGAGTTTGTGGCAGAATATCTCGTGAACTTAAATGAAAACGAATATTTGGATTCTCCAAGTAATATAGCAGATCGATCAAGCAATGACATGAGGAAGAAAAGTACACGTAGTAAAGAACCGAATACCCAAATATCTAAATCAAGGACTTCTAAATTACAAAATGGTATGCAAGACTCTAGCTATAATAAAGCCAATTATAAAAGTAACTCAAATTACCCTAAATCAAAAGGTATTCAATCTAACCGAAATAGTAACGTACCCAAAGATGAGGGTAAAGGAGATATTGTAGATATGTTTATAGATAGTTTACAAACTTCTAATAAAGCGAAGCTAAAAAGTGATTTTACTGATAAAATAGAACTCACAGAAGATGATATAGAAGACATTTTAGGAGTTGATCATGACCAGAGCATCGTAGAAAAGCAAGGAAACATTTGGAAGAAAAGGAATCAACAACCGCTGAATACCGACGCGTATGACACAAATAATTTTGATTACCACTTAAAAATGGAAAATGACCAACCTTATAGTAATATTGATCCACAATCAATGTCAATTCGTGATAATAACAATGATTTCCAGAACGATAAAAAGTCTGAGTATGAATATAGTGAAGATATAACCAATAGACCTTTCGTTTACGATGAAGATAAAATAGTGCGATATTTGAATAACGATGAAGACATGTTGGAAACAGACACACATATTGAACGCCGACCGAACACAGGCTACATTAGAGACCAACTGGACACCAGGTATGACACTGGACACGTTTTGGACACAGTTTATGACACTGGACATCGTCTGGATACAGGGTATGACAATAGACACCTTCTGGATACAGGCGATGACAATGAACACCGTCTGGACACAGAGTATGACAATGGACACCTACTGGATACAAGCTATGGTACTGAACGCAGATTGGAGAACAGGCGGTTAATCCATCACGAGACAAAAGTAAGTATGTTTAGATGTAGGTATATTGTATACAAGTATACTATTATTGTTCCTGGAACCAAATTTCAAAAGTTTGATTCCTTTTTTTAAATACTCGTATAGATTAGATTAGATTAGATATCTTTATTTCTTATTGAAAATTACATGTTATTTAGTATTATAAATATCACAAATTCACAAAAGTGACCAAAGTGTGAAAAACACTTAACGGTCGGCATCATTGCAGCCGTGCTCTGATAATGGATTTCTCTTCTGAAGTGCTAACAAATTAGGTATCAATACTTCAAAAACTGTTAAACAACATTAAAATAATGAGCTTTAAACAGAAATTAATAAAACGTTCTTTGAAACGTTAATTCCATCAAACACATTTTCAAGTAAAATGTTCCCTACTAGTCTATGATGGTCGGTTTTTTATCGTTTACCGACGTCGCTGTCACGTTCTAACAAGTATGTATGTGCGAAAGTGACGCATAGCGTGATAAGCGATAAAATGGCAACCATGCTAACCCTGCTAGATGAGATTTAGTAGATCTCACGAAGAGCCGAACTTTTAGTTAATTTAAATGTATGGCGATATTGTCGAATAGCTTGTAATCCTACTATCACGTTCAATATTGCATAAGCGGTGTATGAATAAATTCATGCATACATTGCCCATGCAATTTCATTACACTAGCTAACCTGAACCTGAAAAAATCTAATAATCTGATCTAACCACCTGCCAAATTTCACGAAGTTATGGTTGATAAATGCGACCTGTAGAGGAGAACAAATGGACAGACATCCGAAAGCATTTCTACCCAAGCTGAAACGGAGGCACTGCTCGCTTTGCTCACTCGGTCAAAATTAAATATACCTCTAATATCGGATTTTTTTTCTTTATAGCCCGACAAGTACCAGCCCCGTCCTCAAAGAAATAAGCACGACATGGATGACCACAAACGCTACTTCGTGCCTGACCGCTTGATCATCTAGCTTGGACTTTACTTCGTTTCTTCGTCTATGTATCTCTATTGCTAGAAGAGTAATAGAGAGAGGAGAGAGATGTTACGAAACTTCAATTTATGGCCCGACCCTAACGCGGGTGCTAAGAGCAGGCGCACGCGGCGGGCGGATTTAGTATGGCGCACCCGCTTCACTTACCGAGACGTCACGCTGGATGCGAGTCTCACCGGGCCCCGGCGTGTAAGTGAGACAGCGCATACGCTTGTATAGCGCTATTCCCCCTGCACACCGGCGTGCGGTGCGAGTGATATCCAGTGTGACATCCGCCTTAAGCCGGCTACTCACACACCTGCAGCAGGGACAATACCGGTCGGACGGCGGTCGGAGCAATTTCGGCTGTTCTCTACACACAAGCCTGCCGTTCAGTATGTAATGTAAGTGAGAGTCCAGCTGAACGCACGTGCATGAGAATAGCTCCTGTATTGTCGAAACACCAAAGGATTTACACATCACAATTAAGGAGCCATTTAAGGGTCCGATTCCCCCTGCTGCATACCCCATTGCCCCTGTTGCAGGTGTGTGAGTAGCCGGCTTTAGGTGTGAACCCGTTCTGTGTAAAGCGCCAGCTACCTAGCGTCGGCCCTACCTAAAGCTCCTTGATTATTATATAACTAAGGTTGCCTCATACGTTTGTCCCTCAGTGACTTATGTGATTGTCAGTCATCTTTTCGCTTATTATAACCAACAGGCCTAATTCACTATGAATAATAGAGCAGTTCATTGTCACTGTCAATCATATCCGATTTTATTAAAAGGTATTTTTTAAATTGCGTTTTGTACATAATTTAAGTAGGTAGGTAAATATTATAAAAAAATATTTTATTTTATGAATTATTTTATTTTATGCCTGATCAAAATGTATTTAATTACTTAAGTAAAACATTTCTAACAACAAACTGTGTTTTTTTCTGAAAAGTCAAAAATATCCTGACCTGTGACCAGTTAGTACCCATTAGAGTTACTGCTTATATTGTCCAGGGACCGGTCCCGTATCCCCTTCGAGGGTTTTTGAAAGGGTATTTCGTTCGACTTTGCTAACCAAAGCCGTTCCCGCTTAAAACCCCTTCATAAGGCTTATTAAACGACTTTTAATACGGATATCAGTATAGCAAACGGATAGTTAATACCCTTTGCTTAGCGCTTAAAAAGTCGTTCGAACTGCTAACCTCTTGAAGGGGTTTCCCTTATAACGCTTAAGCAATTTTGATCCTTGTATCAAATGAAATAAGAGCAATATTACAGTATTTATTTACGTTGTTGGCGTTTAGCGCGGTATATCGGCAAGCGTTGACGTTCTTTGATAATGCCGCTAGCCGCCGTCGCATTGCAATCGAAAGTAACTAATCAAATAGTAATAAGGTTTAATTGAGTGTGGCAAAGGGCGCGTGTATGTTGCGTCGTTTTGTTGCGTGTCCGTATTGCGTTTGTGTATATTTTGATTTTCAACCGACTTCAATATTTCTAAAGGAATTGTCTGAATTTTTATTATTATTTGTCATTTCTGTCCGGATCAGCAAACTATCAACAACAAGTGCATCAATAGTTTTACCGGCATGATTTTTCAGATTAAAACCACAATGTAAGGACTCTATACAGTGGACAAGGTTCATAGAACCTAGTCGTTCGGCGTCTTGGCTTGTTCGAAGATCAGGGCTGTCACAAATATTTCGTGACACTGACATGTTTAAATTTTTTTTTTCTTGCGACAAATTAGATTTTTTAGGTGGTGATTTCTCGGAATTTCAAATGTAACAAAATAAACATTTTACATTTGGTACCTATTGTAAAAATAAGTGCCATCTTGGATTTTGTGAGATTAACTCCGATTTAGATAAAATTCGATATCTGAAGATCCGGCGGAATCTTTAATATGAATTGTACAGTCAATGCCAAAGTTATGTTTTTATTCCAGGGGATTACATTAATATTTTAGGCACACATAATATGTAAACATAATTTTGGCGTCGACTGTATATAGCAAAGGTATCAAAGAACCATTTCCATCTAGAGTCCGTCTACGCTAAGTTTTCTAGATTTTGATAGCACAGATTGTGAATGTGTTAAGTAAACGTCATGATTTTATAGAAGTTTAACATTTAGAATAACACTATCAAGTTTGACAGTTCATTTGGCTCTAGGCTATCGATAAAGAAGACCGAACTCAAATAGGCTCACCTGTTATCTACGATGCTACATGCAGAACACACGCTAAGTGATGACCCATTTTGGGGTCTAGACCGGCGCGGGCTAGACCATAACGGTGTGGCAATATCTATAGAGAGCGTCACGCGGCCTCCAAACTATCACGTGACGCTTTCTATAGAAATTGACACATCGTCTGGGCCTAGCGCGTGAGTCATCTTTAAATACCTCACGATGCGTTCCTTCACCGAAAAGCGATTAGTAAATATCAAATGATATTTCATACATAAGTTCGGAAAAAATCATTAGAGCCGGAGTTTAAACATTCGGATTAAAAGATACATTGCTGATGTGGTAATTCATAAAAGTTTATAAAACTAAATTCTCTTGTAATTTTACTAAATTTTTTTTTACAAAAATACAACAAAATATAATACAGTAAGTTACAAGATACGTTAAATCTAAAATAGGCCCATGAGGTATTACTTACATACTTTAGGTTGCTGGTGGGATTTCGTCGTTGTATCGCAATGCTGATACGTTGTGCGAGAAAGCCACCAGCTCTTCGGTCACCAGTTACATCAACCAAATATTTTGCGATTTCTACAAAAAACTCGCGTGCACTGGGACCCCTATTATCTTCTAATTAAAGAAGCACTTAAGGCCGAGTGTTTCTGATCACGCATTCGAATGGACTGAGTTTTAATGACACTTGAATACCTATTTACAACTTACTTTCCAGTAAAGAAAAAACATACATTATACAGCGGCCATACCTCTATCATTAATTATTTGTCCTGTTCAAAGTAGGGTAAACATAGGGTTACGCCCGTGCCACATTTACTCACTCGATATAAGGTATGTACAAAACACATATTGAAAAAGTAATAGCAATCGTTCAATAAGTGCAATGCTTTTGACTACATAGTATAAAACAAAGTCGCTTCCCACTGTCTGTATGTATGTATGTATGTATGGTTAAATCTTTAAAACTACGCAACGGATTTTAATCCGTTCCGTTCAATAGATAAGGTGATTCAAGAGGAAGGTTTACATGTATAATAACCCGTGCAAAGCTGGGGCACGTCGCTAGTGCATAATAAGTTTCTTCATTATTTCTTTCTTTTCACCCCTTCCAGGGATGACTTACGTGACAAAAATGATGTCCTTCCCCAAGAGTGAAAGTATCCCCATGTCATGTTATTATTGTACATTCGATGCCTAAGATAATCTTTACACTTTGGCCTTTTATCACAGGAGATAAAGATGCTCATATAATAAAGGTGTAAACATATTTTTGGCGTCGACTGTACATAGCAAAGACACTAACCGTAGCAAAGAACCATTTTCAGCTAGGTTAACAATAAAAAAAACGCACTCACATCGGTGCTCTAATACTACTACTACCACTACTACTAGACTAGTAGGTTTTTTAAATTTTATAATTCAGAAAAAAAACACAATTCGTTATTGGATATATTTTATTTAAGTAATTAAATATATTTTGATCTGGTATCTCTTATTAATGACAAGCTATATTATAAAATGTAATTATTTGTATAAAATTTACCTTAGTAATGTACAAAATACTATTCAAAAAAGTTATAAAATAAATTATTGCGCCATAACCTTAGGCATTTTTCACATCCTTAAAAGATTAAACAAAAAAAAATTAAACTACCTAAATAAATTAACCGACACTTAACTAAATAAAAACTTGGTTTTATATAGATGTTTAATATAGGAGTTTATCGTCAAGCATGATTGCAGTTATTGTGTGAATGATGTGATAATATATCAAACATATATGAGTCGCTTAACATCAAATCCATCTGTCAGATTATATGCGATTTTGGTATTAATAAAAGGTAATAAGGTAGATATTTGCTGAGAGGGTCGAATGGATTTACCCGAGTTTGAAGTTAAGCGACACATATGTGGATTTAGTATGGCGCACGGAGCGGGTGCGCCATTCTAAATCCGCCCGCCGCGTGCGCCCGCTCCTAGCACCCGCGTTAGGGTCGGCCCATAAATAAAATTTTTGTAACATCTCTCTCCTCTCTCTATTACTCTTCCAGCAACAGAGATACGAGTACATAGACGAAGTAAAGAACTAAAGTCCAAGCTAGATGATCAATCGGTCAGGCACGAAGTAGCGTTGTTTGTGGTCATTCATGTCATGATTATTTCTTTGAGGACGAGGCTGATACTTGCTGAACTGTGCAAAAAAAAGAGCCGGTATTAGAGGTATATTCTTGTTTTCAGTTTGCAGCTAAAAAAGGGCGAAACTACAAAACGCAGTTAAGGATTAGCTATATCACAGTAAAGGTTAACGTCTGAGTGCTTGACACGCTAGTGCCCGATAGATGACACGCGTCTGAGACGTCTATTGGTATTGACATAAGTTTAAAGATGTCATGTATTGGGATAGCGTCGAGTTCTTACGTGTACCTTACACCAATCCATCGCGTAGTCCAACATCAAATAAAATTTGAGCGGATCTTGGGATTCTTGGGTAAAAGAAGCGACGAAGCGACAGATTTAAGCATGTTTACTAAGGGCCACTTGCACAACCTGTGATTAGCCACGTAACCCGGCGTTAAGCGATTTTTTGTATGGAATTTGACAGCTCAACTGCAGGAAAGCGGCTAACTCTGGGTGGTGCAAGTGGGCCTAAGCGGCGGATTCCTCTTTGTAGTTTTAGTTTATTTGGTAGTACAGTATTTTTTATTTCATATTACCTTTATGTATTTATTATTTCTTTTTAAGGTTCCGTACCAAAATGGCAAAAAAGGAACCCTTATGGTGCGACTCAGTCTGTGTGTCTGTCAGATCGTTAAATATCTCGAGAACTACTTAAGCTACCGATTTGAAATTTGGAATAGTTATAAACAAATTAAACACTTTAAAACGGACTCATCGCGTTTATTAACACCATGACCCTACATTTCGAGCCCTTTACAGCACTCGTTTTCACAGGGTTAAGATGATAACTGAGAGAATGCGAATTCTGTCCGTCAATCATAAAAATTTCCTTGTGCAATGGTGTTAATAAACGCGATTAATCCATTGTAAAGTATTTAATTTCAATGAATAACAATCGCGGTAACAGAAGACAATATTAGTTATAAAACTTATAAAAAAAGTTAACGCAGACACATTAAGAGAAGATTTATCACATATTTTAATTTATTTTTAATAAAAAAATCCTTATAATGAGGGAACAAAAATTAAAACTTTAGTTAAAGGGTCATTCATGTGGGGTAGGTATAATTTGAAAGAACTATAGTTGTCGATTTCTAAGTCTGAACTTTTGACACATCGAAATACCCGTAGAACGTAAACGTGCAAGACACTTTGGAATTATAAACAAAATCCCATAAAGATATTACAGCTAGTCATGTACAGTCAAGGGCATAAATATATGTACAACTTTTTCATTACTTTATATGGAATCATATGGCTGAAAAGACAAAAAGTGTATAGATATTTATGCCCTTGACTGTACATAAACACAATATTTTACTTTTCATAAACATAATGTGATGAATTTTAATTTTTTTCATACATTAGTTATATTTTACGATAACAATTTAGCACGCCAACAGTTAGGGTCTACGTCGTTTTTTTTAAATTTAGTGTTGTGAGTCACAACACAACTTGTGACCATGTCTGCTGATCCAATTCATATAGCTATCTGTAAATCGATAAAAATCGATCTTGTAATCAATAGGCAATACAGTAAAAATCAAAACAAAACGATTAAAACTAAAATAAAACTAAGTACCTAGAGGATCACGATCTGATCAGTGACCGACAGTATGGCTTTCGCCATGGTCGCTCCACTGGTGATCTTCTAGTGTATCTCACCCACCGCTGGGCTTCAGCTATTGAGAGTCAAGGTGAGGCATTGGCAGTCAGCCTGGATATAGCGAAGGCGTTCGATCGGGTTTGGCATGGGGGTCTTCTATCGAAGTTACCATCTTACGGACTGCCCGGGGGATTATGCGAATGGATTGCCAGCTTTTTGTCCGGCAGATGCATACGAGCCGTTGTCGACGGAAGTTGCTCCGATAGCATGGACATAAATGCTGGTGTCCCACAAGGCTCTGTGCTATCCCCAACGCTGTTTTTGCTGCATATCAATGACATGTTGTCCATTGGCGATATTCATTGTTATGCAGACGACAGTACTGGGGATGCCTATTACACAGGCCGTGCTAACATCCCTCGTCCCGTTGTGTTAGAGAGTCGTGAAAAGCTTGTGTCAGACATCGAGAGTGCTCTCTCTGATATCTCACTGTGGGGCCAGGAAAATCTTGTCCGATTTAACCCCACTAAGACACAAGTTTGCGCGTTCACCGCTAAAAAAACCCCATTTACTGTGGTCCCACAATTCCAAGACACAGTCCTTACCATGTCAGAGAGTATTGGGATCCTGGGTGTTGACATTTCCAGTGACGTCCAATTCCGTAGCTACCTGGAAGGGAAGGCCAAGCTGGCATCCAAAAAGCTCGGTGTGCTCAATAGAGCTAAGCAATACTTCTCTCCGGGGCAAAGACTGTTATTATACAAGTCCCAAGTCAGGCCCCATATGGAGTATTGCTGCCATCTTTGGGCGGGAGCACCTGGATACCAACCCCCCCTTTGACTCGATCCAAAGACGTGCTGTCCGAATTGTCAACGATCCCAAACTCACGAGCGATATCGAACCCTTAAGTCTAAGGAGAGACTTCGCCTCCTTATGTGTATTCTATCGCTTGTACAATGGATTGTGCTCTGAGGAATTGTTTGATATGATGCCAACGGCTGCATTCTACCACCGCACCGCTCGCCGTCGGCAGGGTGTTCACCCTCATACCCTGGAGCCTAAATGGTCTCGTACCGTGCGGTTTATGAGGAACTTCCTCCCGCGGACGCTCCGGCTGTGGAATGAGCTCCCTGCCACTGTTTTCCCAAAGGACTACAATATGGGGTTCTTCAAAAAAGGAGTGTTAAAGTTTTTAAAGGGTCGGCAACGCGCATGTAACACCCCTGGAGTTGCAGGCGTCCATAGGCTACGGTGACCGCTTACCATCAGGCGGGCCGTATGCTTGTTTGTCACCGTCGTAGTATTAAAAAAAAAAAAAAAAAAAGTACGATGTGAAAAAAAATGTTATTTAGAATAAGACAAATTAACTATGAAGGTTTTTTATCTTACATTTTAAGAATTCAACAGTACCTATTGATTTCTGAACGAAACTAAGATGACTTTGGAATAAATCGTATGTCAAATGCGCAGTTTGTCGAAGTTTCTCGGTCTTATCAAATACAAATCCGTAGTAGTAAAATCGAATCAAACAATTCATCGCTAAAATCAATAATCGCTGAATTTGACAAACGATTTGTCTTAGCCTCATCACTAAGTACGTCAATACTCAAGTGTCAAAAGTTCAGACTTAGAAATCGGCAACTATAGATTTGCTCATTCATAAACATTTTTTTAATTTATTTTATAATATTTTTTTTGGTTTATAAACAAAAAAAAAATACCCCCCCTTTTTATCTCCGTAGTTTATGGCCTTATATTATGATTAACATTACAGGAAAAATATAACATTGACCTAACCTAATTCAATTTATTTTTTAATAAAAAAAAAAACTTTTCGGCACAAAAGTTAAAATGTAACCAACTTAGATTGTTTTTTCTTTCTTTAAATTAATCTGATATCATGCTGAAAGTATCGTCTTATAAGTAAAATAAAAACATTGTTTTCACCATAAAAAATATATAGGAAAAACAAACTCTCATACTAACTCCATGCCATACAAACGGCTGACCCAATCTGTCGATACAGGTGGCTGACGTCAAATATGTAGTTCTAGGTGTAGTTTCAACATAAAATGTATACGGAACCCTCGGTGCGCGATTCCGCCTCGCATTCGAGATACCCGGAGGCAGGAAACAAATTCCAATTCCAAAATAACTTCGGTTATAACGAAACTTTTTATAACTGTGGCCGACGGTAAATTCAAACTTATTTTTACGTCATACATGAATGACCCACTCTACTGTAGGTATTCACTAAGCTCAAGATTCCAGTTATTGAACCACTCGCTACGCTCGTGGCTCAATTTTGGAATCTTTCGCTTGCTCGGGTCTCAATATAAGCCCGAGAGTTAAACAACAACTTTGCCCCCTATAACTATAAATAACTATTTTATTTTTTGTAGCAAGTAATTAAAAGACATAAGGGCTAGCCCGAAGTAGGATTTCAGGGTTTGTCAAATAGCTGAGGTCATCCTGTAGAAAAACTACATGTGCGATAATGTTTTATACCTACAGTCACATAAACTACTATTCAATATTCATATTGCGGTCTGTCATCTAATTAATAGATAGAAGACAGATACTTACTTTTTTCTCGAGATGGATTAGCTGCCTGTCCTCCAATCTTTGCTCAGTATCATAGCCTGTATCCAGCCGGTGTTCAATGTCATAACCTGTGTCCAGACGGTGTCCAGTGTCATACCCTGTGCCTAGTCGGTGTCCAGTGTCATAACCTGTGTCCAGTCGATGTCCATTGTCATACCATGTGGCCAGACGGTGTCCAGTGTCATACCCTGTGTCCAGACGGTGTCCATTGTCATACCCTGTGTCCAGTGGGTGTCCTTTGTCATACCCTGTGTTCAGACGGTGTTCAGTGTCATACCCTGTGTCCAGTCGGTGTCTAGCGTCATACCCTGTATCCAGTCGGTGTCCAGTGTCATATCTTGTGTCCAGACGGTGTCCAGTGTCATACCCTGTGTCCAGTCGGTGTCCATTGTCATACCCTGTATTTAGTCGGAGTCTCATGTCATTATCGGTGTTCGGTCGGTATCCAGTATGTGTGTCTGTGTCAAAATCGTCTATATAATATCGCGCTATATCATCGGCGTCGTTAACGAGGGGTCTGTTGTGTCCACTATATTCATACGCAGACTTTTTGTCATTCTGGAAATCATTCTTATTATCACGAAAAGACATTGATTGTGGTTTGATATTACTATATGCTTGTTTATTATCAAACTTTAAGTGGTAATCAAAATTCGTTCTGTCATACGCGTGGGTATTCAGCGGGTTTTGATTCCTTTTCTGCCAAAGGTTTTCATGCTTTTCTATGATGTTTTCACCATGAATAACATTTAATATTTCTTCTAGGTCCTTCTCTGTGAAGTCTTTATTATCAATCAAATCACCTTTGAGCTTATCTTTATTTGAAGATTGTATACTGTCTAGAAGTACATCTACAATATCTTCTTCGTCCTCTTCTTTGGCTTTATAACTATTTCGGTTGGATTGAATACCTTTTAATTTTAGTTCGGGGTAATTTAAATAACTATTATATGTGGTTTTACTATAGCTAGAGTCTTGCATTCGGTTCTGTAATTTAGAATACGTTGGTTTAGATATTTGGGTATTTGATTGTATACTATTTGTACTTCCCTTTCTGCGCAATGACATGTCATTGCTTGTGGATTCCAAATGTTCATCCTCATTTAGTTTCAGAATATATTCTGCTACTAACTCGTCCAAATCTGAATAGTCTTTTCTTGCTTTTATTTCTACGTTCGATATTTTTTTATTAGGAAGAGGTTTTTGGATTAGTTTATAATTCATATTAGATGTATATTTAGGGTTAGTTTTAGAAAGCACAAAAGTATTCTCGTCTACGGGATCTCCATCAGGCAATGTTGCTCCCGGTTCAAGAACGGAATAATCTTTGAAATATCGATCTCTGACATCTTCAACTTTGTCCTTGATCTTATCTCTGAAAAAAAAAAACTTATTTTTAAAAAGCTGGTTAAATTATAGATTCAAGTTTTTTAGACAAGTCTATAATCAAACGATCAAAATTTTGTTTTTTAGATGGAGTTTATCAGTTCTATTGTTTAAAAGGCATGTGGTCAGTAAATGCAGATAAAGCATGGAAGCATTCTTGCCGCTACATTATGGCGCAACGAAAACGCTGTCGCGGTAGGCGGTCCTTATAAACGATGCCGCGCGCGATTTCAGTTTGACCGCGATGTCAGTAAGTGACGGATGTCTAAAACTATTTACCTGAACAACGTCTTTTGCAATCAAAAATGCCTTCATGTGTAGTTAAGTGGTGCAGAAACCGTTCAGACAATTATTCTAAGGACAGTGGAACCTCTTTTCACAGATAAGTATGTATGTATGTATGTATAAGCTTTATTGTACAATAACACAAGAAATACAAGAAACACAGTAACATAGACAATTTGATACAACAAAGGCGAACTTATACCTATGAGGGATCTCTTCCAGTTAACCTTAAAAGCTTAACTGGAAGAGTAACCTTAAAAGTTAATAAGTAAACAGACAAACTCAGTGAAATGTAAAAGAATATGCTGAAATTTTCTCTATAGGGATGATGTTATGCCAAAATAAAGTAAATTATTGTATAACCTAACTCTATTGTAATATTTTGTATACCTAATTATTTTGACTCTTACTTAAAAATTTTGACTTTACTATTTTCTTACGCGGATAGGCGGATAATCATTTCAATTTTAATTTCATAATCGTATTTATTATATTCATTTTATTTTGTATGTTTCTTTTCCACTCAGATTTCCACAAGATCCTAGCCGTCGTAAACGATGGAAATAAGCTTTACAGTTTGAGAGGCAAAAAACGAAACAGATAGGAAGCCTAACGAGACATCAATAGTCTGTGCCATTCAAAAATTAATTCACGCAGCTTAATAAACTCGCTTTACCGATTCATAGTTTGATTTAATATACAAAATAAACCTTTTTTACTGTACGTACTATCATCAACTAACAGAGTCTTTATAGTGAGATCAAATTATGTGGTAAATAAGATGCTTAGGAGATGTTCGATTGGGGTTAAGAAGCCGTAGGGCGTAAGCCAGTTACAATGCAGCACGCTGGCTTGCCGATTCGCACACATGTCTTTTTTCTTAGAAGGGACTTAGAGGAGGCCTCTAGCGGCTCTTAAAGTGACGCGGGGATGGCTAGCAGGGCCATCCAGGGGGAATAGGAAATGCCTGCTACCTGAAGGGTTTGCAGGTCTTTATGTGTGTCAGTCAGTTGGTCTTAGTGGTCGTCTTTTGATGATGTGATGCTAGTTGTCACTTAGTCTGTTTGCTTGTGAGTCTAAAAATTAGCAGGGGGAGAGTCAGTTGATCTTTTGGTGGTTGGTATGGCTCCTCAGACGCTTTCAAAGGCCACTGCTTCGGCGGCCATCGCCTCAGCGTCTCTGACTGTGGTCTGGCTGGGCTGGAAAGAGAGGGTTTCGCCCCGGGTTGTGGGTGTGTGTGTGTGTATGTGACGAGGGTGGATTTGTGTTTTCGGCGTTTGAGTTGGAATTGTTTGGTGGTCTCGGTAATGTTCGTTTTAACTGTTATGTTCACAAGTGTGTGGAGTTTGGGGAGGCCTGTCACGATAGGGACGGGATCGGTTTTTTGGGCAAGGGTAATTGGGTCATAAGGATCCAAAAGGACGTGTTTGGGTCTGCGATGCCCCGTTTTGGGATTTGGGCGGGGATGTAGTGTCGCTCACATGGGTTCTTCTCGCTCACTCATGCCCTACAATATAACCGTAATATAAGTTAGGCTCAGGCTCGAACACGAGTCGCTTTTCTGATGCATAGGATGTGGAAAAGCTACCTGGGCCCTGACCATCATGTCTTAACACGATTCAATTTAGGTTCAGTTTAGGCTCTGTTGTATGGAAGCGACTCAGTTTAGGTCGCGTTACGACATCATGGCAAGGAGTATGCAACAGGAGAACAATAATGTTACTATTAAAGATTTACTTTAAAAAAAAACAAATAATACAAGAAAAATGTTGCATGTGAAAATTGTTCTGTATTGTATCGAACCGCCTAATAACAATGCGTTTCCAATGACACTATTTTTCTTATAATTTTCAAGTGTCAGCGCTAGGGCCAATGACAGCTAACAATATTGACGCTGCCGAATTATGGTTTAGGCTATTTTATAATAGAAAACCGACTGATATTTTGACGAAATGTGATTGGCAGCGTAGCGTACATGCGTATATCGAGATTTTGCCTGGCTTTGTGTAGACGATTTGTTTGAAGGTACTCTTCCATGTTTATTTCCGTTCACTGCATGTGATAGTGGTAAGCCATACCACATTCCTTATCTCTTAACGTGAAAATAAGTCCTTAGAGTTCAAATTATGTTAAGATACTTACATAAAAAATAAGCGACATAAATATTATTATGTACTTACGAACAAATATAAATAACGTAAAAATAATAAATTTATTTATGAAAAATTACCTTATTTCCTTATTTCTTCGTATATTGTTTCTCAGTGAAGTTGGCTCGGCCTAGAATTTGAAAATTAACCGAATTCACAAAAAGCCGTTAAAATCGAATTCAAATTATCGTGACACTCACTTAAACATGTCTTGCGTAGTGACTAAAAATAAGGGAAAGTTGTCCGTAAGTAATTTATTATAACTTTATCAATGAATGTATGTTTTGTCTTTTTCTAACAATTACAATTGTCTAAGTGGCAGAGAAGGACAATCGGTAATTTCCCGATTAAGGCTTTGATTTTCGAAATGACTAGTTAAGCCGTTAGATGCAGGATCTTATAATGTTGAAATATTTGGGGGTAGTAGGAACCAGTTGAGGTTTCGTGCCCTAAGGAAACTGGACTAATCCCAATAAGACCTGGTTTACCCTCTGGAGTAGACGGTCAGATACCATGCACTTTCGTAAAACGAACGCCTACGCCAAATCTTGGGATTAGTTGCTAAAGCGGAACCCAGGCTCCCTTAGCCGTGGCATACACCAGGAAAAAGCTGGGAAGAAGAAGAAACCAGTTGAGGGCCTCCCTTTGACTACTGGATATCATTCTCGCTCCTCTACTACTGGACAAAGATGCAGATGTAGGCTTCCAGTTTGCTCTCCTCTCAGATGAAACGATGATGATCATTAACTGTTGACCGAATACATACCTGATCGTTAATTTCTTTTAAACTGAAACAACAAAGAAAATTTGGTTAAACTTGAGAACCATCATCTTAACCCTGTGAAAACGAGTGCTGTAAAGGGCTCGAAACGTAGGATCATGGTGTTAAACGCGATTAATCCGTTCTAAAGTGTTTAATTTCAATAAACTTGAGAAGTTTCTCAGAAAGAAAGGGAAAGTGGAAAACTCATGGGTGAGGGTCGACCTCACGATTCTGGTATACCAGAATCGTGACTCTGCCAATTGAGCTACCGCGCGAGACATACCCGGTGGCCCCGAATTTCACCCCCATATCCCTCGTAGGCACCTTAGGGGGCGCTTAGCAACATCGAACATACCTCACCTTTTTTTTTTTGACGGTGTGAAAATGCGTTACGCATCCCCCCGCGGCCCGGGGCAGGCCATTCTGGGGGGTATGTGGGACTCCCCACTCTCAGCTTTTCCTCAACTGGGAGGAATGGCTAGAGGTCAGGTCTACCCACTAAAAACACACCGGCGTCACCCTCCAGGACGTTGAACGGGGGCATTATAGGCACGCTTGCGCAGTCTTCCACAATGCCCCCCGTCTGCTGCGTCCCGACATGCCAGCCGGGAAAGCCCGCCGAGGGAGGGGCGAATCAGTGACGCATTTGACTCACCCCCCAGACGTGTAGGGCCATGCTGTGTGGGTTCCCATCCCACTGGCTCTACTGGGGAGGAATACGGTTTGCGGCTGCAAACCGACCGCGTCTTCTCCCCATCCGTCTGCGGCGGAGCGGAGGCGCATCAGCCGCATCCTCGCGCTCCCGCTCCGAGGCCTCCTTCTGCGAGATGATTGTCTCGCAGAAGGTGACCACTGCCTTCCACTTCCTCTCGCTTCTCAGCATGGCTGTCACTATGCTGTTCAGCGAGAGGTCTGCGCTCCCAAGCTCCGCTCTAAGTGTGCGGCGCTCTCCCATCCATCGGCTGCACAGCTCCACCGTGTGCTGAACCGTATCCTCGGGAGCGCCGCACTCATGGCATTGGGGCCCCGGCTCTCTTCCAATCCTGTGCAGGTAGCCACCGAAACATCCGTGTCCGGTGAGTACCTGCGTGACCCTGTAGGTCAGGGCCCCATGTCTCCTCTCTAGCCAACCCTCGAATGATGGGAGGACTGCCCCTATGGTGCGCGTTCCATAGGGGGAGCCCTCCAAGCTGTCTTTCCATCTTTCACGGAGTTTCTCCCTGGCTTCTCGCGCTAGCCGCTCCATTGCATCAGCGTCCGTGGGTTCTCCTCTCTCTCTCGCCTCGACCCTCTTAGCATGCCTCTCTGCCAGCACCTGGGCGTCCAACTCCCAGGGCGGGGTGCTGGCTAGGAGGCAAACAGCCGCGTGAGAAGTGGTAGCGTAGGCCCTCGTTATTCTCTGCGCCACCACTCTCTGCGGCTGTCGGAGGAGGGCGCGAGTCTTCTCCGATAGCCGGTCCGCCCAGATCGGTGCCCCGTATAGGGCCATACTTCTGATTACGCCCGCAAAGAGGCGCCTACACGGGGTTTTGGGGCCCCCTACATTGGGGAGCAGCCTGCCGAGGGCCGACGCTGCGCCCACTATTCGGGGAGCTAATTTGGAGAAATGCTCCCCGAAGTCCCACTTCCTGTCCAGGACAAGGCCAAGATACTTTATGTTGGCCTTTACCTGGACAGGCACCCCCTCCACTCGGATTATTGGGTTGCGGGGACGCCACCCTCTTCCTCCGAAGATGACTGCTTCAGTCTTGGGCAATGCCACCCTGAGCCCGAGGAGGCGGATTCTTCCCACTGTGAGCTCGGTGGCAACTGCCGCCCTTCTGAACGTCTCCTCGAGCTCACTTCCCCTAACATACCTCACCTGACCTGACCTGACCTGACCAACCTGACCTGACAATTGAGCTGCGGTGACCTGAGGTATCTATAGATACCTCAGGTCACCGCAGCTCAATTGCCCAATTTTTGTCATTTTTGTACTATGACAAGAGACGTCAATTAGGCTGATGTTAACGTACATTGAAAATACTATTTAGTTTGTATGAAAAAGTGAACACCTACAGAGTACATTCATTTTAAAAGTTGTTGAACAAAAGGTGTTAGGTTTGAGGAGTACTACCTACGATTTAATTTATTGATCAGATATAGGAAACATCCGGTATGATATACAAATAAATGGCTGAATGAAAGTGGCCTTAAAACTGGTTATCCAATTTAAACGCTGGCCGCCGCGCAGGCCCCTCTTTCAACACGATGACAAAAGAAAATTCCTAAAATGACTGAATCACTGGGGTCCATAGGGTAAGTAGACCGCTAACCATTGCGCGGGTTGTGCGCTTGTTAACCGCCATAATGTATATGAAATCGTATTGTAAATAGATAATGTTTTGATGAAGACCTTTATTTTTCTGTAATTTTGGCATAAGACTCATCCTGTGTCGGATATTCGTGACATTATGTCGTGTTTCTCGTCACCACTGTCAAGAGCTCTTCACAAAAGTATTAGTTTCAGTGGTAAAACTGATGTTTTCATTTATAAGTGACATGTTGGTGGCAAACAAGCAAATAGCCCATAGACGCCAGTAATACCAGTGATAATGATAATGCCACCTTGAAATGAAATTGGGACCAGTCTGCTTTGTGCTTACCATGAGTTGTACGTGGCCGTATTCTATAGCGACTGCGGCATTCGAAAGAACGTCCTTGCCATAAAACTCTCGTGAGACTCGAACATATTAAATAATATTTATATGAGAACGAGGGTAGATCGTCCGCCGTGTCGCCCCCCGCGCCGCTACCACCGCCAGCTGCAAGTAGCAGGGCTGATAGGGCATTAACCCGCAGTGTACGACTTGCCTCTGTCGCGGGTGTTCGCTCCATGACGTTCTTTGTAAAGAACGAAACATGTCGAGCGAAAATCGACTAAATTACGTGAGTGACCCGTTTTAAATATTAGTAATACGTCCATGCCATTACCCTGGCAGGAGCGAGACGGACAGGTATGTCCATCTCGCTCCTGCCAGGGTACGGTTGTGTACGACTTCTCTTCACTTACCTAAGTGATTTGACGTTCTCGACAGTGATGATCGGCAATATCACGACGTGAGTTTCGCAATCTTTACCGCAAGTTTCTGCAACTGTAAACATTTTCACGTGACAACCCTGACAAAAGTCTATTTTATTCGCTGTGTACACGATTGATGCGCCGCCTATCGGAAAGAAGCAAAACCTTTATTTTCTTGGCAACTTCAAGGGGCTTTATAAATTGAAAGAGATGTCATATACTACAGAAAAAGTGACCAAGGCCCCCGGTGAGCAGGGCTGGGATCGAACCAGCGACCTCAAAAAAATAGTTAAGTGCGGCAATACATATTCTGTGTAAAGAACAAATGAGTAGTACATTTCACTATTTCCTATGGCCAGTACTTCAAACTAAGTTAAATAATTTTAACTTAAAACTCTCGTGAGACTCAAACATATTAAATAATATTTAAAATCGATCTTTACGAAGAACGCCATCTGGAGCGACCAACATGTCGAGCGAAAATCGACTAAATTACGTAAGTGACCCGTTTAAATTATTATATAAATGCTTAAGTTAAATAATGTTTATACTTAGTTCTGGTTTTTATAAAGATTCATTATAAAATATGAAATTTGCGTTTTATTTCGCGAATTTATCGTAATAACGATACCGAAAAGTGCCGAAAGTATCTTTCCAAATTTGTATCGGAGTATTTTTTATTTTTTTTACGACGGATTAACACCGACTACGAAAATGACAACGACGTAAGTAAGAAACGAATATCACGACAGAAAACCAAAGTGACCGAGATAGAGACGAATAGATCAGCTGAAGTTGAGGTAGACTGGTCACATGCTGAGAGAAAAAATAGAAAAATGGAGCAAAATAGTGACTGATTGGTACCCCAGGGATTCCGAACGAAGTCAGGGTAAACTTTTGAGACGAATGGGAGGACGAACTTGCAATGTACTCACAGCGGGACTTCGTTGGAGATGAGTGTCTTAAGACAGTAATCTGTCTGAAAAGAGCTAGAGGAGGCCTTTGCCTAGCGGCACACAGAAATTAGAGACATACCCTCATTCCAGAATAAAGGGCTTAATAGACAGATAGATAGACATTGGATGATAAAATGAAGCCAAAATAAACACATTATTTGTTATTTCGTGGTCGGTGTTAATGTATTACAGCTAACTTGATCGCATCATACTTGGAGTCCAAGCAGGTCCACCCCAAACCTAAGACAGAGTTACTCTTCCGAGTACTGCACGCCTACCACGAACTTCGAAAATTGGCATTGACGGGAAACCTCTTTGTCACTCCAATATGCAACGGCAACCTTGGAATCCTCGAATATATCCGAAAACAGTTGACGTGGCCATAAAGTATTTGGTAAGGCACAATAAACATGAATTTATGACTTTTCTGTGGAAAATAATAATTGTTGACTACTATAATTAGTAATAACGAACCGGTTTGCTTTTCGCTTGAGTCCGTTTGCTTTTTGCTAGGGTCTGTTTGCTTTCCGTTTGAGTCTGTTTGCTTTTCGCTTGGCTCAGTCTGCGTTTCGTTAGGGTCTGTTTGCTTTTCGCTTGGCTCAGTCTGCGTTTCGTTAGGGTCTGTTTGCTTTTCGCTTGGCTCTGTCTGCGTTTCATTAGGGTCTGTTTGATTTTCGCTTGGGTCTGTCTGCGTTTCGTTAGGGTCTGTTTGATTTTCGCTTGGGTATGTCTGCGTTTCGTTAGGGTCTGTTTGATTTTCGCTTGGGTCTGTCTGCGTTTCGTTAGGGTTTGTCTGCGTTTCAGTAGGGTCTGTTTGCTTTTGGCTTGGCTCTGTTTGATTTTCGCTTGGATCTGTTTGCTTTTCGTTTGGGTCCGTTTGCTTTTCACTTGGCTCCGTTTGATTTTCGCTTGGGCCACCACTAACACAAAGGCATTGGTCTTCGTAGAAACCTTTCGGACATCCGCACGGCGTCAGATCTTGTCCGTCGACCAATTTGGTCTCGTACACCCTGTCACCTGCTACCGGTTCAATGGCGAAGTTACAAACCACTTGCACCATCTGAAACCACGTAAGTAAAAATATTATATATTAAATTTTTGACTATTTCTAACAAAATGGCTAAAAATAATGGATATGTAGATTTTGAAAAGGAACAAGCCAAGTTTTTTAAGATTCCTTACGCATTTGAAAATATTTTAAACACATTATGACGAAACCATAAGTAATTGTGTTAAACTGTTTAATATAATAATATATGATACTCTAATCTTAATTTTAGGTAGTTAAATAACCAAAACTTTAATTACTTTTTTATGTTTATAAAAGTACATTTAGGTAAATAACGATTTATTAGGTAAATAAAAATAAAAAAAAATTATTTACGGATATTTTTCAATAAATGGTATGTCAATAACTATAACTAGTGCCAGTGAGACTAAGGGTTCTGATTTGACGCTCTCAAACTGTTCTTAAGGATTCCGTGGTCAATTGGAAACCCTTTTAGTTTCGTCATGTCTGTCTGTCAGTCCGTCTGTCCGTCTGCGGCTTAGCTCAGTGACCGTTAGTAGTAGAATGCTGCGATTTAGTATGAATTAGCAAATATCAAAACACCAAAAAATTGGGATGTGTTCTTTTTTTCGTTTAAATACCTAGCCTACCTCAATACCTGTATTGATAGGTATTTGAAAAAATAATAGAGGTTTGCTACAAACAGTTTTTGATAAAGTGAATATTTTTAAGAAATATTGCTCGAGAAGTTTAAAAAAATATGCCTCACCCCTTCTAACTTTGAACCGCAAGTTCAAAATTAAAAAAAAAAAACATGAAAGTAGAACTTTATACAGACTTGAAAATCATTTTGAACATGGTCAATAAGGCGATTTTTGTTTTTTTACAAGTCATATTTTCTTAGTAAAAGAGTGTGTATGTATCGTATTACTGCAAAGGTACCCTTTTTTGCTGGTTATGGTACCTACTAGAGCCCCTTCTAGGTTCGCTAATTGTGGCGGACGGTCAACTACGGAACCCTATACTGAGGGTGCCCGACATGCTCTTGACCGGTTTTTTGACGGACAGACGTTTATCTGACTTAGCTATTTGTACGTTACGTACGAATAGCCGTACATTTGAGGTGAGGGGCGAAGCTTCTGAAAAATCGGCTGACTCTTTTTGTATAGAGAAAATGACAGACAATGCCAGCCCGCTTGGTTAAATGGTCTAAGCCTAAATTAGTTATTGCTTATTTTGCCATACTTTATGGCATCTCATTACCGAGCCATGTTCAGGAAGTAGTGGAAACGGGTCAGTTGAGAACATTAAATCGGAGTCCTGTGTGACTGTGTCTCATTCGCACGGCACGGGTTAGCACAGAGCAACAATGTCGCATGTTAGTTCAAACATGCGACATTGTTAGTTAGCTGGAACGTTAATTAGTGAAAACAGTAAAAAATAATGCGACATGTCCGAACACACCATAAGCTGGGTACGAGTATCCACTAGAGGCAAACTTGGATCGAGCCGCCTCGACATTGAAGTAAACAGCGCGCAGCGGGCTTACTACGAACATCTAAAATTGGCATTGCATTGACGGTAAAACCTCTTTATCATTCCAATATGCAAGTGTGACAGAGAGGGAGATACAAATTTTCGATCGTTCGATTTTCGTGGCTAGGCTATGTTTGAGAGCAGCCTCACATATAGCCTGTTTACTTCAAGTCGATCTGAGGAAAAAGCTCGATCGTTGCCGATCAGCTCCATTAGGCCGCAACCGTATCAAATCACTTCGTAAACAACATTCCATAAATATTCATTTCACAAACAACGCTTGGCAATCAAATCAAATCAAATCTTCGTAAATTAGACGTTGCAAAAAATGTTATTATAAAAATAATATAATATTACCTTTAAAATAATAAGTATACAAAGTATTTACCTACATTAAAGATCGTCCTATCACAAAACATTATTTGGTAAATTATTTATTTATTAACCACGATAATTAACTAAATAACGGATGACAAGAGAAAAGAGAACTAATAAGTATTTTAATTGCGACCGTTACATATGCGAACTGCTTCCAGAAAAGTGGGTTAGGTGTTAGGTTAGGTAAGAATTGCGTCCCTTCAAAATCCGAATTGTTACTAGAAATGTAGGTTAGGTTAGAACAATGACACTTGCAATTCCAAACTGTTACTAGAAATGTGGGTTAGCTTAGGTTAGAACTGTGAGGGGAGCTACAACGGGCTCTTCTCATTCTTCTTGATCTGGTTTATCCGAGGGAAAGAGAAGGGTTTCTGGACGGTGCTTCCCGGGGCAACAATAAGCGATCTCTTGGAGGATTGCGACGATTTCTTAGAGGGAGAGCAATTCCGAGTATTGGCTAGACGGGGCCTTCGAGCCTGGCTTTTGCCGCCGAGTTACAGGAATGCCGCTGTCCTGTATAAAACTGTGGTCATCATAGGCCGTCTGCCTAGACAGGGGATGGTCTAGGCAGAGGGCCTATGATGACGGGTGGGGGTTGCCACTGCTGGTCGGTGCCATCGTGGTGGCTGCGACAATTACCACCTCTATAAAGAATTGCGGAAATTGTCATGAGGGACCAGCATGCGGGAACTAAACGCTGCCTTCGGGCCGGGGAACTTCGGCTCCGGGTACTTCAGCACCAAGGAGGGTACAGCCTCGGCTGTTACAGCAGACGGTGTTCGCGGTTGTATATCTAGGGCAATCATTTTATTTTTTATTTCAAAAAACAGTTTACAGCATAACAGTAAAAACCAAAGCACTGCAACCATCAAATAAAAAACCAAAACATATAAAACTTGACACTACTTATAATTTAATTTATGCGACGTTACTACGTGGCTCCGTTGCGTCGTCTGATCAAGCGTAGGATTCGGCAGGTTACCCCGGAACCGCCAAAACACGATACCCTTCGCTCAGAAGTCTGGGCTCGCCATGGTGTCCATCAGCGGCCGCGGCACGCGCACCACAAACAAGCTGAAGTGCACGTTGTGACGCGATCGCAGCTGGTGCACCCTCAAGTTGCAGCTCATCGGCTATGGCAGAGAAATGCAGGCGCGACACGTAGAGCGCCGTACTCGGTGTCACAATCGGTAGGCCAGACTTAACTGGATCCGCAGTGCCACACTGAGTTTTACGAGGCGCCTTGCATGCCTTGCTCTTTTTTTCCACCAGTGTGAACCCCTCCTTATCCACACGGGTGCGGGATGACTTCTTCATAATTGGAGCCCGTTCTTCACACGCCTTAGCAGGTGCGCTTACCCGGTTACCTGCGACTGGCTGACCGGTTACCTCAACATAATCACGCTGACGTGATTTCGAGGAGACAGGAGGCGGCCGAACGCGCGGGGGGCACGCGGGTGGTGTAGCGATGTGAGCGCGACTACAATTCGCAGCGTCGGCACCACATACACAGACCGGCGCATCATACGTACTAGTTCCGGTCATCGCTCTTGAAATTTGATACCGCTGACCGAGTTAAGGCATTATTACGCAAACTGGTGACTTCGTTGCGTAACTCGGCAATAGTGACTAGGACTGCTTCAAACTTCAAAACAACTTCTGCTAAACTTGTTTTAAGGGCCATGATATCCTTATAAAAGCTGCAAACGTCGACATGATCCGAAACATCAGATAGCAGGCTAGAGGCACCCGCCACAAATTCCGGAATCCGGTCCTTATTCTCCCTCAAGATTTTCTTTATATCTTGTAGGGTCTTCTCCCCTGTTATATCCCCTCTTCGGTGAGGTACATATGTGTCGGTAATCCCAAGGCACTGACACAGCACCTGCTTCGCTTCACAGATGTCTTCAACGGTCATGCTCGACGCCCGCGAATTCATCTGGACAGCTGTCGCCACGTCCATCTTCCCTTCCAGCAGCAGCAGCTTCTGTTGCAGCAAGGCGAGGAGCTTATTCACGATGGGTTGGCTCTGCCCGGAGACTATGCTAGCGGCGGCCGCGCCGCACTAATTTCGCAATTAGGTTTAAGATCGTTTATTCTCATTAAGAATTTACAATTCACTTATTATGAGAACTTAAAAATTATACTTAAATAAAATAATGAGCAATTAATAATTTAATTACTCTTCAACGCGTCTACGTCGCAGCGCGCATTGCAAACGAATTTTATCATGTTCTTACCGTTACCATCGCTTCAAAACGGACATAGGTACCGTGTATGGTTTAGTGGGTAGTGCGAGCCCGGGCCGAAAAAAAAGGTTAGAACTACGACTCTTACAAAACGAAACTGTTAGGTTAGGTTAGAATAACGGCCTTACGAAGATATGTTTTTTATTATTATTATTATTTAACAAAAACATGGGTTTACATTTTTTTTTACACATCTAAGCCACTATTGGAAACCTCGAAGGTTTATTTAATAGATGGCGGGAACGCGCATCTCGATCCGAGTTACATGCAGTTAATTAAAAGTAAAAGTTGGTAAATCTTATATAAAATATTAAATCTTATATCTGTGGCTCTAGTGAAAAAGGGTATAACTCGAAAAACGCAACTTTTCACTACGCGCAAAAAACGGTTACGTCTACAAATTATTAACATTTTTGTTTCCTGTGTCGTAAGCGTTGCATCTATAAAAATACTTTTAATGCAATATTAGTATATAAAAAATCCTCTTTCACGTTGTAATACTAATACTACTGTTATCTTGCCTGTTTAAAAAAAAAGTTACTTATACCCAATAAAAAAAGTAATTGCAAAGGATATAATTACACTTAAATCCCTTTACACGTATTTTTATTAGGTGCAAAATGTCATATTGCCTAAATAAATTTGTATAACTCTGTTTATATCAGTAATATAAAAGTTCTGCAGAAGTAAAACTTGTTACCCTATATCGTGTATTTCAATTGGCGGCCTTATTTCTGATTTATAGAATAAAATATAGACTTGTACCTTATTGTACGAAGCATATTTGAGGGAAGATAAAGAGGACAGCATGTCTGATCACCGACGGTTAATCTTCAAACTGGAATGCCGCATAGAGAAGATACTCTTAAGGGTAAGAAATCCTCGCAAGACAGATTGGAGTAAGTAGAAGGAGGAGGTGAGGAAATTGGCAATCTCTGGGGCGAAGTATGAGAAAACAGAGGACCTCGAGGAGGGGCCCTCAACCTCAGAGAAGGTATAATCGAAGCATACCAAAATGTTTGTCCTGAGAGTGTAGTAAAATCTGGGAAAGGTCAACCCTGGTGGAATAAAGAACTACAAAAGTTTAGAAAGCAGACACGCAAGGCAATGAGAGCAGCGTTAAAGCGTGATGATGCTCAGAGCTGGAAGGCGTACATGGAGATCAGGCGACTTAGAGAGAAATCCTGAAGGGAAAGTTGACGGAGATTCACTGAGGATATCAATGGCTACTCGGAGGGAGCACTAATGGGGAAACTGCTCTCGGGGGAGCAGGCATGCCAGCTAGATAGCCTGATAGGTGGATGGAGTACTGGTCACAGAACCAGAGGAGATACTAAGCGTGATGCTAAGAACTCACTTCCCGGATTATATGAAAGAGGGCGTTAGGGACATGGCTGAAGAAGAGGGCCATAGAAAGGCGGACTGGGAAACGGCAAGAGAGGGAGTGAGAGATGATGGAGTGGGCGGTCAACTCCTTCGCACCCTTCAAGGCAGTGAGTGGGCCCAGATGGAATACAGCCAGTGCTGTTACAGAAAGGGTATAGCTATATAAAGGACAACCTTATAGAACTATAAGGCTAGTATAGCCATGGGTTATGTTCCCGGGGCATGGAGAGAGGTAAGGGTAGTTTTTCTGCCAAAACCTGGGAAAAGTCTTACCAAGAAGCTATTTCATTCATAAGTATCAGCCTTGCATCGTTTGTGCTGAAGAATTTAGAAAAACTGATAGACAGGATCATAAGGGAGATGATAGTGTGCAGTGGCAACCCGCTACATGGGAATTAATTTACATACATGGCAGGGGAGGAGTTCATAGGTCCAGAACCGGCTCTACCCGTGTCGACTGAAGTCACAAAAGGAGTGATAGATAAACTGAAAGAGATAGAAGCAGAAAGAGAGTGAAAGGAGGAAACGGCTTGCAGGCAAGCTAAAAGTAGAACCAAATACCTTATAAAGCTGGGAAAAACCAACCTGAGGATGTTGACCGGAATCATCACTGAACACGATACCCTTAACAGGCCTCTTAATGTGATGGGCATGAGCAACGAGGCAGCCTATCTACATTGTGGACGAGAGGAAACCAGCAAGGATGTTCTGGCGGAATGCATTCTGTATGCGGCAGTGCGCTATAATGTGTTTGGTAGGCATAAGCTGGAGGAGAAGGAGCTAAAGGACGGCGACTTAGGGATGCCCTGACAATAACTTGCAGCTTGCAACGGGGAAATGGGGTGAATGAGCACATCAGGTGTCCTCCCCATAACATAACATACCACTTAATGTATAGCCGTATGTTAATTGCCTTAGGAAATCGTATTCCTTAAACATATAAATTACTTTAATAGACTAGCTTTATGTATCTATCAAGTTAGAAAACCGGTAGTAAATAGTTTGTCATCATCACAACGTTACATAAAGTTCCATTCCATTATTAAAATTGCAAAAATATTAATCAAAAATGGTGAAAAGGGGTACATCTCAAATTATGTCTAAGTATAATATGCTGACAAAAAAATTAAATAATCGTGAATAAGGGTATAACTCACTCGTTCGCAAGCGCACCGTTCTCTCGGATGACATTGTGCGGGCGACTGCCGGCTTCGGACTTGTGCGCGGGGGCACCGGGAATCTAACTCGACACCCCCCCACCTCATTCCTCGTGAGTTGTATCCTTTTTACCTAATATTCATTCTTGTCATAGGATATAGGTCGGCTTGTACTAATAATGTTGTCGTGATAAAAAACATAAGTCAATTTATTCATGGACACCATTCAATATTGTTGGTGTAAAAAGATATAAGTGTACATGTATCTATGAGCACCGATACAAATCCTGGGATATAAATTAAGTTATTACATTTTAAACACAAATTGTCGGTGTAAAAAGGTAAAAGTGAACATATATCTATAAGCACCGATGCTAGTCCTGCGATATAAATAAAGTTATACCATTTAAAACTGAAATTGTCGGTGTAAAAAGATATAAGTGCACTTATACCTTTAAGCACTGATGCTAGTCCAGCGATATAAATAAAGCTATACCATTTTACACAAAAAAAAAAATTTTGAGTTCAAAACACATATTAAGTAATATCGTTTTTCACGAAATTTTTGAGCAAAAATTTGTTTTATGCGGATACAATTCAACATGTATCCATGTAATATAATCATTTTAGTCAGATATATCACTAATCACAATTTCAACTTCGTCATTTAAAGGAATATCTAGGAGCCGTTTAAACTAAAAGATGCAGATTTTTTTTTTGGTAATTTTGGCATATATAACTAATTTTGGCCAAATTTCGAGTTATACCCTTTTTCACTAGAGCCACAGATATACCTACTTGACCTACTTGTATGGGAACAGTTTGCATAAAGTTCTAAATCATAAGGAGTAATATATTGTTGTGATATTTTGATGTTAACTGTACCCATACAGTAGGCCGTACAATTAGTTACTTAGTCTAAATTTAGGTAATAGTTTTTAAGGATATTTTTACAATTTTTATTATTATTAATTTAAAGTATGTATTTTACTAAACTGGATGGACACACTTTTTGTCTGAAATAAATGAATTTAATTTAATTTAATTTAATAATATCAGTGAGATCATGCAGTAGGTTATTGGGTAATCTATTTAATATGCATGGTAACAAGTAGTCTATGTGGGTTACGCTTACGTTAGGTTAGAACTGCGGCCCTAAAAAATCCGAACTGCTAGCAGAAAATGTATGTTAGGTTAGGTTAGAACCGACCGACCTTAAAAAAAGGCCACCATTTTAACCCATATTTCCGACCCTTAAAATTAGGGAGACGGAATGTAAATTTGATGCCGATTATAAAACAATAGATTACCAAGTGACTATTTACAATAGTTAAGTTATATTGATTTTTAATACAATTATTTTATTTGTGAAATAGATATTTTTAAAACAAAAATTTCTCTTTCAATATGTTTATCAAGCGTAAGAATTACGAAATGTTTATTTGTCATGTAATTATTTACAAATGAGCACTTTTAGGAATGACAGGTTGGTGTTATGAATAGTTCGCATATAATTGTGTGTAAAGTGATTATTTGTGAAAAGTTGTTTATAAAATTATGATTAACCACTGCAACGTGTGAAGTTTCAAACAAAAACGCTAAGAAGGCACTAGATTTGAAATGAAATGGAGACGAAAAATATCTGAGCACCTGATCCCAATAGATAATTTAAGTGAAAGACCCAGGAAGCGAGGATTATGGATTTTAAAAACTATTCTCGAAGACCATTTTAGGAATACACTTACATTGTAAATTACTGGGTTGCGATCACTGTCCCTGTAGAACTCGACATACGAGGACATCCCACAGCCGACTTTCGAGTTTTGTGAGTACATTACTAATAGATATGGGCTCCTGTAATCTCTATGAAACAATCGAAATCATCATTGTCATTTTAGTCACCGTTTTCAACATATTACACTACACATAATTCACTTGTCGAACGCAAGTGCGACTAGATCTCCTGCATCTCCTGAGGATGCCTCGTAGAGAGGTAAAATATTGTTATATGTTATAAATAGTAATGTCGAATTTAATATTATTGCTGGTGGTTTGGTTTGGTTTATCTATATTTATTTGCGTATTATTTTTTTGCATACGCAAGTAGGTATAACGGGTTGACAGTGGCACTAATTGACTAGCACGTTTGGTAAATAGCAACATCATCATCTTCGTTGACAATAATTGTAAAAGATCAAACTGACTGAATACTAATAGTTGCATTGAGCAAAACGTTTTAGAAATAAGAAGCAAACAATAATTTTGGAAATTGTATTTTTTGGCCCATTATTTAATCTTTCATACAAACAAAACTTTCAAACATACATTTTATTATCCTAGGTCTCGTGGGTGAGTTACGAGGCCGTCGTGAATTACCCTTCAATAATAGTTCCTGTGGGCTTCATCATGTTTGTATTCTTCTCGGGGACTCCAATTTTACGTAGCTGGTCCCAGATACAGCTCCATCTCAAAGTATCGAAGCCTTTTTTGAAATCCATAAAGGTCAGATACATTCCCCTCTGCCATTATGATGCTGGTTCGAGGATTATGCGTAAAGTGTTGATGGTCCGTAGACGATCAATTGGGCCGGAAGCCAGCCTGCTCTTTGCGAAGAAGAGGTTTGATGGCTCTTGACAGTCTGTTCAGGATGATATCCTGCAGAGCACCTTAGACGGGATAGAGAGCAAAGTGATGCTCTTCGGCTGACCAGATGTTCCTCAGAAGGGGCATCAGTGCGTTTGCAGCCATAGGGATCTTGGCTTTCAGCATTTCCGCTTTGATGGGGTCCTCCCCTTTTTCATTCTTCAGCATTCGGAGAGCTTTTACTACTTCGTCACCAGTAGGGGGAGGCACATCGATGTACAGGCTTTTTGCAGGCAAGCTGGCAACATTTACAGGTGTATCGGGTTCGATCGGGACTTAGAAGATCACCTCAAAGTGCTCCAGTCAGCATTGAAGCTTTCCCTCTGATGTCACAATCAACTGTCCTCTCTTGTACTTCAAAGGCTTTTTCTTCTGGTTCCGATTCCCGGCCAAGGTCTTCGTTGGATTGTACATCGTTCTGATATTGCCGGAGTTAGCAGCGCGTTGGGCGTAATCCGCAACCCCATCAGCCCCTCAGCGGTCATGACGGATACTGCGGTAGATTTTTCTGCGAATCTGCCTGTACTTGACCTTGCCTTGCCTCAGGTTTTTGCGCATTGCCACATTACTCGTTGCCAGGTGTTGAAGATCCATCTTCTTTGGAGCTCGCGCCTTTCTTCGAAGATGAGCCAGGTAAACTGACATCCAGTCTTCCCGTGCGTGTGTTTTGTGCTCGAAGGAGCTGGTCTCTGTATAGGCCATTTTGATGTGATTCTACTCCGCGTCAACAAAAGTGTTAGAGCCCGTTTCGAGTTAAATGCGTCACCTACAAGTGGGTCCTCCAGCTTGTTGACATCGAATCGTTTCCCTCGTGGTAGTCGCCCTGGCAGCTTGGGCTACTTTGAGCCGCACCACAGCGATGACTAGGTGGTGATCACTGTCGATATCCACGTTACGACGTTTCCGAACATCGTGCAGTGATGTACGTCATTTGAAGCTGATGGCAAGGTGATCTATTTGGTTCTTAGTGACTCCATCGGGTGAATTCCATATATTTATGGTGGTCTCCATGTATGAATAAAGTGCCTCCGATGGTGAGATCATTGACCTAGCAGAATTCCGAAACTTTCTCCCCGTTCTCGTTGTGGACTCCCAGCCGGTGTGTGCCCATGAGTCTTTGGCAGCCATCGTTGTCTGTGCCAAGCTTGGCATTGAGGTCTCCCATGTCGATGACGCGGATGTTCTTCAAAGTCAGGTTGAGTGCACTATAGAAATCGTCCTTGTCTTCCTCTAGTGCCAGATTTGTGGGCCGTAGCACTGCACTTTCGGTTACCCTTCCTAGTGAGTTGGCTCTGTTTTGAGGCGCAGAAGATTCACCTTTCGCCCTGCATCCTCAGCTCCAGTTCAGAGACGGGGACGGACGGACGTGGATGACGCGGACTGGCTAGGGTTCTGCGATCAATACTGCGTTCCGCTACGAATACAGCAGATGATTTCTCGGCATTTTATAGGAACTGCTGTTATTACTATCAGCGATTCCCACCAAGACCATACCCTAAATTTGGCTAGTGGAACATGGTAAATAATAATTCGGTACATGTTGGTATGTCAAGTAAATAATAAGACGAGTAAGGACGACCGGTTGGCGTAGTTGGTAGAAACCCTGTCTGCTAACCCGAAGGTCCTAGGTTCGAATCCCGGTAAGGGCATTTATTTGTGTGATGAACACAGATACTTGATCCTGAGTCATGGTTGTTATCTATGTATTTATGTATTTGTACATTATATATATCGTTGTCTGATCGAGTCCCCGTAATACAAGCCTTCTTGAGCTAACTGCAGGACGTAGTCAATTTGTGTAAGAATGTCCTATAATATTTATTTATTATTTAAAAAAGTTAGTTGGCAAATGATATTCAGCGAAATAAAATTCGGCGAGAATGCAAGATACCTTTTTTGGAACTTATACGAAATGTCATTTCGTATTTAGGTACCAATTGCTCTTTAGTGAAAAAAACCATAGTGAGGAAACCGGACTAATAAGGCCGAGTTTACCCTCTGGGTTGGAAGGTCTGCTGGCAGTCGCCTTCGTAAAACTGGTGCCTATGCCAAACCTTGGGATTACTTGCCAAAGCAGAACCCTGGCAGGGAAACGCTAAGAAGAAGTAGGAGATAAGGTTTACCAAACTAAGGATGAAAAGACAATACCTACTTAGGGAACTTTTCTATGTAGGTCGATGGTATAGAGCCTTTGGAGTTGATTGCTTTGGCAAATTCTTCGATCACATACATTTTTATGTCGTCTGGCATTTGTATACGAGTATCTGACGGTAAATCTGTTGTAACGTTCCCTGCAACAAAGAGAATCCTAGTTCAACACATGTAAACTTATTTAGCTGTTATAAACATAATTATCGAATTTAAATAATCGTGAGGTATATTAATGTTATCATATAATTTACGCTCAATCGGGTCCTATCAACCGGGATCACCCTTAACCAAACATTTATAAACGACAATAATGGTACTTTGCTATTCTGCCAAACGCAATCAATTACCAAGCAGTGCCAAGTGCCAACCCGTTATACTTACTTGCGTATTTTTTACATGCAATTGATGCAAAATACGCAATTAGATATAACCGGTTGGCACTAATTGACTAGCACGTTTGGCGTAATAGCAAAGTACCATTATTGTCGTTATTAATATGGAATACTGCAAAGTGAAGCCTGATTCAATAAATTATTTCCAACAATTAGTTATGAGGCGCGTACGACGCAGCGCGGTCGTCTATCTTCTGTACCTACTAGACGCTTGAAAATGGGGACCTATGTTCTCCAACGCATGTAGCGCACAGTGACTAAGAAAACGTGACTGTTATGCGTAATTTTATTAGGTATAACATAGTTAAGTTATAGAATGTTGTGTATTTAATGAAATATTGAACCTACTGTTTTGTTAGCTGACATGTAAAAAGACCCGCGCAGTGCGTGTCGGACTACGCATAATTGAGGGTTCCCTACAGTCACACGATGGAAGAATTGTGCAAGCAAAAAGGCATAAGTGCCTTCAAAATATCAAGGCACTGACGTCCTTAAGTATTTTTTTTTACAAAAACTCAAAAACGGCTAGACCAAATGTGTTCAAAATATTTTCGCGGTAAGTTCGACTAATATCCTGTCTGCCATAATTTGTACACATTTCCTGGACCTTCCGTTCATAAGTTAGAGGAGTCGGGGGACACTTTTTCAGACTTCAAGAGCGACTATTTCCGAAAATAATTGAAAGTCAAATTTTTGATTAAGATACCTTTAAGTAAGTTCCAAAAGCCTATCCGATGACGCGCCCCAAGTAGATTTTTGGCAATTTTTTTTACATTCATTACGTATGGGGCGCCCCCATAAACATATTTTTTTCTCAACTTATAGACAAACTTATAGACTAAGTAGCGGCACACAAGCTGTATTATCATTACCATATGCTTTATATTTACTGACTTAAACACTGCTGTGACGTACGGACGGACTGACGGACGGGCAGACGGACTGAACGAAACTATAAGGGTTCCTTTCTTGCCATTTTGGTTACTGACGCGGAAAACTAAAAACAACAAACTGTATATTACACGGTGTCCTAAAAATTACACAGCAAACTGACTCTGGAGTGTAGGGAACCCTAAGAGCAATCCAGCGTAATCTAGGTTGACTCACACCCATCCGATTCTGTGACTTCCGAGGGCTCCGAGGTATCACGTGATTATCTACAAAAACATTAGAAACTGACAGATCGTCCCGGATCGGATCGGATTGGTGTGAGTCATCCTTTACACCACAAAATATGCATGGTTTTAGATTTATGACTAAACTAGCTGATGCCCGCGACTTCGTCTGCGCAATATCTTTATAAATTGTAGCCTATGTTATTCTGATGTATAAGCTTATTATGAAGTTTCATTAAAATCCATTCAGTAGTTTTTACGTGAAAGTGTAACAAACGTCCAAACAAACTTGCGCGTTTATAATATTAGTAGGATATATTCAATCATTTCATAAATGTTTCGAGATAGCGCGTAACTTTCAATCAAAACCCCGCGGCTCAAAACCCCGGCATATATGTACATCATTTAGGACAATTTTTTTCTGTTTACTACATTATGAATTATAGTTGTAGTTGATTGAAATATTTAACAATGCTGCTTTAGAGTAGTTGGGTTCATTTCGTCTGTAGTTTACCTGAGACTGACAGATTGGTGGACGACCAGTGCCAGTGGTATCCTGACCCGTCACGTCTCTCAGGCACTGGCCCATCAGCGATGCCAATCCCGACTCTAACACCTCATTTGCACATGTAAGTAGGTGATTGCCCTACCTTCAATCTTCCAGTTGCCGGTGGTGCCTTTGGGAGTGCGGATTGCGATGTACGATGGAGTGAACTTATTGGTTGGTGGAGTGCGCAGGAAAGGACGGTCCTGGCCCTCGTATCCCACAGTAACCCCGTTATCCCAGCGAATCCAGAAACCGCGGAATTCGACAGCGCTTAAGATTTCAGGTGTGTCAGCACGATCTAGAACACTGGAGCTTTGTATCAAACTCTTACTGTTGCCCTCGGTCCCGATGAAAATCTAAAAAGAAATGTTTATTGTAAAGAGTGTCACTGCTGGGAAAAGGCTTCCTTATTTCTTTTCGAAAGACGAAAGATTTTATAACTGACCCACCAGCGTAGCGAGTGGTTCAAAACTGGAATCCTGGGCTTCGCGAGGATCTCAAGTCACGAGAGTTAGCTAAACTTTGCCGCCAAGTATAATAAAATATTTTTCACCTATCGCGAGGAAAATGTATCATCCAAATTGAATGTGTGCGATATGTACTATTGCTTCCAGCTAACGTGAGGAAACAAGTCAAACTTCAAGGTGATATTAAGGCTTTCCAAGCTAGAGTGAGGTAAAGAACATAGTATTTAACGAAGATCGACGAATATACCTCAAACTTCTGCAATTCTGTGTGCACGAGACTGTTCGGGTCAAAAACAGCAAGCGCGATCTGGACTTCACCAGGCGCGCGCACTTTAAACATCCACATGGACTTGTCCGTCGGCACGTGGAAGACATGGTACATGTCGTCTTTGCTCTCCGTTGCCACATCTGAAATGCATCACAAAGATACTAAACACAAGTAGCAAAACTTCAAATTTTGAGGAGGCAGGCCAGACGCCTTACCATGACGTCTTAATAGGATTTAGTTGACGACCTAAACGGAGTCGCTTCCGGAGCAAATATTACGAGCAGCTTAACGAGTTACATAAATAAACACGAATAAAATGATTTCAATCTTATTAAAACAATTGAGTCCTTCAGTCTTTTAATGGGTTTTAGGAAAATACTGAGTCTTTTTGCAAACGACTCCCGGATTTAGTATTGATTCCGAGTCAAGTTTTACAAAAACCAGCTAAGAGCATGTCAGGCCATGCTCAGTGTAGGGTTCCGTAGTTTACCGTCCGTCACAATAGGCGACCTTAAAAATGTTTTAATAGATACCATGCTCAATATGCTTATAATAATTAACAATTCGATGATACTTTCGATCACACTTGTCCCGACCCCATCAACTCCGGAAAAATCTTAACAGCGTGAAGTAGACCATAGTACAGCACCAGCTCTCGGAAAATAAGGTTACTAATATATACAAACTAGACGGGTTATGTGTGTATAATACGTGCTGGATGATAAATTAACTCAAGAAAAAAAAATGTTTGCATATACGGTTAAATTGCAAACTTAATTCAGAAATTATTTTGCACAATTTTTCAAAACTTGTTCAAGAAATCAACTTCAAAATAATTTTCCAATAAATTTCTTATTAAGTTCTACTCTGGTTGTTTCATATGTCTTGAACCCATAGTTCAAAAGTTAGAGAGGGGGCACATTTTTTTAAACTTCTGGAGCGATTATTTCCGAAAATATTAACTTTATCAAAAACTGTTTTTAGAATACCCTCATTATTTTTCACACTCTAGGGTTCAAACAAAAAAAAACACCTCCCAGTTTACGTGTACGGGAGGTACCCTAAATAAAAAAATATTACCACTTTTTATTTTACCACTTTGTTGGCGTGACCGAAATACATATTCGTACTAAGTTACAGCTTTCTAGTACCTACTTACAGTCACTGAGATTATCCGCGGACGGAGGGACAGGCAGACTTGGCGAAACCATAAGGGTTCCTAGTTAACTACGGAACCCTAAAAAGAGTCGAGTCTCATAAAATACTTAAAACTCGATATCTTTTATCACTAATGATGATGGAACCCTGTTGCACAAGCTAAAACCCTCAACGGGGGTTGCCAGCTTCCTCCCTCAGCCGCCTGCCTAGATCCTTAAATAGTTTGAGCACCTCATGGACCCAGCCCTCCGGCTGCCTTGTTTTTTGTCTACAATAAAGGTTCTTCATTTACGTTTACTACAGTTGCTACTCGCTCTTACCAGCATAATTAGTATGAGCAAGATTCACTGACAGTGATTTGACACAAACGCTAGCGAGTATACTATACTCGTGCGTATCGCTTAGCTTCAAACTCTCCTCTCTGCAAATATCTACCTTATTACCTTTTCTTAATACCAAAATCGCATAATCTGACAGATGGATTTACTTACCCGAGTTTGATGTTAAGCGACTCATATGTACTACAGTAAATTTAAACTGATACCTACGCATACTGACTGACGAGCTCGTACTAACTGATTTAAGTCATCATATTACTGGCAATGGCGCAGAGTGCGAGTATTTAGGCGCACTTATTGTTCGAGTTAAGATCCGAACTTGGACACTTTTAAAACGACTTTTTTATTCCAGATTGAAGTAACGTCTCAAGCTGACAGAAAAAAAAACGACGTCAAAAATACTCGTATGTTTGCTTTTTTGCACCATTAAAAAGTCGTAAGGTGCACAATAGAGAGTTGCTTATTTTGTCGAAGTATACAATTTAAACGGCACACCCAGTTGTTATTATTACTTAGTTGTTGTTACTTTTCTTAGTGTAGTGTCTCCTCTACCCAAAGGTTGTCTGGAAGAGATCGCTCTTTAGCGATAAGACCGCCTGTTGTTTGCCTCTTTTTCATGTGAAATCTTTACCAGTTTGTGTTATTTTTGTTGTTTTGAGGTGCAATAAAGAGTTATTGTATTGTATTGTTATTAATATGTTCTTTAACATAAAAAACTATGCACGTTTTTTTTGCCATTTATTAATAAGTTTTAGGGGTCGCTACCTATAATTGAATTGAAGATTTTTCATAATGGAGATCAAAAAAAAATTTTTTATTCTTCTTTTTTTTCGCTTGATAACGCGCCAAGGTGTTATATGAGATGTTTGAAGGCCTTGGTGATTTAGTTACTTACATTAAAAATATTTTTTTTTTCGTACTTAACACTTAACTTAACAAATTTTTAGATGATTTTTCCTTAGATACGGCAAGCGTATTTTTTTTTACTCCATTATGAATATTAAATTTTCAATAATCGGTAGCGACTCCTAAAACATGTTTAAAAAAATTCAAAAAAATCTGTCGTAGTTTTTTATGTCAAAGAACACAATGACGAGGTGAGTTCAAATTGTATTCTTAGATAAAATAAGCAACACCTTAGTGCATAACTTTATGTACGAGTATGACCCCTTACGCCTATGAAAAACGTTTCAACTCAAACTACGACGATACTAAGTTTAGGTAATTTTAACCAACTGTTTAATACATAGAAATGTAATGCCATTAGACCACAAAAATCTTGTTTAATATCGTAAATGACAGAAATGATTATGATTTGTGACTGTCAGTCTCTATAGAAAACATGATTCTTTGTATAGAAATAGACGGATCGTTCCGTCCCGCCCCGTCCCGTCCTGTTCTTACTTACTTACTTACTCCTCTGGCGCAACGACCCAAAGTGAGTCTTGGCCTTCAACACGACTGCCCTCCACTGACTCCGGTCCTGCGCACTTTGTCGACAACCTGGAGTTCGCGCAAATCCGCGTCCACAACATCCGCCCATCTGTACCTAGGTCGGCCGACCGGGCGGCGTGCTGTCGGTTTCCCCTCAAAGGCTCTTTTTACCGCTCGATCGCCTCCCATTCTCTCTAGGTGACCGAGCCACCGAAGTCTCTGCGCTTTTGTCACACCAATGACGTTTGGTTCAGCGAAAAGTCCTGTTCTAGTGTGAGTCATCCTTTAAGGATGGATTCTTGAACATAATTATGAAATCAACTGTAATTAATGGATTTGCCTCATAGTAAAGTAATTCACTTACTAGTATAGGTAACGTTACTAGGAATATCCCCTCGCACACTCCAGTCTAATAAATCGAATCTTCTGCTTACCAAGGTTTGACCTACTCTTGGGTACTGGTCTGTAAACAATAAATATTAAACAATTGTATTAGTTTTATCTTACGTAGGCCGAACCATCAGCTCGTGATACAGTCATCTCTTTAGATTATTATTCATTGAAATTATACACTTAAGAACGGAATAATCGCGCTTATTAACACCATGACCCTACGTTTCAAACACTTTACAGCTCTCGTTTTCATAAATGGTTAAGGTGCTGATTGAAACAATGCGGATTCTCCCCGTCAATCAAAAAAGTTACATGTGCAAACTACCTACATACCATTCTATACCTACACATAATAAAGCAAAGTAAGGTCAAAAATCTGTACATTGAAGATATTTAATAGTAATTTGCGGTACAGTGATATTATAAGGGTTCTTGAAACTTGAGGGTCGCTGTTACAAAACGAGACGAAGTACGTTCGACAGAAGAACAATTCAATGAATATTACGATATTTTCGGAACCTATACCGACCGGACTTTTAATTCTTCCAGGGTTTTATAATTTTTAATTTTAATCGTAGAATGCCCTTCAGCCAATGTATCACTGTCTTTAAATGCCCTTATGGGCATTATAAATCAAACATATTAAATTACTTATATATCGGGCTACTCGTCAATAAAGTTGAAAATAGCTCGACGTGTTTTGGACCAGTCCGTGTCCCTTATTCATGAGTCATGCGCATGGCCGCGGCGGCTGCTCTACACACACTGCGAGCACCAGCACGCTCTGCGCTGGACCGCTCGGCGCGGGCGGCGCAGGCGCATTGTCAACGGCACGATTGCACACGACACTCACTACGTCACACTGTACGGCATCATCCACGCTGAGCGCAACACTTAACACCATTTTGCAACTAGGAGGCACCGACCAACCGCCATCGCGATTAAAATTCGGGTAACGACTTATCTCGATAGCCTCCCGTACAACATTTCGCGGAATGAAAAACTTTTCCTTCGCTAACACGGTTAACTTTTCGAATCTGATATAGTGAGAACCCAAATCCATCGAATGATCCGTTACGGCAGAACCCCGAGTATCCCAATTTTTATGCTACGTGCTTATGTGCTCACGAATCCTGGAGAAAATGTTCCGACTAGTCTCTCCTATTTAGTTCTTTCCAAAAGAGCATCGGATCACATGAATCCCAGGGGTACTAACGGCTCCTTATCCTTTGGGGAGCGCACCAACTGTCGGAGCTGCATTTGAGGGCGGAAACTTGTCCGATAAATTCTGTAACAGCTTATTGACCTGAGTCGACACTCTAGACGTAGGGTTGTAGTTCAGTTTTCTATACGTATCTACGTCACCCAACAAGTGAGATATCTTATTTTTGTAGGCTACAGTGTCGACAATAACCGTCGCGTTACTCTTATCCGCTGGTCACCACCAATAGGTACGCAGTCGTCGCGCACTTCCCGCAATGCTCTTAGCTCATCGTGTGATATGTTAGACTTTTTTGGCTTTATTGAGTAACCCGATATAAGTATTTTAATATGTCTGTACTCTCGGGAGTTTTTTAATTAAAATTATAGACCAAACTTAGTTATTGTATTTATTATATAATTTCGTGGTTCAACTTTTTTGAATGACGGGGAGAATTCGCATTCACTGAGTCGTCATCTTAACCCTGTGAAAGCGAGTGTTGTTAAGGGCTCGAAACCTAGAGCCATGGTTTTCATAAACGTGATTAATCCGTTCTATCAGCTGATGACTAAGGATCATTAATTGATCGGAAACTTATTAACATATTTACGACTTTAATGTCGTGTGTAAGTGTAACTCTTTGTATTTTAATATTTCTTCGTATAGGTAGTTGATCCACAGGCTGCAGGTTGAGATATCAGCTGAAACAGGGTTATTCAACACTTGTGCACTTTTCATAACTGCGGAATACAAATAACGATGACGCTTACCCTCCACTTCTATATCATTATTTTGAGATGTGATGACCAAAATGCACCAACCACAACTGTTGCCCTAGACCAAGAATGCCATGACAGTATCTTGCGATTTAGAAAGTCTACTGTCATTGTTCAATTCAAAGAGATAGAAAATGACAGGACAGGTGTCGAGGTACAGTCGCAGCACTCTTCGGCTATAGTTGTTCTTTAGTCACCACATCTCAAATAATAGTGATCTTAAGTATACTTGAAGAAGAGCTGATGGGACTATATGAATTCTCAAATGTTTCGGAGCTCCTTTAATAAAAATAATTGGACGTTCGACCACTAAGGCAGTGAAAATGTTACCCATCTAGACAGTTGCTAAAAGGCCAAAGATGATTTTGTTGATTACCTGTGTTTCTACAGAGGTCCAAACGATTGCTATCGCATTGGTTTGCCCATGCTTGGGCAAATTTAGCCAACTCTGTATCCCAAAACTGTAGAAAACCAAAAAAAGACATGATGTATTAGCTTATATGTCAAGTCAACAGACATCCAAAATCCAAAAATGTGGTAAAGACTACATTGCTGAATTGCAAATATATGTCACTTATTCAGGACTTGCTGGATGTCATCCAAAATTAATTTTATTTTGTTCCTTTTAATTCTGACCGACATCCTGAATTCATGACACAGTCGTTTGACTTTGTTATTTTTATTCTATATTAATTTTGTATTAAGCAGAACGTCTACTAACGAAATTTACAATTTTATAATTGAAAGAAAAATGGAAAAACTCTCCGCTTCGACCATGATTTGAACCCACGACCTCTCTGAACGCCGGTCAGATCGCTCTGCCAATTGAGCTATCGACGCCCGATCGACCCCGGTGAATGTTTCCACTATTTCTTATAAAATTTATATTCTATGCCTGTCTATGTGTTCTCATATATAGTAGGGTAATAATGTCCGTACCAAAACAAAGGTCCGTACCAAAACAAAGGTCCGTACCAAAACAAGAAGTAAAAAAGGTAGTAAAGTGTGTTGTGAGTGTTTTGGTATGGTACTCGTGCGCGGTCGCGGGCGCGGGCGCGGGCGCGGGCGCGGGCGTGTGCGCGTGCGCGGGCGTGTGCGCGGTCGTTGGGGTGCGGTCGACGGCATGGTTGTGGAGTGGGTATGTATTTATGTGATAGTTAGTAGCAAAACAAGGTGTGTACCAAAACAAGATGTTAAAAATGGTAGTAAAGTGTGTTGGGAGTGTTTTAGTATGTAGGTAGGTATTTATGATAAGCCAATATGGCGAATGAGGAAAAATGTAGGTTGAAATTAATTATAATAAGAAGTTGTTGTTTTGTAAAGATTAATAATAGGAACAGTCAATCAATCGCTTTTGTGCTTGTAAAAATCAATAGAAACACATGCGTTAGTTCTTGGGTTGATGTGTTTTTACGTTAACTGGTCTTTAGCTGTGATAAGTAAGAACCACTGTGTCAAACTAATTAATAGGTAACTATGAGGAAAAAGGGTAATAATAACCTACATATTAGTGAGGTCATGAAGCTGTCAGTTGAGTACATTGGTGTATGGTAGAATCATAAACATAACCTACAAACCGTATGGGTGCAGGCTGAAACACCTAGTATCTACTTGTGACGTACTACTATTGCATCACATTACATCAACCTAACCTTGGTACATGAATCCCCAATCTTGTGTATTTATATTGCGTTTATTTAACATATATTGTCAAAATATGTGTGTCAGGTTTAAGATCAATTAACTCGTGTAATTTTAATATCACACACATACATATATAAACGTTTGTAAGCTTAACAAATTATTTAATATCACTCCTGACTAGACTTCAGACGTCTCTCATAAACGTTTACGTCTAACAATTTATTATTTAAAATTGTAAGTAATTAACCTACATAATAATCAATATGTCTGCACCACTTTTGAATCAATTAAATGCTGTTGGGGCTCCTACGACATGGATAAAAATAAAGGACTTGCCTCAAAACACTCCTCTACTCGTAATTTCATGCAAACGTATGGAATCAAAATATCATACAGAAGGACACATCGTAGTGAATATTCAAGACATCGGTAGTGTTTCACTACCAGCCCGCTTTAATTCACTGAACGATGACGCTTTGGAAAAATTAAATGCCGGCAATGTATACATGGTGGTGAAAGGTGCAGTCGGTCGTACTCATGAACTTGAGTTTGTGTAAATTAGTGGGTGTATGTGTGTTACAAAGTGAACTTTTTTGTTTACCATTTGTTTCATTATAATAAACTCAATTTTATGCTTATGTGAAAAAAAAAAAAATGTTTTTATTTATTTTTAACATGTGTTTTTGTGTAATGTTTGGGTTGGTGAATGAAACTCTGGTTAACTCAAATACATTTTCTTTATTTATCAATAATATTTTTTTAAAACAAGTCAATATGTACTTAAACAACTAATTGACAATATTGCTCTTATCGATCCAAGTTTTTTCGTTTAAACCCAACCATTTAACATAAACCTTACTCCCTTTTCGTCTCAAAATCTTCTCTACTAGGTAAATGTCGGGATTCTTAACTTTTTGCAGTTCTTGTTCATAAAAACAACCCGATATTGGCTCTTTATTAGAATCTTGCAAAATATACGTGGTAGGATGAGTAACGTTCACTTTCACAATTTGGAATATTTCAGCAGTCCAATTTGCTGTATAGCCTTTTTCAAAGATAGTTTTATACTTGCTTAATCTGACATAATCACCAACTTTGAATTTGGACGGTGACTTTATCTTTAAATGGTTATAAACTTTAGAAAGTAAAGCTAAAGAGTTCTTATTATTGACCTTTGCAGGAGGCATGTTAATGGTGGAATGTACTCTTGTATTATATCGTTCAGTGACACTTGGTAAAAGTTTGAGCCAGTTGTATGAACCGTTTAGACTGAATAATTGCCAGATCCAGTGTTTTATAGTTTTTATCACACGTTCAGCGATCGATGCTTTCATTGTGGTAAAAGTAGAGTAATGATTTATGTTAAACTTTTTCATAAGATTATGAAAATCTGTATTATAAAACTCTTTACCTGCGTCAGATTGTAAATTTTTAGGATGTCTAGACCCGTTAAGGATGCGTGTCATTGCGTGACATACATCGCTTTTATTTTTAGACTTTAACGGTTGCATCCATAAATACTTGGAAAATGTATCAATACATATCAAAATATATTTATAGCCAGAATTATCTTTAGAATATTTTTGTACATCGATAAGATCAATTTGCCAAGTATCATCCAGACCTTTTTGTATAAATCTTCTTCTAGGAAAATTTTTTCTAGCATATTTGTGTATTTCTTTAACAACATCAGCTTTACTCATATCGTTTCTTCTTATCCGCCGGCGGTTTAGGAGCTAGGGAGATTTTTTTTTTATCCATCGAGGGTTTACTTGGAAGGGCTGGTTTTTTCTTATCCTCGGTGTGTAAAGTGGCTGCTGCTGATGGTGCTAATGGTAGAGTTGGCTTCTTTTTATCATCCAAGTGTAAAGGCACCGGTGTTGGAGTTATCTTCTTCTTCTTTTTATCCAAAGTAAGTTTTGATGCTGGATCACTTTCCTTAACTGCGGTAGTGGTGGTAGTGGAGGGAGAAGAGATAGCGATAGGTGGGGGTGTGAATAACGATGGATTAGTGAAACGTTCTTCTAAAAATTTGATTTTATGAATCAGATCGGTTATATTTTTCTTATTCTCCTTTATCTTTTTTAAACATGTTATGTTTATATTGTCCAATTGAGCCTTTGTAATACAATCGCTCTTGTAATAACCGTCTTGAACTCGTCCGACACGTCTCCCTAAACAATCTATAAAGTCACCTTCAATCTTATCGCCGAAAGGAGACGATCGGACGTCTCCATTCAAATACTGTCCAAACTTGTTGATGGGCATGATGAGACTGATTGCTTATTAATGAGCGAGTTTAATTTATAATGATACCTTCTTCCATGAGCTCTTCGAGGATTGAGTTTATTTCATTGGTATGATTAGTATTTCCTGCGCTCTGTGACGCAATCAGCAGGCGTAATCGATCGACCAACTCATTAGGATTATTCCAGTAAACGATATCGGTACCGGGAAAGTACTGTTTGGTTTTCAACACTAGAGATCGGTTTGAGAGATGCCCACCACCCAATTTTAACTGTTTTTGTTTCATTACAAATGGTTTAATATACTTGATGTACTTATCTCCCCGATCTCCCTGTATTTGACCAAAAGGTGTGAAATTACGACGATGAGCGTTGGTATTTGTTACAATATGAATGTAACGCTCGACATCATTTTCAGTTATCAATTCATCGGTTGGTGTTTTTTGAAACAAGAGCTCTAATAACCCAGGGGTCAGCTTATAGTTTTCAGCTTTCACACTAATCTGTCCTCTATCATAATCAATCTTCAGTTGACCGTCTCCAACAAATATTGTACCATCATTTTTTAAATATGCTCCAAAAGGTACTTTTAAAGTTTTCATCAAACGAGCTATATATTTTCTGGGAGAATCCTGTTTTGAGTGGTCATCTACACTGCTTTCATATCCACCTTCATAATCATCATCATTGTCTTCTTGACTGATGTTCTCCTGCTCCTCCTCACCCTCCTCTTCTGCAGTGTCTTCGTTCTCTGATATGACCACATTTTTTTCTTTTTTTAATGAGTAATTTTTTAACGTATTCTCCTGTTTGAAATGAGATGATGATGATGATAAAATCGGTTCAGATTTCAATTTTTCATTATTTTCCGCTTTAGATATTAAAACATTTAACGGTTTGGTAATTGGTTCAAACGTTTCCTCGAGAGAAGTGCTCAACGCAGACTTGTTCGATTGGAGTGTTTTCAATTTCTTTTTTAATGAATCAACCGACTTTACTAGTTTTCTTTTCAATTGCTTGTCACCAAATACATGATTGACGGAGGTCGAGTCCATGATTGAAATGATGTGAAACAGATGATGCTGTTATCATATATATGCAATCTTAAACCTGTATTACATAATCAAAGCACTTGCGATAACGGCCCTTATCAACACTCTTTTCCTTGTCTATGGTAATAAACGAATATTTATTTTGCCAACACGCTTCACAAGCCTTTTTAAATTGCTCCCAACTCATGTCTGTATTGACATGATCGTTGTAAGCATGACGTAAATTTAATTCATCCTGCTTGAATAGCAGTATTAAATTGGCGTTATCTCTGACCAGCTGTTTAGGTATCTTGCTGTATGTTTGACATAAATAGAAACAGTCCAAATCTCTATGACGTCCCATTGCGAAATATTGACGAATTGTGTCTTGGTCTTGTAATGCCACATCATCAAATATAACAACACTATTTTCCTTGGCCTCATCCGGTGGTATTACATCACTCTTATCGGTATAGGGAAAAAACGACATGCCATTGACCTTGTCGAGTATTTCATTTAAAAACACATATTTCGGTTGCTGGAGAGATTTCGAGTATAGATAAACATTTAAAAACTTTAAACCGTTCGGCTCGAGCAGTAGTGATAACAAAACATTCGTTTTACCACATCCAGACGGTCCGCTGATAAGACAGCGGATGCTGTTTGGTAGCAACGCGCTGTGTTTATGATAATTATGATTCATTACATTACTATCCAGATCCCATGAGTCTATTTTTAGAGACGTGTTTTGTTTTCTAAGCTTCATTATGAAGTAATCAATGAGAAAGCAAGGACGCGTATTTTATACAATTGTATTATAATAATGGGTAACCAAAACACTATTCCTATTATACCTGAAGATGTAACATCACGTCAATTAGACAACATTACTAAACCTGTTCTCTTAAAATTATACAAGAAATATATATGTAATTGGGAGGATAAATTGCCGGAGCATTTGAAAAACGACCCTGATATACAAAGGTATTTTTTCTGTAGACTACACAACGTAGGTTTACCTAGTTTTATTCGTGAGCGCTGTCCTCAATGCAAGTCGGACGGTTGTGTTATGGACGTGGATGAGCAAGATGATATTATTACAGCTAGCGCGTCAATGGAGATTGATGAGCAGGAAGAAGAAGAGTGTACCAAACTAAATTGCAAGTGCGATTGTGGTATAAGTTAAATTATGTACTTAGTCTACAATCTACTTAAGAACACGTATTGCATAATCAGAGTCAGTATGTCATGTAAAGTCGTGAAAGCTAGCGGACGAGGATTAATAAACAATTTGATCAATAAATTACCATTCGAACTTCACTTACCTGGTTATAACTATTGCGGACCCGGTACTAAATTAGACAAACGGTTGGCTCGTGGAGATAAGGGTATAAACGGACTTGACGAAGCTTGTAAACTGCATGACATTGCTTACAAACAAAACGGATCTTTAGATTCGAGACATAGAGCCGATTTGCTTTTGGCGGAAGCCTCAGAGAAACGATTCAAAGAATCACCAAACTCGTCTGAACGTCTGGCTGGTCTTGCTGTAAATAAAATCATGAAATTCAAGGTTAAACGTGGAATGGGTGTACCCCTTTCGCAGGTGATCAAAACGAGTCGTGATGTTGTAAAAAAACGCATAGCTGGAAACGGAAAAAAGAAGCGTGTGGGGGAGAAAAGTGGGAAGAGTGTATCAGTCAAAGCTCTAACAAACATGGCTGTTAAAGCCGCTAGAAAATTTGTAGAGGGTAAAGTGGTAAAAAAACCTCGTGTGATTCCGATACCGAAGAGGGGTGGTTTTTTACCTCTCATCCCCCTGTTGGGGGCTTTAGCAGCGACCGGAACGCTAGCAGGAGGTGTGACTACGGCGGCGAAAAATATCTACGAGATGGTGAAGAGAAACCGAGGCGAAACAAACCCCGTTGGAAAGGGTTTGTATCTCAAACCTTACAAGTCTGGAATGGGGCTGTACCTTTCACCATATCATCATGTAAAAAACTAAATTTACCAAAGCGTCCGCTTACGGATGTTGATATTATGAAATGCTTAAAACGAAGGAAAATACCTTATTTTAGAGGTATCTTTATGAGAAACACCTTACCAGCATCGGGCCCAAACGTAAATGAAACGGGAATTTTGAATTTAGATACCGCTGAAGGTACTCACTGGACTGCATATGTGAAAAAAGGGAGCAATTGTCTATACTTTGACAGTTTTGGTGACTTGAGACCTCCAAAAGAGTTTGTTGAATATATGAATAAAAGACATACTAATCAGATCAATGGGTCATCAGCAGTACGCATTGAATATAATTATAATAGGTTGCAGAAGGACAATGCTCAAAATTGTGGTCATCTATGTTTACACTTTTTGTACAATGCAGTTAAAGCAATGTTTTAATTAATAATTTTTTTTCATTCAAATTTATAAAACGTTTTATTTAAATATCCAAGTTTCCTCATCGTCATCATGTTGATAATGCAAAATACCGCGCACTCGTACGCGCTAATAGAATGTAGCGCGCGCGTACACGTGTGCGCTTACATAACATTGTTATCAACCGGTCAGCTGGGAGCGTGCTATAAATAAAATGCTATAACAATGTAAACAAACGACATACTGTTTGTGACGTTGTGGGAGCAAAGATGTCATCATTTACAATAACTTTGAATGATTATAAATCGGAGCTCTCTGCAGAGTTTTTTCCTGCCATAGAGCTCGAGGATGCTCCTTACGAATGTGCTTTAGTCTATTTTAAAACATTTAACCAAATACCAAATGTCGATGAGAGTAACAACTTGTTTCATTATAGTGATAAAGTTATAGAGATACCCGAAGGGGCTTACGAGTTGGCTGATATCATAAGATATTTAAAAAAGCAAATGAGGTTAACGACACGTGGTGATGGGGATGATGCTGGCAACATTATGGAAATTGAACTAAACACAAACACGTCAAAGTGTTTGATTAGTTCACCGATACACGATGTGTATTTTGATAAACCTCGCAGCATCGGCTCGCTCTTTGGATTTTCTTCCAAAGTTCTCAAAGCGGGGCCAATCATACACATGTCTGATAAGCCCATAGATATTCTCATCACTAATTCTATAAGAATAGAATGCAACATCATTGAAGGATCATTTGTCAATGATAAACCGTCGCATGTGCTTCACGAGTTTTCACCCAGCGTTCCACCTGGCTACCAGATTATAGAGTGCCCTACCAATATTATATATCTTCCGCTTAAAAGAGAAAAGAGTATACAAAGGGTTGAAGTGAGAATAGTGAACGAGCATGATAAATTAGTCAAGTTTAGAAAAGAAAATATTTCAATCAGACTTCACATCAGAAAAGTATAAACAAAATGATAATCTATAAAAACCGAGAGCTATCTGTAGATAGCATTAGTCGGAACCCATTCTCGGCTGTGACAACATCCAAACTTTTACAACAACAACAACATCAATCGTCATCCTCTCAAACAAGGAAAAATATTAAATTGACCCGGTCCAACACCATTTTTCTTGAACGATTAGGCTATAAAATATGTCCGCGTCAGATACAATCTTAAATGTTGGGGAAAAGGTTGCGTTAGATGATAGTATTGAAAGCATTGAAATTCATTCATACAACCCATACAACAATTCATTCAAAAATAACGATGAAGTGAGAATCGCTATCAATAGACAAGATTTAATTGTACTACCACATCAAAGTTGCTTGTTAATCGAAGGTACCATCAACAAGGATTGTACATTGACAAACAATGGCATAGCATTTCTATTTCAAGACATACGCTACGAGTTGAATGGTATAGAAATTGATAGAACTAAAAACTGTGGAATAACCACTACAATGAAAGGTCTAGTTTCATTCGGAAAGGAATCTGAACACGCGTTGGAAAGCAGCTCATGGAATATGGGTACATATAAAGAAATCACAGACGGTGACTTTAGCTTCACCATACCTCTAGCACACCTCTTGGGCTTTGCGGAGGACTATAAAAAGGTGATAATGAACGCGAAACATGAGTTGATACTGAATCGATCAAACACTAACAGCAACTGTGCAATGACAAAAGACGCTGCTAAACATGTGAATATCACAATCGATCGCATTGTTTGGCTCATGCCTGTTATCAAAGTGTCAGATAGGGAAAAACTTCGTTTGATGGGATACATTGAGAATGATATACCGCTTCATATCCCTTTCCGCACGTGGGATCTTTACGAATATCCGTTACTGCCAGCCAACTCTCAAAAACATGTGTGGACCATCAAAACGAGTAGTCAATTGGAGAAACCTCGTTACGTTATCATAGGACTACAGACATCTCGTAGAAATGACGAGACAAAAGATATGAGTCAGTTTGATCACTGTAACTTGCAAAATTGTAAGGTGTATCTGAATTCTACCAGCTACCCGTACACTTCTTTCGATGCAGACTTTGAAAAGAGTTCTTACACGATGCTTTATGATGCGTTCGTCAAGTTTCAACATTCTTACTATGGGAAGGAGACAATTAGTCCAATGGTGACCTTACCACATTTTAAAACAAAGACCCCACTGTTTGTTATCGATACCTCTCGCCAATTGGATACATTCAATTCCGGTTCTGTGGATATTCGAGTGGAGATGGACTTTAAAAAGGGATTACCTGGTAACACAACCGCCTACTGTCTTATCATAAATGACTCATTATTTGAATATAGCGCTCTGACAGGAAGAGTCGTTAAGAGTTATTAAACAGTTTAAATATATCACTTGTTCTGATTGAACGTGCGTATTTAAAAAAGCTAGGAGGAAAAATGTATTATTCTTACTACTACTATCCCAGCTACACAGCCTCTTTAATCAATACAAGCTGTAGATTGGCTCACAGTCTCCACAGCGTGAATCATATCGAGGGTACTGCTGTATCATCATCATCATCGGTAATATCAGACATTCATGTATTTTTAAGACTGGAAACCTTAGGATCGCAAACTGATTTTAAAACGTTTGTGAGCTTTGGAGACATGATTACAATAAGTGATAAGGACTGGTTTGAGTATATAGAAGATTCGAGTAAAATATCTGCTGTTAGAAACTTTCTCGCTGAACCTAGCAGTTTGACTGCTCGACAGATTGTGAATAATAAACGATTACTACCCGCTATGATAAGCGTATCTGCAACAACAACAACAACAACATCAGGAGCAGCATCAGGAACAGCATCAGGAACAGAAACAGCATCAGGAACAGCAACCTCATCCACACCGTTAGGAGCAGTAGAGCCGATTTTATTAGACGCTTATGGTGCTCAACTAATTCTTCATGATGACAATCAAGCAACACTCATCAATCGATCAGATTGGTGGAACATTGAAAGAGTTTTACCAATCGTGAGTGCTCAGTTGAAACAGCTGAACAAGATTAAGGCCACCTACGAGAATCGATTCAATTTCTTCAGAAAGTACTTGAAAAGCGTTCGACCTACGACTGTCGCTCGAGCATTCTTCTTTGTGGATTCTGTGTGTGATCAAAACTCTGTTGTAGATTGTGAACTCAAGTGTTGTGCAATCGATATTTTATTTAATACCTCTTTGTTTAATTAAATAAATGAATAACATTCAACTTGAAATTTGTTTAATTTATTATTACATGTCTATTAACAATAGTGTGTCCTACATACCTACATATACCCATTACCGATAATAATTAATTATTAATTTTCCTTAATGATAAGGAAAATTAATACTATAATATGTTACCCATGTTAAATATGCGGGTTTGACATAATTTGAGTCATTGTTCATTATGAGCTACCACTGTGAATACTGCAGGGAAGATGTCCCTAGTAACAGACTCATTATTCATTCAAAAACAAAACGTCATAAATTATTATGTATGCAAGAAAAATCTGACGGCGGTGCCTATGTAGTCAGTTCAGCGTTCAAGTGTAGAATTATCACATATAGATTCAACTGTATAAAGGACAGACTCAACCCTGAAGCATTTCTATCATCCATCAGATCACAAATGAGGAAACTTTTGAAAAGTGAGGTGCGAACTCATAATGAAATAAGAGTAATTTGTGACTTTCAATGTATGTATATAAAGATTATAACTAGTGAACATGGAGCCCAAATCATACATGATCTCAAGTCCTTTTCTACAAAAAGTGTAATTTTAGATTACACCTTTGATTTCAGAACTTTTTTCAACATGATAACAACATCTATTGTTTGCAAAATGGAAGAGTTTCAAGAACGTGACAGCGGGTGGGCATTGGAGAAGATTATGTTTCTAGATTTAAACATCAATAAACATTGCTCGTTACATGCAAGCACTTTTGTTACCCTACCAACATGGATCGCTGTGAAAAAGGCCACTATCAACGTTAGAAATGATGATGAAGCATGTTTCAAGTGGGCGATACTTGCAGCTCTATTCCCTCAGAGCCAAAATCCAAATCGAGTCTGTAACTATGTCAAGTTTCAAGATCGCTTAAACTGGGACGGAATCACGTTTCCCACTAAATTGAAACATATTAAAAAGTTTGAAAAGAACAACAAAATGAGGGTCAATGTGTATGGAATAGATGATAAAGATAAACAACTGATTGTACCTTTATACATCTCACGTCATATTTCCAAAGATGTTAAGGCTCCACGTATCAATTTACTATTTTACGAAAACAATAATACGAATCATTACTGTACTATAACAAGCCTATCCCGATTGCTAAAATCAGAAATGGGCAATAATAAAAGGAAATATTTTTGCGATGGATGTCTTCAATACTTTAGATCGATTGAAAAATTGGATCTACATTTGAAAATGGGCTGTAGTCAAATGGTTATCAAACTTCCTGATGAAGATTACTTTATACAGTTTAAAAACACCCATTACAAAATGAAAGTTCCTTTTGTAATATACGCTGATTTTGAATCGATTTTATCACCAGTCAATCGAAAAAACAGTGAAACAAAAAACACCTACAATATTAATGAACATATTCCTTATTGTTTTGCATACTACATACATTGCAACTATAATCGGAGCTTATCAAAGTTTTTCTCTTATCGCGGGCAAGACTGTGTTGAACAGTTTGTTAGAAATATAACTGAAGATGCTCTGAAAATTGGTGACATACTGAAAAATACCCACCTTCCCTTAGATCTCGTCAGTCTAATGGAGACAGACTCTACAACATGTCACATTTGTGGAGAACCACTAGAAGATGATTGTGTCATTGATCACTGCCATCTAACTGGAAAAGTACGAGGTAAAGCACATAACCTGTGTAACTTGAACTATATCATCCCCAACTATTTACCGATAATATTTCACAACCTCAGCGGATACGATGGTCATTTATTTATCAAGGAACTCGCCAAATCGGGCGATAAGATTGAATGCATACCTCACAACAAGGAAAAATACATTTCATTTACACAAAAACTTAGAAACATTACACTCCGATTTATCGACTCTTATAAATTTATGGGAACCAGCCTCGACAAACTTGTGAGCAACCTCTCACTAGATCAATATCAAATACTACCAAATCATTTTACATGTCACTCTGATGAAGATAAAGCGAAGCTCATTAAACTACTATCACGAAAAGGTGTTTTTCCCTATGAGTATCTAACCAGCTGGGATAAACTTGAAGACAACACGCTACCGCAACAGACCGATTTTTATAGTAGTTTGACTGACTCACATATCAAGGACGAGGACTACCTTCACGCTCAAACGGTTTGGGAAAAATTTAACATTAAAACTCTAGGCGAATATGGTGATTTTTACCTCAAGACTGACGTACTCCTTTTAGCAGAGGTGTTTGAAAACTTTCGGAAAGTTTGTTTGGAAACATAAAAACTGGATCCTTGTCATTATTACACCGCACCAGGCCTCTCATGGGACGCTATGTTAAAATATACAAATGTAAAAATCAATCTTTTAACCGATTATGAGATGATTCAATTCATAAAAGGCGGAATAAGAGGCGGTGTAAGTCAAGTTATGAAAAGAAACTCTACCGCTAACAATAAATTCATGAGACACTATAATCCGAATGAAGAAAATAAATTCATTAGCTATCTAGATGTTAATAACCTTTACGGATGGGCTATGAGTCAATACCTCCCCATTGATGATTTTAAATGGTTAAGTCAAGAGGACATTGAGCAGTTCGATATCTCCACCATTGACCGCGAAGCCTCATATGGATACATTTTAGAAGTGGACTTGAAGTATCCGCAACATTTACATGACGCTCACAAAGACTACCCATTCTGTGCTGAAACTAAAGCACCACCCAATTCAAAAATAAAAAAGCTTTTATTAACACTAGAAAATAAATACAAATATATTATTCATGGCGTCAACCTGAGACAGTGCATTGAACACGGACTGATTTGTGAAAAAATCTATAGAATCTTGTCTTTCCGTCAAGCACCATGGCTCAAACCCTACATTGACTTAAATTCTAAAAAAAGAGCTCAAGCAACCAGCAAATTCGAAAAGGATCTGTATAAGCTTCTTGTAAATAGCATATTTGGAAAAAGTATAGAAAATATTGAGAAACGTAAGACTGTACATTTATGTACACATTGGGATGATATTAAAACCTTCTCAAAACCCTTTTATGGACTCGAACGATACATTTCGAAACCTAATTTTCATAGCTGTACCATTTTCTCCGAAGACTTGGTCGCCGTTCAACTGAACACCACTTCGATTTTCTACAATAAACCCACATATGTAGGATTATCCATTTTAGAATATTCCAAAGCTTACATGTATGACTTTCACTACAATTACATGAAGCCAAAGTATGGTGATAACGCATGCTTGATTTACACCGATACAGACTCATTCGTGTATGAAATCAAAACTGAAAACTTTTTTGACGACATCCGACCGGATTTAGAAACCAAGTATGACACCTCCGACTTCCCTCCAGACAACATTCACAATTTCCCCAGAGTTAATAAGAAAATTGTAGGTGTTATGAAAGATGAAACTCATGGACGAATCATCACTGAATTCATAGGACTGAGATCAAAAATGTACGCTTACACGCTTGATAAGGACAGTGATGATGATGATGATGATAATAAAGAAGCTATATTAGTTAAAAAAAACAAAGGCGTCACTGCTGCCTCCGTTCGGAAACTTTTATTTAACGACTACAGAGATTGTATACACCTGACCAACACCTTTTATGACAATATGCATACCATCGTCAGCGATAAACACAGACTGTACACTCAAGTCAGGAAAAAGAAAACTCTATGTGGACTTGACAACAAGAGGTTTATCAATACCGATCACGTCACCACTTTACCTTGGGGACATTATTCCATTAATATATTGTAAAATATTTCATAATATTTCATAATAAATTTATTACATAAATAAAATTGTTTTAATTAACCGCTACACCATCTCTATACCTAACCATTGCTCAATACCACTCATTAGAATAACAACTTCTTATTATAATTAATTTCAACCTACATTTTTCCTCATTCGCCATATTGGCTTATCATAAATACCTACCTACATACTAAAACACTCCCAACACACTTTACTACCATTTTTAACATCTTGTTTTGGTACACACCTTGTTTTGCTACTAACTATCACATAAATACATACCCACTCCACAACCATGCCGTCGACCGCACCCCAACGACCGCGCACACGCCCGCGCACGCGCACACGCCCGCGCCCGCGCCCGCGCCCGCGCCCGCGACCGCGCACGAGTACCATACCAAAACACTCACAACACACTTTACTACCTTTTTTACTTCTTGTTTTGGTACGGACCTTTGTTTTGGTACGGACCTTTGTTTTGGTACGGACATTATTACCCTACTGTCGATCGAAAGTTAAATTAGAGTAAAAGACAGTCCCTGTCCGTTACCCTAATTAAACACGGTAAACAGTATGTTTTTTCACACCACCTATTTTATTTTATTTTATTCGGAAAACCAACAGCTTAAATTAACAAGGACAGATGATGTAACATAAGTATCAGCGAAGCCAGTTACAGGTTTTCACAGATAGGATACAAAGTTATACAGGGTGGAAAGACACGACGATCCTTCTCGCAAAGGGGGGTTAGTTTAAGTGAAGGAGAATCGATTAGTAATGTTTATATTTTTGTTACGAACAATCAGTAAAAATATTAAAATTAATTAATGTTCTTCTTAGTGACAACCCTGCTATTATACCTACATGTAACTGTAATGTGACACTTTATGTTTACAAAAATTACTTCGATTTTGCTCGACATACCGCAGCACTCGCTCTTCAAACCTTGGTGCAATGTGAACTACACCTCCTCCCCGTTGGTCGTTTTGGCCCGTTTGTGGTACTATGGGCTGATTATTTGCCACGCGATCAAAGGCCCGTAAAATTGACATACGGCTAGTTGGGTGTGGTGGAGGATATCTTTGTCGATAGCGTCGTAACATCTCGGCGGCATTATAATTACACTCCCCGTATAACATAAGCTAATTTAGGTAATCGCGGGCTCCCAAGGGCATTTTGAAAATAGGTTTTATCCCGTAATTTGCAATTTATTTACGTCACTGTTTTATCACGGGTAAGACTGAGTAGTAATTAATATTTTTCCCAAACAAAATAATACAATTGTGCAAACTACCCACTTACAAAAATCAAACTTAACCATAGAGAAATTGAGACTAAGGGCAGTTACAATAAATAGGTTCATAAAGCCCATAATACACCGCCAGAAGAGCATACTAGGCGGGGTGCGTGGAAGCTAGAAAGTGCAGTTGGTTAACCGATTTGTATGGAAATACCTAAGAAATAAACCGATTGCATACCCTATCTGTAAAGCGGGCCGGGAGGCAACCGCCATATTGCAGCGGGTGGGTATTATGCATGTAGTGTATGTACAAACATGTTGTTATTCTTGATAGAAGTATGCTATTAAGGCGGTAGGTATAGGATGGGCTTTATGAACCTAATGTGTTGTTAATGTATGTTAAGTAGGATTGGGTCTGGCAGGGTGGTACTGGCTGTCAGATGATGAAGTAAAGGAACGATCGAATTTGGTTTGATAGTTTAAATACTTTTCTTATGAAAGATTAGTTGACGTAGGTATGATTTAGTAGGAAATACGACTAACTTGGCAAAAGTAACATGTTTATTTGAATTATAAAAATAAAGGCTTCAGAAGATATTATAAATTTACTAAAACGGGGCTTAATCGTGTATAAACTTTGGAAACAAACCTCCGACGTTTCAAGGGCGACATTGGCCCCGTGGTCCCGGAGAAAGACTGGCTGAGGTTGACATCAACATCTTCTAGCTGCGCGGGTTTTACGAACTACCGGGACCACGGGGGCAATGTCGCCCTTGAAACGTCGGAGGTTTGTTTCCAAAGTTTATACACGATTAAGCCCCGTTTTAGTAAATTTATAATGTGTGAAAATCGTGAAAGTTTAAATAAGTGTTCAGAAGATATTATTTTCAATTCTACGATTCTGCATGTATAACTGCCCTTAGTCTTAATTTATCTATGGTTAGTTAGATTATTGTAAGTGGGTAGTTCACACAATTGTAATATTGACTGGGAAATATTATGGGGTAGAAATGTTGTTTTGGTAAATGTCACTGACCTTTGTGTTATTGTTAAATGTTATTGAACCTAATGAGGGTTGTCACTTGCAGTATTTTGCATCAAAAGTTAACTGCCTATAACTTAAAAACGCTTACGAATATGAGCCTAGTTTCTTTAGAGGAAATACAGTACTAAATCTAAACAATCCCCCTTTTGCGGAAAGGATCGTCGTGCCGTTCCACCCTGTATAATGCTAGCGACAGAGAAAACTAAGCATGCAAAGAGACACAACAAAAAAACAGAAATTAATTGCTTACTTAATTAACAATATCACTTAACACGTTCGCGGACGCGGATTGCATAGCATCCGTTTTTGTACTTCATCTGGTGACGCGCCTGCTATTGAATCCGTTATTTGGTTTAGATTTCTGCGTCAGTATGCTTACCAATCCGCTTGGCCACAGTATAATATTATTAACCAACATTTCCTCTACCATTCACTAAAATCACAGAATGCATACTGTTATATTTCATAGTTTATGACGGTTAGAAATTATCCTGTGACATCTCAAATTGTGCCCCCCTTTCTGTGACGCGTATGCTATAGCATTCGTCTTTGTATGGAAGACTCCTCAGTAGCCCTGAGCGTGCGTCTGGGAGTGGGCGCGTAAAATGTGGCCAAATTTCGCATGCACACGCTATTTTACGGATTGTTTGTAACATCGTTAGTAATGTTTTTTTTACAGTTTATGTATGTTTTTGGTTGTGGTTTTATAAACAAATCTCTTTACTGATTGTTTTTTGTAGTGCAACTTGATTCTGACTACTGTAAATAAAGAAAAGTGAGGCATGTTTATACTTACTATTCTACTACTCTATAGTAATTATTTTGGTCATATAATCGTGAATATTGTGCCTATTCGTAGTCGATGCTGAGCGCTAACATTATGGTAAGCATGTGGCATGTATTTTGTTTGTGTAGGGCCGCAGTTTACATGATTAAATTCAAAGTTCGGATACTTGCTATGTGCTGGTTGGTGAAGAAGGCCCTAGCCGTTAAATCCTATAAGTATTAGATGAAATATTACTTCTACTTTACTTTATGGCAAAGAATTTATCATAGTTGTTGACGTAGCAGCTCACCCGAGTGAACGGTATGACAGACATGCCAACATAGTCGAATGCTATAACATGCGGTGTCATATAAGATCATATTTTGACTAGGTATTATATCAAGCATCCGGATTGTATAGCATTTGGTGTCACATAGTGTAAAAGAAATGGTTTCATAATGACGGGACTTGCATTGCATTCGACTTGTATAGAATTTCGCGTCACATAAGAATCCTGATTTTAGCTTTGTTGTGACAGGTATGCAATAGCAGTCGTAAAATTCCCATACAAAATTAAGGTGTCCCAGAGGTGTGACCAAGCGTCCGCGAACGTGTTAATTAACAGAAGACAATATTATGCTTACTTAACATGAAATTACCTATTCTTATGCAGGCGGGGGAGCAAAGAAATCAGAAGAAATAATATTTTTAATGCTCGCGGGCTTTAACAAATGCAAATCTAAACCTAGTTCATCGTTGCATTGGCATAGTTATATACTATTCATAAAAGGTTTTTTTTATTCAGGCTAGGAGGTACTTTTGTTCTAGGTTATCGCCTGGAGATAATTCAAAAACTTTCTTGTTATATACGTTCGGGCATATCCGTCGGATCTGCTTATCAATGTACGGTTAATTTGTCAGGCGAATTTCCGGTGGATATATCCACTATGGAGATCCGACAGATTGCCCGAAGGAATATGACCGGCTGAAGATTGGTAGCAGAAGACTACAGGGCCGTTCACTTATCCGTTAAGACCAAATCAAAGACGTAACTTATCCCATTATACCGACAGTAACGGACAAGCCGAAGATGATGAAAAGGCCACGATGAAAAGATCTTGTCACCGTCTCGGTAAAACGTTTAGGAATGAAGAATACGACAAAGAAGATCTAGGTTGTAACATTTAAGAAAACTCACTAGCTTTCTCATGCCGTATGCCTTCGGAAGTTCTTTATCCTGACCTTGAGCCAAATTCTTCCTCATTCTGCAGAAACGTAAATAAAACAGACTTATATAAAATATATTTAATACATACAACATATTCAAGATTAAAAAAGTAATATTTAAAACGGGTCACTCTCGTAATTTAGTCGATTTTCGCTCGACATGTTTCGTTCTTTACGAAGAACGTCATCAGGAGCGCCCACTCGCGACAGAGGCAAGTCGTACACTGCGGGCTAATGCCCTCACTCGACTCGCCTCTGTCGACTAAATTACGTGAGTGACCCGTTTTAAATATTATTTAATATGTTCGAGTCTCACGAGAGTTTTATAGTTAAAATTAAAAAAGTAAATATTATCGACAGAACTTTATCGAGTATTTTTTAAAACAACACACTGAAGATGACTCCACACCCAAGCTTCATTTACTGATCGACGTTGCGAGTGCCAAGTGAGTTACACTTCACCGCCTCAGGGATTTGGTAGAGTCACAGATTTTTTCTCGGTAACGTTAAAATAGTTTCGCCACTTTAAATAACACTGCGTGGCTTGATTGTATAGGTAGTATGCGATTGATCGGAAAAAATATGAAGATGATTGACAATACAGATATTTTTGCCTGATAAATTTACCTATCGATATTACCTTGACTCTGCAACTGAAATAAGCGGTCGCGCGTCCATACTTAAATAGTAAGGGAATAGTGTTGTGTTTCTGTTGGTGAGTAAGGTCGCCAGAGCTCCAAGAGGATTCGCTGTGTTGACAGCTGGGGACCCACGGAGCAAAGCCCTTGGCCCGTTTAGCTGTCAACACAGCGAATCCTCCTTTTTTTAAACGGTCGGCAACGCGCCCCTGGTGTTGCAGGAGTCCATAGGCTACGGTGACCGCTTACCATCAGGCGGGGCCTATGCTTATTTGTCACCGTCGTAGTATAAAAAAAAACATAGGTACTATAGCATTCGTTGCATGGGCAATTTATGAATGAATTCATTCATAAACTGCCCATGCAATTCTGAACGCGTGTGTACATGACTATGTACCTATAGTGCCCGCGATTTGTCAATCAATTGGCAACCATATGACAATTGAATTATGAGTGAAATAAAAATGGAAAAATTTTATGACCACAAGTGGGACTCAAACTCGCGTTTCTGGGGTTTTTCCCCTTTTCTTTTCTTTCTGCGTTTCTACGTAAAAATAATAGTTCAGTATGGGTTATAACATTATTACTGGTGAATTCTCAATATAACTTGAGACTCCACTTGTTGACTAAGAAGTACTTTCTTACGGTTGTTGATAAGCGTCCTAAGGCGCATACTAGCTGGTATTGTGGAGAAATTAGGGGCCACGGGTATGATCTCGGTAGCTCAGTTGGCAGAGCGATGGGCTGATATCCCAGGGTCGCGAGCTCAAGTCCCGCCTGACGTCAGTAATTTTTTAAACTTTTAGTTTTTTCCTGGGTTTAGTATCGTTCGCAGACATAGATTATGAATGAAGTGGCCATTAGCAAGTGCCTGTCAGCTTCATGTGTTTATTTAAACATAATTATTAAACGGGTCTAACGCGAATTAACTTGTTTACCTTATTTACCGACGTTTCGACACAGGTTTCACTGGTCATGGTCGCGGCTGACTGATGTCCCAGCAAAATGTCAAAACAGAGATTTGTGTAACTACCCAACGAAAAGTCTATGTAGAAATTTGGGGTAAACACACAATTTTTAAACTACCCACAAAACATATGTTAATTATTGTCAATAGTCCGACACACGACACTCACAATATCCCCGCACACATCCGAAGATATACCCCGTGGCTGCAACTTCTGGATCACTGGTTCCCAAGTTGGTGATAAGTTAAAACCATCCTCCCTATTAAAATTTCTAGGGTGTTTAACTTCATACTTCAATTGTAGACCAATCAAATCTGACAACTATACTTTAAGATACAGAGCGTAATGCACAAACCATTGTAACTACTAGATCAAGACAACTGGCGGTCACCACATATAGGAGTATGTAGTCCTGTACTGATTTAGTATGAAAGCGAGACCGCTTATTTCAGTTCATCTGTTCTCGTGAAAATTTTTATAACACTCTAAACTTTCGCGTTTTATACACATTATTAACATAGAATGGGTCTATCGTGAATGTAGTTAATTTACCTTAACATACCGACGTTTCGACATAGTTCCATGTGTCATGGACTCATGGTCTCGGCTTGACTGATGAAGCGAAGTGTCAACGGCGATCTTGCTAGAAATGTTCACGACCCGGTGGAAAGTCACATTAAACGCGTGGGTAGGTAGAAACAGGTAGGTCTACCCTTTAATTAAATGTTATCGGCACGACACACAACACTCACAACATCGGCGCATCTATCCGAAGTTAGATCTCGTGGTTTGAACTTCTGAATCACTGGTCACCAAGTAGATGATAAAAAACATCGTCACGATTGAAATTTTTGGCGATATACCCGTTCTACGTATGTTCTTAATAATGGCTATAGTTAGCACATTATTGGTCCCTTTTCCACTATACTTTTAACGCTTAGATAAGTACTTACTCATTCAAAATATCTAACACGTGCTGTCTTTCTTCTTCATTAAGCGGAAGCGCTTTGGGTTCGGTGCATCTAGCGCCCATTCCCTAAAAAGTTAAAAAAAAGTAACGTAAGGAAGAAGTTTTAGTACCGTATTTTTTGTCTTATACAATAAGCGCCACTGGCGCCATCCAGGGTTAACCTTTAACCCGGAGTTATGCTGCATAAATATTAAATTTGCTAACACCGGGTTAGTTGGCTAACCCCGGTTGGTGCAATTGGCCCTAAGGAGGTCAAAGCTAAGAAGGTCTAGCTAAGTGACAACGGTTAAGAAGACTTCGTACCTAACATTCGGGTAAAAGTAACGCGAGTTACGACTTCATTGCGTGTTTATTTTAATTATGGATGCCAATGTTTGATTCAATATATATCTAGGGAAAGAAATTCACTTGAATGAAGAAAATGTTAATTTTTTCGTTGAATTGAATTTTTGCGCTTACATTGCAAACGCTGGCAGAACCCTGCGAGATAGGTCAAATAAATGTACTGCAATATTGTGCATCTTAAAAAAGTACACAATAAAATCCGCGATGATATACTCGTACGACTGTCTCTTAGAGATAACCCCAAATAACCATTTTTTATCCTTTACTTTTTAAGAGAAATAATGGTTTATTCACGAAGCGATTTTAAGCAATATATAATTAATCTTTATCCAATAAAGTACCATAAATACATAGTGCATTCCATATAGATCAATGTGGCTCTTTACAGCATGTAATTTAAATGAATAGTAACTGTACTGACATACAGACTATAATATTTGTTTTACAAAAGAGAGCCATTCGTTTTATATATAAGTTAGGTAAACGTGCATCAGTAAGGGAGCTATTTAAAGAAATTAATATTTTAACTGTAGCATCCCAATATATCTATGATAATATAATTCATGTTATTAGAAACTTAGATTCATTCAATAGAATTTCTGATGTCTCTAGCTATAACACTAGAAACAAAAATAAGCTATAAGTATATAAGTCATTTTTTGGACAATGTATTCATTTCTATAACAAGTTACCGGATTAAATAATATTTAAAACGGGTCACTCACGTAATTTAGTCGATTTTCGCTCGACATGTTTCGTTCTTTACGAAGAACGTCATCAGGAGCGCCCACTCGCGACAGAGGCAAGTCGTACACTGCGGGCTAATGCCCTATCTGCTCTGGTACTTGCAGCTGGCGGTGGGAGCGGCGCGGGGGGCGACACGGCGGACGATCTACCCTCGTTCTCATTATCATCGCTTTTGCCAACCGGGTTGCAAACAACACTCACTACGTCACTCGCTAAGGGCACGTTCACACAGTCCACTGACGCGGTACCCAAAACCGTTTTCCAACTGGGAGGCACTGACCAACCACAATCACGGTTGAAGTTCGGATGACGACTTATTTCAATAGCCTCCCGTCGACAAAATTAAAATCGACTAAATTACGTGAGTGACCCGTTTTAAATATTATTTAATATGTTCGAGTCTCACGAGAGTTTTATAGTTAAAATAAGTTACCGGATGAAGCATTGCAATTGCCCCTTCCCGCTCTTAAGAATTATTTGAAAAAATCTTTGATGTAGAAGGCTTATTACACAGTAGAGGACTATTTAACAGACAAACATGCATGGCCCATACCAGAAACTAACGAAATCAACAAAAAATTAAATTGAATGTACTGCTTATAGAGTGAAGGACACAGTTCACGAAAGAAATCATATCAAATGTTGTGTATATCGTATTTTTAATTTTGTTTTATTTTGTTTATTCTTTTTTTTTGTCTTTCTGTTTCACTATTTTCTTTTGATATGGTTTCTTGCAGAACCACATATTGTAAATATTTTTACTACTTTTGTAATTTGTTTTGAAAAAATAAGTCCCGCCGAGTTTCTTGCCGGTAATAATCTTCTCGGGCTGTGGTGTAGGGATAGAATCGGTAGTAGCTTTTTTTTTTGACGTTCATAAGTGCATTGTAATGTGCCTAAATTGAAAAATAAAGATATTTATCATTTATCATTAATATTTTCGAAGATACAGAAATAAATGCAGGGAAATCGCGGTTGCGGCGGTACTGACGTTTCTGCTAAACTATTTTTCTGCTCGACGCAGTCGGCAAGCGGCGAATTTGTGTCGCCCAAGTGGCAATATACTATTCTATTTATTTATATAACTTACTGAAATATTGATAATACGTTACACTGGCAAAATTGTCCAACTTTCGGACCGAAGCCATTATTTAAAAGAAGAAGAAAAAGAAGACTATCTGATATTAACTCATTTCGTATTAAAACACCGTGTGTGTTTATATACGTCATTATGACGGCATGAAAATTACGGGCCCTGCCATAGGCTAACATTTCTGGGGGTTTGCGGGGAGCTAGGCGTCAAGTGTTTTGTGCGTAGTTTTCTAATCGGGTTATATTCGCTTTTGTCTATGAGTTAAAGATCGCTTCGTAAGAACTATCAAAATAATCTGTGTTACCTTTTCATACATGCACATGACGTGAGTCCCAGGCAAGCAGCCGCCATAAGCACCGCAGTACGCATTATCTTTGGTGTGCTGGTTTCCTTCGTCAAACACTAGGTAGCATCGTGTGAATACTAGTAAGTGTAACCATTGGAGTACCTGAATAAAAACGTTATTGTTATTTTATATAATGCATATAATATTAATCTGACTTTAATTTTAATATACCTTTGAATCAAATCACCGTAAAACGTTAGGACAAACTCGAGGTTGGATAAAAGTTGATTTTTAAGTATATGTGACACCTTAATTTATATACGGTGAAACCTAGATAGTTGAAATTTCTAAGAACCGGCAATTTGGTGCCAATTAACCAGGTGTGATCGGTATAACTTTCTTTGGTATAGTAACATTTGATATAACAACTCTTAGTATATATTTAATGAATATACTTAATCACTCATTACCTATACATAATGAACATTTGGTATAACAACAAAATATCTACCATTATTTTATAGTATATTTATCTTTTCGTAAAATAACTATTTTTAATAACTTTTTTTTAACTACCTATTTATATTTATTTATGCGAATTATTTATTTCAATAACAACAAATTCAAATTAAAATAAAACCTTAAAATAAAACTTACCTAAATAAAAATTAAAAACTAAACTTAAAAAAAACAACCTATAAATAAAAAAAATGCCCCAAATCGCTGCCTAGTGGAAGCGTGCCCAGAATATACTTAATATACTTTTTTTTAATAATTATTATGTGGTATAATGTCATGTAATATAAATAGCAAACGTTATAAAAAAATTCGCATCGCCAGATGTCGCGTAAAAAATATGTCGCAAGAGACTGCTGAGTGGCAATACCATGAATTATTCTCATAATTTTTTGAAGGTATCACAGTTCTAACCTAATCTTGCCTATTTTTATGCATTGTATATAAATGTTATTTTAATATAAATGCTTTAGATGGAATTAGCGTTCTATCATTTTGCGGATATGTATTAAATAACATTTATAACGACTAACATTATATCGAAAAAAGTTATATCGATAGGTACGCACCCCAATTAACCAGGTATTCCTCTTAAGCGGGTCTTAACCAATTTATTCAGGTTAAAAACGTTATCGTTTCGACTATAGAGGCTCTCGATAATATCTATCTATCATAAGAAAGAGAATAAATAAAAAATAAACATTCATGAATTATATGTATAACTTGTGTGTGATAGAAACAATAATGTTTTTGACTTCGGGCAACACAATATAGAAAACTAAAATTATAGATACATTTTGCTTAAAATTATGTCAATTTGTACGGCAACCTTCCATAATTATTTTTATTACTACGAACTAACTTCTAACGGATAATAAAAATAAACTAAACATTTTTGCAAAATATCCTCTGACAGAATGTTGTCAATAGTCAAATACCCTCCATTCCTTTATTCGTAAATAATGTAAACATACCAACTAATCAGAAACATATTTACAACAATATTTCAATTATAGAGGTTCGGGATAGCGGTGTTTCAATTATAAAGGCAATATTAATAAAAAAACCAAAACATACGAGTACATTTAATTTAACCAGGCACCGAAATTTCGTTTATAGAGGTCTATCGTTGTCAAGGGACCGTGACCTGACATATCGTTGCAATAATACAGGTACTCCATTTATCGAGGTCTCATTTATCCAGGTTTCACTGGACGTGAAAAGTGTTTCGGTTGTATGAATTTTATTTTATACCTGTCTTTTAATTTCATAGATGCATCAATAAACACAAAATAGTACGAACAGTCCACCCCATAGTTTAGCTAAGAAGGGATACGAATTGAGTAAGATGGGACAATTGCTAGAATAACAGAAATATTACGATTTTCCAAGAGAATAAAGTAATTTATTAAATAATATTTAAAACGGGTCACTCACGTAATTTAGTCGATTTTCGCTCGACATGTTTCGTTCTTTACGAAGAACGTCATCAGGACGTTTTAAATATTATTTAATATGTTCGAGTCTCACGAGAGTTTTATAGTTAATAAAGTAATTTAGTGACAACTCTGGTCTAAAAATACCAAATAACCCCTCACCAGTCCTCGTCTCGCCATTCATGAACCAATTACTCACCCCATTCTTCGGTATACCACAAATTTTCGAGATATTTGTGTTGGAAGTCGTTTTCCAAATCAATCTTATGTAGTTCGTTACAACATATGAGATAGCAGTATAGACACTACACAACACTGAATGCCTTTCATTAAAAATAAAACTTACCCGTAATAGCATACTTGGATTCCTTTCCAAACTGTGATGAACATAATTCATATTATTACAAAAATTTAGTTTACTATCTTAATACATTTATTGAATAACATTTTTCGTAACGTATCTCTTCATGTTATTTTCATTTTCAAATATCTTCCTGTGCATCCTCTATCGACCGCCCACCCATCTTTCTATGGACTGTCTAGTAAAATAATAGTATTTACTAGAATATGTTGATACAGTTGGTAAAAAAACTATTTCCGCTCGCTATAATGCTGTCGTTTGTTTTTTCTAACTAGTGTTGTGAATCAAGAAACAATTCTATTCGAACTTTTCGAACAAGTTGATGAACCGAGCGAACTTTGCCGAGTTTAGTGGAAAAATCCGGCTTTTGTCTTCTTCTTCTTCTTTATCTTCTCCTTATCCCATTATTTGGGGTCGGGTCTCCTCACTTTTCTGCGCCAGATCATACGATCTTGGGTTGTCTGTTCAGGCAATTGGGCTTTTTTGAGGTCTCTTTCAATGTTTTTCCACCAGGTGGATGGCGGCCGGCCTCTACCTCTCTTTTGTTCTGGTAGGTTCAGTGCAATTTGTACCACGTGGTCTTCTTCTCTTCTTTTAACATGGCCATACCAACGAAGACGGTTTTCCAGGATTTTATCCGCGATTGGAGCAACTTTGAAGCTTCCTCGAATATATTCATTGCGGATTCTGTCCATTCGAGTTACACCTCCCGCCCACCTGAGCATCTTCATCTCATTGGTATGTGCCTTTTGTTCATGCGACTTTTTTGTTGTCCAACATTCAGACCCGTATAGTAGCGCCGGTCGAACTGCCGTTTTATATACTTTACCCTTAACCTTTATGGGAATGCGTGGGTCACACAGCACACCAGTAAGTGATCGCCACTTTTGCCAGGCGACATTGATCCTGTGCGTCACATCCGCGCAGATGTTGGCATCTGGTGTAAGTATTGAGCCAAGGTACTTAAACTTTTCTACAGCAGGGATGGGTGTTGTTCCGATGGAGATAGAAGCTGGTGCACTGTTACCGCTAAAGGAGCATTTCAGGTATTCTGTTTTACTCCTGCTAACTCTCAGGCCATATTTTTCAAGTGAGTTCGTCCATAGGTTTAAGAGTTGCTGTGCATCATTTGCGGTGTCGGCAGCTAGGACTATATCGTCGGCGTACATCAACGTCTACGGTAATGGAGACGGTATATCCCGGGTCAAGTAGTCTATGACTAAATTAAATAGAAGCGGACTGAGCACGGATCCTTGGTGGACACCCACTTTGACCTCGAAAGCCTCACTAACACCGGCTAGGGTTCGGACTCTAGTGCTGACATTGTTGTACATGTCTCGTATTAGTGCGATATAATATTCTGGCACATGTTGTGCACGTAGAGCCTGCCATACTAATTTACGGGGTACTCGATCGAAGGCTTTTTCGAGGTCAATAAATGTAAGATGTAGGTCTTGGTTGTTGATCCTATATTTTTCCATCATGATCCTTATTGTCTGGATTGCGTCGGTGGTTGACCTGGAAGCTGTGAAGCCAAACTGGTTTGGAGAGACTTGCGTAATATGCGAGATTCGTTTGTTTATCACTCTTTCCCAGATTTTAAGTGTATGCGACGTAAGTTTTATACCTCTATAGTTTTCGCACTGGGCTACATCTCCTTTGTTTTTGTAGAACGGCAGTATGTAGCTTTGACGCCAAGTCTCAGGTATGCGTTTGGTTGCTAAAATTATGTTGAATAGCTTAGTAAGCCAAACCACGGCTATCGGTCCGAGGGCTTTCCATAGATCCGCGGGGATCTCATCTGGCCCCGTAGCTTTTCGGTTCTTCATCTTCAACACCGCGTGTTTAACTTCAGCTATATCTACATCTGGTATTGGTCCATGCGTTGGTTTGTAAGGTGTGTAGCATTACCTTATGTTTGTTACAACAATTATGTTTGTTACTTCGGATTCATTGAGCGTCTTTCTAGCTCTATTCCTTGCACTTATCTTTCAGTTCATTGTATGTTTATGCTATTTTATAGTTGATTAAGCTGCATTTTGAAGATCTGAAAGAATCCTGTTATTAACTTCAATACGTAAAACCTTTCACACAATGGTTTGACCTAAAATCTCCTAGCGGCTTACCGGCTTATATGTATAACATTCTTCCTCTTCAAGGATAACAGCTTATTTTTGTGAAATTTATCATAATTACTTATATTTTTCCGTTTGTTTACACTTTTTGATATATCTATTTATAAGTATCCATGGTTACATACTTTGTCGTAAATTGTCAATTTCTAAATTTCTTACCATGCAGTTTAGGTTTTCTACATTTAAATAAGTTTGTTTGATATTTAATACTGGTACTTTGTAAATATTTAAATTTAAATTTAACAATTCTAAATTCTCGGGCTGGGGTATAAAACCCCGGCAGCCGTCTACAGAAGTCAGTCTTTCGTCAGCTCTAGTCTAGAGCAGTTTTCGAAAATTGAGGCCTGTGCGGGGTCTAGGCAGGCCCCGCACTCTCAAGCGACCTCCCTTCCTGGCCCTCTTAAAATATTCTCCATCTGGGTATATGGGTATATGGGCTATCATTCTTCTCATTCACCAGGTATTACTTTGCAATCTTTAAATTTATACTTAACACTTCTGTCTGCCATGATAAAATCTATTTGTGATGCTCGTCCTGCACTTTTATATGTAATTAGATGTTCTTCTTTTTTTTGAAAGTTTGTATTTACTAGTGTTAGCGAGTGCCTAGTAGCAAAATCCAGAATTTCTTCGCCCTGCTTGTTCGCTTCGCCTATTCCAAACCCTCCGTGCACCGTCCCATATGATGTACTTTTAATACCCACGTGTCCATTCATATCAGCTCCAATCACTTTGTATTCATTAGGTGGTATACTGTTTATTAGATCATCCAGGTCCTCCCAGAAATCCGTCTTTTCCGCTTCCGTACAACCTATCTGTGGGGCGTATGCTGATATTATGTTGGTGGATTGTTGGTTGTCTAAAGCTAATTTGATAGATATTAGCCTGTCGCTCTTCCTTGTGATACTTAGAATGCGGGTCTTAAAATGTTTATCTAGAACTATGCCCACCCCATTCCTTTTCCCATCGTTGCCATGGTATATTAGTTGGTAATCATTTCCTATGTCTCTAGATTTTGAGCCCTTCCATTTAGTTTCTTGGAGGCAGCAGATATTAATGCGCCTTGTTTGCAGTACTTTACTAAGTTCCTGGCTTCTTCCCGTAAGAGACTCCAAATTCCAGGTTGCGAGTCTTATCCTATTGATGATTAGTTGCGAATGTGTGTTCTTGTCCCTGTGTCCGTCGCTTCGGGGGTACGCCCTAGTGGTGATTTCATCGGGTATCGCATTACTCGCATATGCGTCGCTTACGGGGTACGCCCTAGCATTTAAGCCCTTATTCCTTTTTTTGTGCATTTTCATGTGAGGTGAGAGAAGTATTGGCAATTGGGTTTTACGGCCGGTTGCCACCTGACGCCAAGGCAGTAACTCTTGCAGAGCTGGGGAGCCGGGGTTTAGCCGCCATCCCTACTGCACCACCCTGCCTGGTAGCGCAGCTCCAGTGTAAACCTGTGACCTTAATATGTAAGGGCAGCTCTACTCTGGGTTTATGTGCTTCATCCGCCTGCTCTGCCGAACTGATATCCATTATCTCCGCCATCGCAGCCGTTGAAGTCTTCACCCGTAACCCTGGGCACGGGACCGCGATATACCCCGCGGCACTGGGTCCTCGTTCGAACTTCGCCACCCATCTACTCGGCCTACTGAGATAGAGGGTGCCCACCCCCGCGACTGGGACGCGCCGAACGAGAGTTGCCCAAGTGGGAAGCAAAGAAGGCGACTCTGCTTCCCCAGGGGTTAATGGCTGGGTATGATACCCCCCAGCCAAGGGCAAAAATCCGGCTTTTGTGTGTTTGTATATTTGTATGTTTGTTCGACGATAACTCGAGTAGGCATCGTTGGTGGGATCGTCGTTAAATTTGGCAGGTCGTAAGATGAGACAAGTTACTCGTACTGTTTAGGGATATAGAGATATAGACGTCGCGAGTTCCCGTTCGGAGCTAACCAATAGTTAAGTAAATATGTCGCGACATGGTCAGAAAACGTTAACGTTAGGAGTAGTCCACAAATTTAAAGTCGCTTAGCGAGCTATGGAGAGTGCTATGCTCGGGGTTTCTCCAAAGGATCGCATCCGCAATGAGGTGATTCGGCAGAGAACGAAAGTCACCGACATAGCTCTCCGGATCATACTGAAGTGGCTGTGGGCTGGCCATATTGTTCGTAGAACCGATAACCGCTGGGGAAAACGGGTACTTGAGTGGAGACCGCGGCTCGGCAAACGCAGTGTGGGACGTCCTGTGATAAGGTGGAGTGACGATCTTTCTAGGGTGGCAGGTCGCGGCTGGATGCGGGAGGCCCAAGATCGAGCTCAGTGGCGTGTTAGAGGAGAGACCTACGTTCAGCAGATGACTAACTTAGGTTGATGATGATGATGATGGTCAGAAAAGGGAACTAGGCTGATATGATCTGGTTTTTATCGTCTGTCACTGCGGCTGGCATGTCTGAACAAGAACGAGTTTGACGCATTACACGATAGGCTAAGATAGAGTGCAACCATCCTATCCATCCGCAATCATGCCATCAGCTATCGTGCATGTGCTTCTACGAGTACATACAAATGTGGCGTATTCAGGCTAAAGGTACATTGTCGGTTGTTGATAAGGTTGACTTTTAAGTGATTATTTCTGACAGTACAGCCTTATCGATAACCGACAATGTGGTATGTTTAGTCTGAAAATGCCACAAATGATTGTTTTACCATAGTTATCCTTTATACTGGGTGTTTCCGAATGTGGGGCTTTAAATCCAGAGTTTGGTTTTACTGTCCAATCTAAGCCTCTTTAATTATAAGACCAACCTAACCTATAAAAAGCTGCCCATAGTAGGTACCTTTACATATCCTTTAGTGTTGGTCCCAAAGTAAAAAATGCTCGATTTGGAGAGTATAACCAAACCCTGAATTTAAAGCCCCTAAGTCGGAGACACTGTGTACTATAATGTCAAGCAATTCAACACGTTGTAGGCCTGACAGTATGTCATTTGTGATACTGATAAATATCTCTTTTAGATCAAAATATGAAATTATAAAATAAGCATGGCGGCTTAAACGCGAGGGCAAGCGCGGGCATTATTATAAACTTATCAAAAACAAAGACGGTAAAACCTACTTTCTGTTATGATCAAAATAACTTACGTCTTGTCAATTGAAAATAAACAAAAAAACAATAAACTACACATCTTCTGCCATTAGTGTTATTCTGCCATTACATACTTACATAAAACACATGCCCACCACTACTTTCCCCCAATACAACCTTTTAACCAACATATCAAACCCAGAACAATGATGTTGTGGTTTCCAAAGTGAAACAGTGAAATAAAAAAGGCTTTGAGGTTCAAATCAACGTCAATGCCAACGTATACCGCTAAGGTAGTAGCGGGATAACAAAATAGCTTGCTTGGATCAGCACGGACTAAAAGCCATTCGAAAAAAAAATGTTTTGGACCATTAGCATGGCCGGATTAAACTTAAACTACGAGTGTTCTAATCCAGCCATTGAACTGACAGCTCGTATGGAAATTTTGAGTGATTGGGAGATAATTGATAATAGCTAATTTTTTTAGCGTATCGGATATATCGTGACTCTAGTATTAAGTAGGCAACAAAATCCAACAAAATATCGTTACATGCTAAATCGTCGCAAATATGTACACACATGTTACAAACGTTATTGTTGTAAGATTTATATGTATATATGTTTTTTGGGCTGTTTAAAGTGGGTCAGCACCAGTTTCTACCCATTAACATTTGTTTCTAGCGAAATAACACATTTATCACCCGCGCCGTACATTTTGTAGATTCAACGATTTTACGTGAATAATATTTCTTCTTTTTCTCTTTTAACAGATAGAAGACAAATAACATACATCACACACATCACACACCGCGTCACATGTAAACCTTATATAATTTACCACCTTAATTGATGTAATGTGATACGCAATAAAAATCATTTCATTTCATACAAGAAAACTTTTTGCTCCTGTTAATTTAAAAAAGTCGACCTATTTTAGTTTAATTTTTTTACTATTTACCTGCTCGCGGAAGAAAAGTTTGTAGGATTTTTGCATATATCATCTATAAATATCCCATTCGAACGTAATTTGAAGAAATCCGGCTATTACCATTTAATGTCTGTCAAAATCGTATCTTTCCTGGGTTATACAAGCTGTTTCAGAAGACGTGAGCATTAGTTACCCTACACAGACAATCGTAGGCGAGGCAGATTAAGAGAGGGTTATTGGGCAGTTTAAGAGAGGTATGGGCACATCAGATGCATATCGTTTAGTGTGGTAGGGCACAGCACAACGAATGTCGTCTCGCTCAAATCTGGAGCAGAGCCCATCTGGGGAAGTACCTCTACCTTACAGAAAACCGCAGTTTAATAACACTAGACCCTACTCATAGTGTTGTGTTTCTGTTAGTGAGTAAGGTCGCCAGAGCTCCAAGAGGATTCACTGTGTTGACAGCTGGGGACCCACGGAGCAAAGCTTGCCCCTTTAGCTGTCAACACAGTGAATCCTCCTTTTTTTTTAAAGGGTCGGCAACACACATGTAACGCCCCTGGAATTGCAGGCGTCCATAGGCTACGGTCACTGCTTACCATCAGGCGGGCCGTATGCTTGTTTGTCACCGTCGTAGTATAAAAAAAAAGAAGGCAGGTACAGGCGGAGACGGCGGGACGACTTAGACGCCTCCCGTAACAACTCCCGCAACAATTAACATACACAACATGGTAATTTAAGTATGATTCATGACTATGTTTTGTCAGAATTCGAATTCATTTATTTTATTCGGGAAAGGAAAATAAAATATTTAGAAAGATTTTTATTTAATTTTTTTTATAAGTTTTCATTCTATATGATAACTTTTATTTTAATAACGTATGATAATACAAAAATCTAAAAATCATAAATCTACATAAAACATTAAGTAACCTTAAAAAGTAGGTACAAATTTAACTGGGTGCACAATAATATCTAACCCTGGGACCATGGGGTCTTAGCGCCAAGGCCCTTTTTAAATACATTTGTAAGCTCCTTGTCGATGTGTCTGGCAACCAGACCCCAATTTTACCAAGCTGTCAAGTGTGATAATTCCTAAAATGACTGATTTACTGGCATTTCAGGCGTCCATAGGTTACAGGAAACAGCTCACCATCGCGCGGACTGTATGCTAGTTTGCACCATTTCGATCCTTCAAAGAAAATCGTAATGTATCCGTCATTAAACAGATAATTTCTTGGTGTAGACTTCTTGACAATTGTAACGAGATCTAATAGTGTTTTAAAGTCTTTTTCGGTAGTTTTGGCATGAGAATGATCCTGTGTCGGAATTTCTTGACATGTTTCTTGTGACAAGTGTAAAGAGCTCTTTACAAAAGCATCCCTTTTTAATGGTAATAATGATGTTTTTATTTATAAATGACATGTTGGCGGCAAACAAGCATACATCCCGCACAGTAGTAAGTGGCGCCCGTAGCCTATAGACGTCTTTAAAATCAGTAATAATGATGTTGACAATTGTCACACTTGTGCCGTGGTGAAGTTGGGGCTGACAGCTGACAGTCTGACGGGGAATTATGAATAGGGGAGCAATTTTTATAAATAGTTAAGTTTATTTTTGTTTTATTATAAGTTTATTACAAGTTATTTAGTATTTGTTTTTGTTAAGTAGATATCAGATACAAAATGAATAATTCATACATGTCTATAAAATAAACTTACTAAAAAAAGTTAAATCGCTCGCTGCATTACGGAGTGGAACCGCGATGGACAACCAACCAATGGATGTCCAATGGATGGATGGAAATGGTATGTGCCATAAAATGATCCCGAACGGGGATCATGTCCCCTTCTCCCGCGACCTAGCTTCTTCAGGAAGGTTCTCGCCTCCGTCTTCTAACACCCAGTATTTTAATTTAAATATGTTGTTCTTACGTACAATCAAGTCCCCAAAAGATACGTAGGTATATTGGAGCCGAGGTGTTTACCAATATCCGTGCACGTCTCTATTGGACATTGGACATAATATACCTAGTTATAAGACCTATTGTTAACACACATAAGCAATGAATAAATGAATATGAATATGAATATTGTCAATACGTTAGATTACTATTATACAGGCTGAATAAAAATGACGCAGATTCGTTTAAGGTCTTAATCAGTACCCATCGTGGACTGATTAGGGGGAAAAAAGGGTTTTTATGGTAGGGTCCGGTTCATCGTCCCAGTGTGGCAAACCCGTAATTTTCTAACTAGAATACGATACTGATTACTACGCAATTAATTGAATCACCGCCATTTTAGTTACTGAATGTCGTAGCTTTATCATAGCTAAAACTCTGCAAAACTTTTTTGTATCTTAAAAGTTGTTATTCAAATATTTGTTTTTTTATGATCTGATATAATAGTTTTGGAATACAAATGTTTGTCCTCATTTAAATTCTAAGGAAATATTCAGACACTAACGCATGACTAAGTCTGAAAAGTCTCTACTGGCTTTTATTTCTACTTTTGTATCAGGAAGTGTTATTTTAGCTTCTTTGTTATTGATGTTTGATGCATTTGTAGGATTCTTTTTACTATATTTCCGTCTCGTCTCGTTGACTGGTATTGCGCCAGGTAATTTTGAAACTGGATTAGAAACAGCATAATCATTGAAGAATCGCCCTCCAGCATTTTGGACAGTATCTTCGATCTCTTGTCTGAAAAAAAAGAAAACAGGTCAGCAATAGCTATTTTTAAATCTTATTTATTTGTATCAATATCATAGGTTCAGACTTTACGATTAAAATAATGCAAGTTTCCCACATAGTAGCTATTAATAATCAGATCGGAATCAAAAAATACCTAACAAAATGGAGCTTATTAGAATATTAAGAATACCTAAAGAAACTGTAAGGAATATGTAATAAGGAAGGAGTGTCTTTAAAAATTATGAATGATTATGGGTTCGAATCCTGGTCAGGGCATTTATTTGTGTGTTTATCACGAATATTTTGTTCCTGAGTTATGGATGTTTTCTATGTATTTAAGTATTTATATGTATCTATCTATTATATATGTATATAATAGATAGATACATATAAATACTTAAATACATATATGTATATAATAGATACAAACATATAAATACTTAAATACATAGAAAACATCCATAACTCAGGAACAAATATTCGTGATAAACACACAAATAAATGCCCTGACCAGGATTCGAACCCATAATCATTCATAATTTTTAAAGACAAGTACCCACACCACAAGCCTTATTGAGCTTACCGTGGGACTAGGTCGATTTGTGTAAAATTGTCCCACAATATTTATTTATTTATTTTATATTTCTGAAAATAAGGAAAAAACAAACAAATTAAACTTTTACCTACGAAGGTAACAACCAGTGAACGCAGATAATCCATAGAAACATCCCGTCCGATCCATTATGGCTCAACGTAAACTCCACCGCGGTGGACGGTGCTCAAAAACTCCACCTCACGTGGCTTCAGTTCCATCGTGTAGTCAGTCACTGATGGATGTCTGAAAATATTTACGATTCATATAATATTTTTTATCGTTGTGACGATGACGCGCGACAGATGCAAAAATATGATCACATTTTCTCCATGTGGATGATATGCCAAATAAATAAAGTAGGTATATTATTTTATAAACATATTTGATTCTTATATCTTTCCGTTCACTGGGTAACAATACAAGAACTCGATGCCGTACACGAATAAGGAAAAGAAAACTAAATAAGTAAGCTACACAAGTAAACTTATCAAAAAGTGATTAGTGTTATGAAGTAATCTCTTCCAATACCTTAGTTTAGTGGAGAAAAAGAGTACTCAAGTAGGAAAATTAATAAAGGAGTATTACTGAAAAACACATCATGAGAAAAAAAATGTGTGTAAGTACCTTTTTAATGACAATAATTTTATCGTATACAGTCTTACAAAATATTTTGAACACTCATATTTAGCCATGAATGTCACGCAACTGTATATACAACTTCAATCTAAAACTACTACTAAAGACTAAAATATAGCTATACATATGTGTATAAAAGCAATAAACATAGACATACATTTGCTTAGCCTCTCTTGCCGCTACCTACAGGGCTATGGTCACCCCTAACTTCTGGCACTCATCACTGCACGACCGTGACTGTCCCCGCCAGTCGCTACTAAAGGCGTCCCGGACTTAAGTCTTCCAATACCGGGATTGTTTGCATGATCAATACTGGGATCCCGGTATTGATTATACAAAAAATCCTGGTATTGCAAGCCCTCGTCAAGGTCGTTTCTTTTTTACATCCATAACTCAGAAATAAATTCCAGATAAACACACAAATAAATACACTGACCAGGATTCGAACCCAGGACTGGCCTCGTAGGCAGGGTCACTACCAACTAGGCTGAGAGGCCTTTGAAACAGGAGAATAACAGTTTAACTATATTACCAAGATATGTTTGAAAAACACTACACCTAAAGTCCTGGTGCCTTCGTTGTGTATCGTATTTTTGTTGTGTGACATCCGTTGCATGCTCGTTGTTATTCACTGATATTGTTTGAACCTTGAATTTGAAAATCACCGAATTAATTAATTATGTAATAAACAACCAAAGTCTCTATTTATGTTTGGTCAACAATTACAATTGACGAGAACAAGCGATAACTAATTAGGTAATGGTAAGTGGACATTTATGTCTATTAATCCAGTCATGGAACTGACAGCTTGTATGAAAGTTTTGAGTGTTTGGGAAATAATTGATAATAGCTCATTTTTTAAGCGTAACGGATATAACATGAGTCTAGTAAGTAGGTAGGCAACAAAATCCAACAAAATATCGGTACATGCTATTCGTCACAAATATGTACACACATGTTACAAACGTTTTTGTTGTAAGATTTATATGTATATATGTTTTTTAAGCCGTAAAGATTGGCCAAAGAAAGCCAAAGACAGGAAAAGCTGGCTAGCCCTGGAGGAGGCCTTCACCCGAAGAGGGGTCGCTACGGAATAATTAAATGTAGTGTCGCAATGCCTCCAATTACTAGGAATTCGTTAGACGCATGATCGTAGGTATGTTGTGGAAAACTTTGGGGGTAGTTTTATCGGTATTTATATATGATACGTACTAGTCTTCCCTTTCTCTAGGCTCTCTTTCTAGTTAAAATAATAATGATGATGATTCAGTACGGATCGTATACAAACCTGTATTGGATGTTGATATTTTAAGTCAGCTAACCTGAAACATCGAAGAGGATGAGTTGCGGTGAATTTGCATTTTCCATACAAAAGTTTTAAAAGCTAAAATACACATAACTGCCTTTCTAGCCTAGTTGGTAGTGGGTGTGTAATGATGGGTATAACTTTTTTTTGGTAGTAACATTTAAAATAACAACATCACTACATAGTATAAAACAAAGTCGCTTGCTCTGTCCCTATATCCCTGTGTATGCTTTTTTTTTAAATAGATAGAGTGATTCAAGAGAAATGTTTATATAATAATAACCCATGCAAAGCCGGGGCGAGTCGCTAGTTTGGTATATATTTAATGGATATTATCACTCATTATACATACTTAATGAACATTGTTATCATTTTATATAAGACTTATTTGTAATAACCATTATATGGTATAACTATCTATTGATATACAACTCACATAATGTAACTAGCAAAAGGTATAAAAAATTGCGCATCGCCAGAAATCGCCTGAAATTATAACGCACGAGACTGCGGGCAATATCATGAATTCATTTATTCTTTTTTGAAGGGATCACAGTTCTAACCTAACCTTACCTACTTTTCTGATAACAGTAGGTACATATGTTTAGGGGTCACAGTTTCGAGTCAATTTTTTTTGGGTAAAATAAGATCAAATTTTGCTCTATGCGTACAATCTATGAGTTACGCTGGCGTAACTCAAAGCTTGTAAATTAGGCGTTAAAACCTACCTTAAAAAATCCGGTTGCCTTTGTGGTATATCATATCGTCGTTGTGTACCGTACAACTCGTCCGTTGCATGTTCGTGGTTATTCACTGATATCGTCTGGCCCTTGAATTAAAAATAGTAGATTGTATATCAGGGCATAAAGTACCCCATATGTTGGGTAAATTTTAGACGACGCTATAAAATAGTCGAGGATAAAATGGTTATTTATGCCTGAGGTATACACTCTGCTATTCACTTCCATTGTAAGGAAAGTATTAGGTTTTATCTCAGTTTAAATCGTTGAAAATTACACATTCATGCTCGCGCGCTTAGGTCCCCAGCCGCGCAGCGCGCCAATCGCAGGCGGGCAAGGCGACCAAGAGTGCGGGGCGCAGGGCCGCCTGCGATGTGGCTTTATGCACTAGAGCATAAAAAGCGATTTTATGTCGCCTAGCCTTGACTTAAAGTAAAACTTTTCGAGCAATGGAAGTGAAAAAATATTTAATAAACAACCAAAGCCTCTATGATATAACTAAAGTTTTGCCTCTGTGTAATAATTATAATTAATAAAAAAACGAGTATGAAATAATGAATGCTTACTGGAAATTTATCAGTAACGCCAAGGTTTGAGATTAGTCCTAAAATGTGAATGTTTTTTACGACCATTCTGTCAAGAGGGAACGACTGAGAAGAAGAAGATTTGTATCTGCGCTAAAAACTCTGATTTAATATAAGAGGCAAATGCTAGAAATTTTGGTTTACCTTATCAGTACACTTATTAGTATACTTGTTACTTTCCGGGTTAGTGACTGTAAACATTCCTCCATTACTATTTATTTACTGATTATTAAACTCAACACACCGTGACACGGTGTTTGCCAGAAAACCACTAAAAAAAAACAAACATAGTGGTACTTTTTGCTAAAAACAATCAAAAGTACTAATGTTTACTTTGATTGTAGGTATTATGATTGTGTTTCATCAATACCTTTTATTTAGCTATATTTCGAAATTTTAAGTTGTTGTTTTAGTTGTACTGATATAAATATACTTACGTGTAGTTAAAGTATAAATAATAAAAGTACGTGTTTACAATTCATAAACACACTATTTAAAAGGCAGTTACATTTATAACTATATGACAACAATAAAACGCCCAGATTTGTACTCGAATCTCGAATCCCTCCACGTTTCTATAGACGCAGTGTCGCCTCCAGCTCTTTCCTTGTTGGAGGCCTTCCGGCTAATAGATAGGCTTCCCCTCGGCTCTACTTTCAGTCAAATTAATGATAATGATGATTGATTACGGATCGTATACATACCTGTAGTGGCTGTTGATATTTTAAGTCAGGTAACCTGGAACAACGAAGAGGATAAAGTTAATTACTAACCATATGTTATGAAGTAAATACTTTCATATGATATGATACTAAGGGTTACGCCTATAACCTTAGCGACCGCCACAAACGGAAAGGGGGTGGCGATATTTTTAACACGTGAACTCGATCGCAACGCTGCCTGGTCACGAACTTTGCTCCATGCGTACAAGCTATGAGTTACGCTGGCGTAACTCAAAGCGCGTAGTTACCTACCTGAAAAAATCCTGTTGCCTTTGTTGTATATCATCATATCTTCGCTGTGTACCGTACGACTCGTCCGTGGCATGTTTGTTGTTATTCACTGATATCGTCTGGCCCTTGAATTAAAAATAGTAGATTGTATATCAGGGCATAAAGTACCCCATAAGTTGGGTAAATTTTAGACGACGCTATAAAATAGTCGAGGATAAAATGGTTATTTACGCCTGAGGTATACACTCTGCTTTTCACTTCCATTGTAAGGAAAGTATTAGGTTTTATCTCAGTTTAAATCGTTGAAAATTATACATTCATGCTCGCGCGCTTAGGTTCCCCGGCCGCGCCGCGCGCCAATCGCAGGCGGGCGAGGCGACTAAGAGTGCGGAGCGCAGGGCCGCCTGCGATGTGGCTTTATGCACTAGAGCATAAAAAGCGATTTTATGTCGCCTAGCCTCGACTTAAAGTAAAACTTTTCGGGCAAGAGAAGTGAAAAAATATTTAATAAACAACCAAAGCCTCTATGATGTTACTAAAGTTTTGCCTCTTTGTAATAATTATAATTAATAAAAAAACGAGTATGAAATAATGAATGCTTACTGGAAATTTATCAGTAACGCCATGGTTTGAGATTAGTCCTAAAATGTGTATGTTTTTAGTAAAAGGTACCCCTTTGTTGTTTGTTCAACCTTTATGGCATTATATTTTGGTAATATGATTTGGTATAAGAGGCAAATGCTAGAAATTTTGGTTTACCTTATTGGTACACTTATTAGTATACTTGTTACTTCCCTGGTCAGTGACTGTAAACATATTGTATACTCGAATCTCGAATCCCAAAGACGCAGTGTCGCCTACAACTGTTTCCTTGTTGAAGGCCTTCCGTCAAATTAATGGTAATGATGATTGATTACGGATCGTATACATACCTGTAGTGGCTGTTCATATTTTAAGTCAGGTAACCTGGAACAACGAAGAGGATAAAGTTAAGGTGCATGCACGGATCATTTTATATACAATAGTTTTGCAGGTTTATGACTAATTTGCTAAAAATATTCGTGTTATTCTCTAATTAAGTTACATAAACTTTGCGCGACGTTGATTGAATTAATAGAATTATTGTGATTAGTGCGTTATTTTTGTGTTATTAAATTTGCATACAAAACAAAAAATTCGAAAATTCAACAAACACACATGTTTTTGTATTTGCACTAATGAACGGGGACGATTGGTTACAGTCGACAACAAAAATATAAAAAGTTTCCTTAATATCCTAAAAACCTGCAATAATTTTAGAATAAAAGTGTGTTTGTGTGAATCTTCTTTATTTTAGAAGATTTTAAGCACCATAAATTATAAAGTACCTACTTTCATATTATATGATAATAAGGGTTACGTCTAAAACCTTAGCGACAGCCACAAACGGAAAGGGGGTGGCGATATTTTTAACATGTGAACTCGATCGCAGCGCTGTCTAGTCACGAACTTTGCTCCATGCGTACAAGCTATGAGTTACGCTGGCGTAACTCAAAGCGCGTAGTTACCTACCTGAAAAAATCCTGTTGACTTTGTTGTATATCATCATATCTTCGTTGTGTACCGTACGACTCGTCCGTGGCATGTTCGTTGTTATTCACTGATATTGTCTTAACCTTGAACAAATTAATAAAAAAAACAATCAAAGACAGGTGAGCTTTTATAAGTTTTGTATTTCGAATAATAACAATTGATAAGAACAGATTAGTAATAACATAAATGAGAAGATAAGCAGAGTTTGATTTTTATCCTAAAAGGTGCTTGTATTAGTATAAGTTATAACTTTTTCGATTGTTGATAATTCTCATATCTTAATAAATCTTTAAGCGATACAGTGGTACCTCTTTCTAAAAACGATCAAAAATATAGATCCTTTACTATGAATATAGGTATTATAGGTTTGTATTTAGAAAAAATCCTTTTATTTGGCTATTGAGACGTTTCAAACTGTTATTGTTTTAGTACTAAAACAAATACTGTAAAATTATATAATTATTATGTGATAGCAATACTTAAGTTGGACACTATTTAGATAGAATAGGAATAGGATTAGGAACAAGAATCATGTATATAACATCAGTTGATCAGATGATTCATCATCAGATGATTATTATTATAACAGCTATCAAGCTGTTATAATAATAATCATCTGACGCTAATGCAACGCTCAGATATTTTTATATATATCCTGTATACTCGAAAAGGGACCGTGTTTCGAAAGAGGCAGTGTCAAAAGGCCCCCAACTAGGAATTAGTTGGATACAGAATCGGATATTAAGGGAAAACTTGGGGTGGGATAGTTTTTGTCCAGTAGTACTATACCCAGAGCTTCTCTTTTCAACTAAAATAATGGTGATGATGATTCAGTACGGATCGTATACGAACCTGTTCTGGCTGTTGATCTTTCAATTCGGCTAAACTGGAACAACGAAGAAAATTTGGTTGAGCTGGTCGTGCACGGGTCATTTTTGTATACTTTTTGCAGGTTTATGACTAATTTGCTAAAAATATTTGTGTTGTTATTGTTTTATGTAGTTAATAACTTTGCGTGAAAGTGATAAAATTAATAGAAGTATCGTGATAAGTGCCTTATTTTTGTGTTAAATTTACATAAAAAAAAGGAAAAAAATGAAAATATATTCTTAATCCTAACAAAAATGCACTTGGTTTTGTATTCGTGCAAATGAAGGAGCACGATTGGTCGGTGGTTCGGATATTTGTTAATAATATGAAACAGTTTTCTTTAAAACCTGGAAAAATTGTGTAAATCTTTAACAGGTGAGAAAGAGGTGGCGATATTTTTAACACGCGACACACATCGTGTGACGCCTATGTAGTGTATAAATGGAGTAAAATCATATCAAATTTTGCTCTATGCGTGTGCTCCATAGCTATAGGTAATGCTGCCGTAATTCAAAGCTTGGAAGTTGGGCTTAAAAAACTACCTACCTTAAAAAATCCTGTTGCATTTGTTGTATATCATATTTTCGGTGCGTACCGTCTGACTCGTCCATAGCATGTTCGTTGTCATTCACTGATGTTGTCTTGACCTTGAATTTGAAATACGATGTACTTTAAATAATGCAATTTTAATTTTAATTTTAGTCTTAACTAATTATGTATTTTTGTATGACATTTAGATTACATTCTAGAAACTTCTAGACAAGTATTTTTTTTATCTAACTTTTACTTTTAAGATGACGATCCTATTGTGAAATTATTATTTTTAATTCGGATATCTGTGTGTACAGCATAGATAAATTGCTTTAAGTAATAATTTATAATTTGTTGATGATTCTATTTAAAATTGAACTGAACTGTATTTTTTTTTAAATAATGCATGTTAGAGCCGGTGTAGCTTTATTTATTTTTAATTCGACGTTCAAAAGTGCAATGTAACATGCCTACTTGAAAAATAAAAATTTTGATTTTTTTGATTTTGATTTGAATACATTAAAACAAGAGTGTCACATCACACGAGTGATTTAATGCTAAATTATTTACAATTAGTTACATACACTGCTTTGTAAACACAGATATCATGAGCTCTCCATGGTGCGTTAAAACCATATGATTTGACATTTAGAGAGAACCGCTTTTCGAAAGAGTGATCTGAGAAAACTTGGGGTGGAGTAGTTTTTGTCCAGTAGTAGATAGACCCCTGAGCTTCTCCTTGCAGCTGATGCTGATGATGATGATTCAGTACGGATAGTATACATACCTGTAGTGGCTGTTGATCTTTTAAGTCAGGCAACCTAGAACAACGGAGAATATTAAGTAAAGGTAGACGTGCACGGGTAATTATTCATACAAAAGTTTTTGGTGGTCTATGACAAAGGACCCCGCAACAAACACAGGAAAAAAGTGGTTCCAGTTAAATCTCATGAAATTTTAGTATGATTTAGATTTCAAGTCTTCTGATTATGTTTTTATTACGGCACAACTCTCTCAGGAGAATACTTTTAGTTGTAGTAAATAGATTATATCATCTTTTCTATTCGATTGCGCTAAGTTTATAAAATTAATAGACCTTTGTGCCTTATTTTTGTGTTATTCAAAATGCATAGAATACTAAAAAAAACTAAAATACATCCTAACAAAAACGCACATATTTTTGTTTTTGCGCTTACAGCGCTTATGAACAATCACGGTTGGTTATTTTCATCAATAATATTATCGAAAAGTTTCTTTATATCCTGAAATCTGCAATAAAATTATGAAATTATTATTGTGAAAACTTACTTTATTTTAGAAGACTATATTGAGCAGTGTTAATTGAATAGTACCTACTTTCATAAAATAAAATAACAAAGGGGACACCTAAAACTTAAATTACACCCACAAAAGGAAAGAGGGTGGCGATATTTTTAACACGCTAACTCAATCACCACACTGCCTTGTCACGCCTATTTCGTAAGTTACACGAGATAACATAGTTTTGAGTAAAATCAGAGCGAACTTTGCTCCATGCGTACAAGCTATGAGTTACGCTGGCGTAACTCAAAGCGCGTAGTTACCTACCTGAAAAAATCCTGTTGACTTTGTTGTATATCATCATATCTTCGTTGTGTACCGTACGACTCGTCCGTGGCATGTTCCTTGTTATTCACTGATATTGTCTTAACCTTGAATAAATTAATAAAAAAATCAATCAAAGCTCACACAGGTGAGCTTTCATAAGTTTTGTATTTCGAATAATAACAATTGATAAGAACAGATTAGTAATAACATAAATGAGAAGATAAGCAGCGTTTGATTTTTATCCTAAAAGGTGCTTGTATTAGTATAAGTTATAACTTTTTCGATTGTTGATAATTCTCATATCTTAATAAATCTTTAAGCGATACAGTGGTACCTCTTTCTAAACACGATCAAAAATATAGATCATTTACTATGAATATAGGTATTATAGGTTTGTATTTAGAAAAAATCCATTCATTTGGCTATTGAGACGTTTCAAACAGTTATTGTTTTAGTACTAAAACAAATACTGTAAAATTATATAATTATTATGTGATAGCAATACTTAAGTTGGACACTATTTAGATAGAATAAGAATAAGATTAGGAACAAGAATCATGTATATAACTGATAGCTGTTATAATAATAATCATCCGACGCTAATGCAACGCTCAGATATTTTTATATATATCATGTATACTCGAAAAGGGACCGCGTTTCGAAAGAGGCAGTGTCAAAAGGCCCCCAACTAGGAATTAGTTGGATACAGAATCGGATATTAAGGGAAAACTTGGGGTGGGATAGTTTTTGTCCAGTAGTACTATACCCAGAGCTTCTCTTTTCAACTAAAATAATGGTGATGATGATTCAGTACGGATCGTATACGAACCTGTTCTGGCTGTTGATCTTTCAATTCGGCTAAACTGGAACAACGAAGAAAATTTGGTTGAGCTGGTCGTGCACGGGTCATTTTTGTATACTTTTTGCAGGTTTATGACTAATTTGCTAAAAATATTTGTGTTGTTATTGTTTTATGTAGTTAATAACTTTGCGTGAAAGTGATAAAGTTAATAGAAGTATCGTGATAAGTGCCTTATTTTTGTGTTAAATTTACATAAAAAAAGAAAAAAAATGAAAATATATTCTTAATCCTAACAAAAATGCACTTGGTTTTGTATTCGTGCAAATGAAGGAGCACGATTGGTTGGTGGTTCGGATATTTGTTAATAATATGAAACAGTTTTCTTTAAAACCTGGAAAAATTGTGTAAATCTTTAACAGGTGAGAAAGAGGTGGCGATATTTTTAACACGCGACACACATCGTGTAACGCCTATCTAGGGTATAAATGGAGTAAAATCAGATCAAATTTTGCTCCACGCGTGTGCTCCATAGCTATTGGTAACGCTGCCGTAATTCAAAGCTTGGAAGTTGGGCGTTAAAAACTACCTACCTTAAAAAATCCTGTTGCATTTGTTGTATATCATATTTTCGGTGCGTACCGTCTGACTCGTCCATAGCATGTTCGTTGTCATTCACTGATGTTGTCTTGACCTTGAATTTGAAATACGATGTACTTTAAATAATGCAATTTTAATTTTAGTCTTAACTAATTATATATTTTTTTTATGACATTTAGATTACATTCTAGAAACTTCTAGACAAGTATTTTTTTTATCTTACTTTTACTTTTAAGATGACGATCCTATTGTGAAATTATTATTTTTAATTCGGATATCTGTGTGTACAGCAACAATAAATTGCTTTAAGTAATAATTTATAATTTGTTGAAGATTCTATTTAAAATTGAACTGAACTGTATTTTTTTTTTCAAATTAATGCATGTTAGAGCCGGTGTAGCTTTATTTATTTTTAATTCGACGTTCAAAAGTGCACTGTAACATGCCTACTTGAAAAATAAATATTTTGATTTTTTTGATTTTGATTTGAATACATTAAAACTAGAGTGTCACATCACACGAGTGATTTAATGCCAAATTATTTACAACTAGTTACAAACACTGCTTTGTAAACACAAATATCATGAGCTCTCCATGGTGTGTTAAAACCGTAGACATGTAGAGGGGACCGCTTTTCGAAAGAGTGATCTGAGAAAACTTTGGGTGGAGTAGTTTTTGTCCAGTAGTAAATAGACCCTTGAGCTTCTCCTTTCAGCTAAAATAATGATGATGATGATTCAGTACGGATAGTATACCATACCTGTAGTGGCTGTTGATCTTTTAAGTCAGGCAACCTGGAACAACGAAGAAGATTAAGTAAAGGTGGACGTGCACGGGTAATTTTTCATACAAAAGTTTTTGGTGGCTTATGACAAAGGACCCCGCAACAAAGATAGGGAAAAAGTGGTTTCAGTCAAATCTCACGAAATTTTAGTATGATGTAGATTCAAGTCTTCTGATTATGTTTTTATTACGGCGCAACTCTCTCAGAAGAATACTTTTAGTTGTAGTAAATAGATTATAATCATCTTTTCTATTCGATTGCGCTAAGTTTATAAAATTAATAGACCTTTGTGCCTTATTTTTGTGTTATTCAAAATGCATAGAATACTAAAAAAAACTAAAATACATCCTAACAAAAACGCACATATTTTTGTTTTTGCGCTTATGAACAATCACGGTTGGTTATTTTCGTCAATAATATTATCGAAAAGTTTCTTTATATCCTGAAATCTGCAATAAAATTATGAAATTGTTATTGTGAACATTTACTTTATTTTAGAAGACTATATTGAGCAGTGTTAATTAAATAGTACCTACTTTCATAATATAAAATAACAAAGGGGACACCTAAAACTTACATTACACCCACAAAAGGAAAGAGGGTGGCGATATTTTTAACACGCTAACTCAATCACCACACTGCCTTGTCACGCCTATTTCGTAAGTTACACGAGATAACATAGTTTTGAGTAAAATCAGAGCGAACTTTGCTCCATGCGTACAAGCTATGAATTACACTGACGTAACTCAAAGCTTGGGCGTTAAAACTATGTAACCTACCTTAAAAAATCCTGTTACCTTTGGTGTGTATATTCTGACTCATTCGTTGCATGTTCGTTGTTATGCACTGATATTGTCCTCACCTTGAATTTGAAAATTAAATTAATTAATTGTTTGTTTTTTGTCTGTGTTTGTTTGTGTTTTGTATGTTTTATCTCTTTTATAAATAATAACTAACTATCGGACACAAATATAACGTCTTCTGGTGTTTCTGGGCGTCTGCCGCAAAGGCAGGAGATCGCTGGTTCGATCCCAGCCCCGGGAACTGGGGGCTTTGGTCACTTTTTCTGTAGTATATGCCATCACTTTCAATTCATAATTTATATACATAGGTATTAGTGTGACTACTTAAATACATAAATCAAAACATTATAATAATGATTTATTTCATTCATGCTTACAATTGTACAAATATAACGCCCTGATATTTTAAATAAAGGTATATTATCCTGTATACTCGATTCGGGACCACCACGTTTCGAAAGACGAAGTATCGGAAGGCCTCCAAAGAGGAACTCGTTGGATGCAGAATCGCATGTTGAAGACAACTTTGGGGGTAATTTTTGTCCAGTAGATAATAAATAAATAAATAAATATTTGGGGACGATACATACATACACAATAAACGACTCTAACTCCGGAACAAATATTCGTGATAGACACAGAAATAAATGTTCTTACCAGGAATCGAACCCAGGACCTCCAGCTTCTTCTCTAACGTAACGTAATCGTCACGATAGTACTTCCCTCGGCTCTCCGTTAGCTAAATCAATGATGATGATGAGTCGGGATAATACAAACCTGTGGTGGCTGTTGATCTGTTAAGCCAGCCCACCTGTAACAAAGAAGACAATTCCGTTAAGGTGGATGTGCACGGGACCTTTTTAGGGTTCCGTACCTAAAAAGACCCTATTAACTACTAAGACTTCGTTGTCTGCTGTGCACGAGTCGTTTTTAATGTTTTTGCAGGGTTATGACGAATTTGCCAAAAATATCCCTGTTATTTTTGTTCCATTTACTCACATAAATATGCCTGTTGTTATTTTTGTCCCATTTAGTCCCACTTGCACCACCAAGGGTTAGCCGCTAACCCAGAGTTGAGCTGTCAAATTAGATACAAAATAAAACGTTTAACTTCGGGTTATGTGGCTAACCCTGGATGATGGACACTTTAACGTAGTCCTACTACAGTGGTCTAGGATTCCAATCCGTTGACTGTACAAGCTATGAGTTACGCTGCCTTAACTCGGGGGCATTAAAAATTACCTTAAAAAATCACGTTGTCTTCGATGTGTATCGTCCGACTGATCCATTGCATGTTTGTTGTTAGTCGCTGATATTTTATTAACCTTGAATTTGAAAATTAATCAAATTAATTACCTAATTATTTCATAAACAATCAAAGCCTCTCTCAGATAATTTTAGTTTCATCGGTTTCTAACTATTTAGATGGCAGTTACATAAAAATACTACCTGACACAAGTATAAGGCCCTGATTTATAGGGGTCAGTACCTCAAAAGGTAAAACGGAACCCTTATAGGATCACTTTGTTGTCCGTCCGTCTGTCTGTCAAGACTCTTTATCTCGGAAACGCGTAAAGGTAGCAAGTTAAAACTAATACCACAAACACAAATTTGCAGTCCCTTGAAGCTGTGAAAACCAAACCTCTACGTCAACGCAATTTAAATTTATGGTCGTTTATGTCGCATTTCCCATACATTTGCAATGGGAATCAAAATGTATAGGGTACTTCCCCTAGAATCACGAAAAATGGCAAAAAGTAAGAGTTTAGAGCACAAGTACGGGAGAAAATACGAAAATCGTGTAATTGCCGCCCACTGAGAGTTCCAATCCACTAGTATTTTCAAGTACCCAAGGTCAAAAATTCCTATTTAAGATCTTATGTACTTGAAACTACACTTGCACTTGTGCAGAACCCTCGGTTGGCGAGTCCGACTCACACTTGGCCAGTTTTATAAATATAGGTAAACTATCCTGTAGAATTGACTTGGGACCATGTTTCAAAAGACGAACTGGCGGAAATCCTTCAAAACATAGATGCAGAATCGTATATGGTGGAAAATTTTGGGGGTAGTTTTTGTCCAGTAGTAGATAGTCTTCCACTCGGGTCTCCATTCAGCTAAACCAATGATAATGATGATTTAGTACGGATCGTATACATACATGTATTGAACCATCTATGTTAGCTAGCCTGAAACAACGAAAAAAGGCCTTAAATACGTTTCTCCTGTACTATTTATCATCAATATGTTAGAATTCTATATGTTGTCGGATTTGCTTACGATGTTTTCTAAGATTTTTCAGACATATATATACAGTAAGTGTAACTTATCTAACTACCTACCTCTACCTTCCTTAAAGCTAAAATAGGTCCGGCATTTCCTCGTTATATCGCAATGCTGATACGTTGTGCGAGGAAGCCACCAGCTCTTCGGTAACCAGTAACATCAATCAGACGTTTCGCGATTTCTACGAAAAACTTGCGTGCACTGGGACCCCATGGACCAAGAGTTTCGACCCCGAATGGTACAAAAAGGTAATGTTATATTTATTACGTTTTAAAATTTCGGCGCGTTCAGCAGCTCCGCCCGCTTTTACATTAGTTCGTTGGAGATGGGACGATGCCAGTGTAAAAATATAAAAATATTTGTTAATATTACATAGACAGTAGCAGAACTTAATGTTAACTTTGCATGAATAGTGTCATTGCAGCTTAAAACTTTCAGAGCTACCCTTATCTGAGTGGCCGCATTATACGTTATACGCATTATACGTTATACGCAATAATACGCATTATACGTTCGGGTAATCCGTCAGATCTCCATAGTGGGTATGTCCGCCAGGCATCCATCAGACAAATTTTCCATACATTTATTGGCAGATCTGGCTGATATGCCCGAACGTATATTATAGCCGGCAAATGCGGCCTCTTAGATAAGATCTTGGATCTGCTTCAGCACAGTTTAATACTAAAGTGATTGCAGGTTTTTTGGGATATCTAGGAAACTTTTTCTATTATTATTGACTAATATAACTAATCGTGCTCATTCGATAACACACAACACAAGAACATGTGTGTTTTTTTAGGATTAAGAATATACATTTTTTGTTTTGTATGGGTATCTAAAAGCACAAAAATAAGACAATTCTATTCATTTTATCAAGTTCGCACAAATAACTGTCCCCTTACCATGGCGTCTTATGACTCTCACTAGAAAGGGCCGGGACGTGGCCGGGCCGAGCCGATCTGATAGTTTCTATACAAAACGTCTCGTGACTCCTGAGGCTTCCGAGCTATCACTAGAAAGGGCCGGGACGTGGCCGGGCCGAGCCGATCTGATAGTTTCTATACAAAACGTCTCGTGACTCCTGAGGCCTCCGAGCTATCACGTGATTCTTTCTATGTAAATTGAAGAATCGTCTCGTCCTGCCCCGTCCAGTGTGAGTCAACACTAGAACGAGGCCTCCTTAAATGAAACAATAACAAACCCAATATATATTTAGCAAATTCGACATAAATAAACCTGTATTTTTAAACACTTTTGTATGGAAAACGTGTGGAGCGGCGCGGGAAAATAAATCCAAACACAGGCCTCAGGAAGTTGTAGCCGGCAACCCCATAGGTCGCCCCCTTATCCTCTAACTTACCCTCTTACTTACCGTGGTTGATCTGCGGATACGACTTGAATGATCGGCAATATCACGACGTGCGGTTCGCAAGCTTTGCCACAAGTGTCTGCAACAGTAAACGGGTATCTTGTGACTGATAAAATATAGTGACGCAAAAATACCATACCCTATTCCATATTAACATGTATACGAAGAATACAAATGTACCTGGCCTTACCATGACGTATTAAGGATGACTCACACTAGCACGGGACGGGACGGGGCGGGACGGGAAAATCTGTCAATTTCTATAGAAAGAATCACGTGATAGTTCGGAGCTCTCGGATGATCCGTGACGCTTATTATAGAAATTGACAGATTTTCCCATCCCGCCCCGTCCCGTCCCGTCCCTTTTTAGTGTGTCATTCTTTAACGTCAGTTAAAGGTACTGTTTGGTACTATTATTAGGTACTGACCAGTGTAGTTTTTTATATTGGCCATTATGAGTGTTCCTTTAAAGGTGTCTTCTGTTATGGTGATGGGCAGCTCGGTGACTGGGGGATCTGGATAAATAAAAGTACCTTAACATTAATCTTACGTGATAAAGGCGGTGTTCAGTGTTCACATTGAAGCACACACCGGAGCAGTAGGGTATAGGAACCAATAGTCGGCATTTTAACGAATGTTTTGAGTTCAAACCCTTCCCATTTGTGCTTGCGGGAACGAATTGACAAAATACAACTTTTATTTATTATCATCTAAAATAATCATTTATTAAACTTTTATAATTTAAAAGAAAACACTGAATAATTTATTTACTTTTGAGATAATTAACAAAAAACAACGAAGCGGACTTTTGGTTCTTAAGTCGGCCATTGGGTCCCCAGTGCTCAGCCGTCACAACGGCATGAAATCATTATTAAAACAGGCGGCCGAGCTTTAGAACTTCAGTACCCAATAGTCGGCCACACCAATAAAAAATACATTTAAATGCGGCCGACTACTGGGTTTTTGTGGTATTCGAGTTATACAAGTATTGACAAAATTTATTGATTAAAATTACGCATCGATAAACAATACGATAAAAAATAAACAGTCAATATCCAAAGGTTTGCCCCCTACGGCTGACTACTGGACTTTATGATAAAAAGGTAGGACCCAATAGTCGGCCGTCTCAAAATACTACTTTCGTGGGTAAAAACATCCATTACAGTAGGAAAATATGCACGTAAACCATATAATAGTATATACCACCAAATGGTATGGTATGGTGTAGTAACCATATATATAGTTGCGTAAGCATTTATTCGAAAAAATTCGTCATTAAGGGTCTGCGTGATGTTTCGCTCGAGGTACACTTATATTAGGTATATATGTATTTGTATATGTAGGTATATTTATATTTGTATATGTGTAAGTATATACATTATATTATTAATTAGGTTTGACATGTCTTAGGTTATCATCTCTTTTTTTCTACTATCCTGCACCAGACTAACAGTTTCGGTTTAGCCCGATGGTTGACTGGTAGAGAATGCCTAAAGGCGTTAAGTCCGCCATTTGTACTTTAATATAATTGTGCAATAAAGTTTAAATAAATAAATAAATAATATTATTTTCAAACGAAAACTATTGCAATATAGTATCAAAGGAAGCTGCTTACCACTAATTACTAAGACTCGGAAAATTAGCGAAAAAATGGCGGACATTGCACAATATTAGCACAGGCTCGCGGACTACGCTGGTATGAGATTGTCTTACGCTCGCCGCTTACCCCTCCCTGCACAGATCACCCGATGTTTCAACAAATATAATGGAAATGGAGAATGATATTTATGTTATTGGATAATTTAAAAACTGTCGCTATTTGTGGCGAATAAAAGACCGAAAAGGCCGACTACAGGTTCCTGGCCGACTTCTGGGTACTTTACTTAATGGCAAGAACGTTGGTTAGCTTAGCGGCTAAGCGTGCTACTTTCAATGATGGAAGAACTGGAACCTATGCCAAAGAAGCGTAGAAAAGAAATGAAAATACAACAATTACAATTTAGAACAGACAAAATTGAATTGTATTTTAAATTCAATTTTGTCTGTTCTAAATTGTAATTGTTGTATTTTCATGTCGTATAATCATGCATGTTAAATATGTTTTTCAATATCAACTAAATTAAACCTGAAATAACTTATTTATTTTTACATGTTTCGGAGCAAAGGAATTGTGTATTAGCTATTAGTGGAAACTGTTTTGGCTTATGTTTTAACTCTGTTTTTTACCTTATTGTAAAATTATGTGCTGTATGTTTCCCAAATAAATAAATAAAAAAAATAAAAATAAAAAAAAAAGTTTTAGAAACATGAGGTTTCCCAATCGAATCAGGCTATTCGCTACCATTATTACTGGTACCTCCATTTGAGAATCACGGGCCTATACATCCCGGTCTTTAGGTAGGCTTGCGTGGGGATATAGATCCAACACCTTTGGAGAAATTTGCTGTGTATTACAACTGCTAGAACCCATCATTCACGGGTGCATCAATAGCTAGCCGCTCCCAGCAGGCAATGGGGGTGTTGTAAATAAAATGGGCAAGAGTACAGGGCTACAGTGCTGAAGTTTGGCTGGATAAAAAACTGGGTTATTGCAAAGCGATCCGGACACCTACCATAACAATGTTTACATTTGCTATCGAGGTAGGCGGTGAATTACCGTCGACTAGATGAGCCCCTGAAACTACCGTCCCAAGGACGACCAGGTACTATTATTAGGTACTGACCAGTGTAGTTTTTTATATCGGCCGTTATGAGTGTTCCTTTAAAGGTGTTTTCTGTTATGGTGATGGGCAGCTCGGTGACTGGGGGATCTGGATAAATAAAAGCACCTAAACATTAATCTTACGTGATAAAGGCGGTGTTCACATTGAAGCACACACCGGAGCAGTATTATTATGTTGGCTACGCACAATGCGATCGCTTTTCTATAGAAAGCATCACGTGATAGCTTAGAGATCATGCGACTCTTTATATAAAATTCTATGATAAATAGAAAAAATTCGGTGATGACTTTATGACAATTTCTACGAGAAATAATAAGGTTTTTAATAATTTTCGGTAGCTTTTGACATGACTCTTCCTGTATGTAAATTCGTGGCATTATGTGACAATTGTCTTCACAAAAGTATTATATTAACTTATAAGTAGTGTTAACTTTTCTATGTTTTGATTTTGTATTTGATGGTTTCAGTGCCTTGGTTTTTACTGTTACGCCGTAAACTGTTTTTTAAATAAATAAATAAAATTAAATAATATTTTTATTTATAAACGACATGTTTGTGGCAAACAAGCATATAACCCACGCATAGTAGGCGACGCCCATACGCCTGTAAAACCAGTAACAATGATGCTGACAATTGTCACATTTCTCACCGTGGTAAAATAGGGGCCAAGTAGGCCAACTTAGAACATCTTATAATTTTGTTCCCCGGCGACATTGTTTACATCTGTCGCATCGACAGTTGTTCTTATTTACCCGAGATCTGCATGCCTACTACGAACATCGAAAATTGGCATTGACGGGAAAACCTCTTTGTCACCTTTGTTTTTGTTCGTGGTAAAAGCCCTGCTCATATTTATTTTTCGAAATTATACTACACGATGGATCGAATTACACTATCTGTATTATCTAATAAGAAACCTGTCTTTTGCTCTGGTGCTTCAATACAGAGACACTCTTCCTCCTTGAATCCTTCCGGACATCCGCATGGCGTCCAATCCGCACCTTCAACCCATTTGGTCACGTACACACTGTCGCCTGCTGTCGGCTCGATGGCGAAGTCACAAACAATTTCAACTTGCTGAAACCACAAAGGTAAAGTTTCATTTCAACCGTTTTCAAAATAGTGTCATTTTTATACGCATTTAAAGAAAAATATTTTCGTTTGAAAGTATATGATTCCGGTTTGGTCCTATTATGTGACGATGCGTTCAAATTTTAGGAGCATTCTCAATTCCTCATGGATCACCTCCATGAGGAATTGAAAATGTTCCTTAAATTTAAAAGGTACTAAATTAAGCAGTTCAGTAGCTCGTTAAGCGTAAATTATTCTAGTATACCTACAGCAGTTGGTTTTTTTCTCTTTGTTGGATACTTCTTTGTTACAACTAGCAACTTTCTTTGGTTAACAATATTTAATATTATTTTAGGAACCTCCAAGTCTTTATTTATAGTTCTGTTTAAATCTGTATAGTGTGTACTGTTATCTCATAAGTTTTTTTATGACTGTTTATGTTCTAAATAAATAAATAAAAATGCACATAGCACACAATTTCAATCACATATAAGGTGATATAAGTGTTTTAAAAGCCGAGTAAAAAAGACTATGAAGCTCACCGGTTAAGTAATATTTTCAGTAATATTTTAATTAGGAAACTACTTAACTGCCTCGGTCCAGATCAGAGCGCGCTGGTGGCCGCAGTGTGCGTAGAGCAGCCACCGTGGCCAGACGCATGACTCATGAATAATGGACACAGACTGTTCCGAAATATGTCGAGCCATTTTCGACTTTATTGACGCGAATCACTCGATATAAGTAGTTTAGGTTCAGTAATTGTTTGCAAGTTACAAGCGAGAAATAAAAAGGCTTTTTATTTTTATTTTATTTTATTATTTAATAGTTTGCTTTAAAGAGACCGAGGTCGTACCATTGTCAGGGAATACAGAAGGAAGCGCATTCCATTCCTTAGCATGGGTGGCATGTAGTAGAACTGCTTAGTAATTTCCAGCTCTATTATCATTCTTTTGTTTTTATCACCATCATACATTTGATTTAAATTATATTCTGATGATGGAATTCATAAGAATTAAGGAACCTCGTCAAATATGAACGGTATTCCTTAAGTAACTTGAGCATGGTTTCTGAACCATAGTTTTGTTAGAGTGGACCTGATGATGCATACCAGGGATAGGAAAGAGGGGCTCGACCAGCTTTCCTACAATCTCAGTATTTACTGTGGCCGTGGCGTTTGTATTTATTTATTTTTATTTTATTTTATTGATATTCAGGATAACAACAGCCGTAGATATAAACGTAGACATAGTAATGCTTACATAAAACAAGGTCAATAACAGTCATCCATTAGAATACTTAACTTAATGATTATAACAAAAATTTACGTAAAAGTTAGTATGTTCAATACTTGTAAGTATGCTCGTTATAATACATGTGTTTACATATTGACGTTAAAAAAAAAAGTTAATTTTATACAAAGTACAAAATAAAGACAATTAATCCAATGCCCAACATGTTTAGCACCAATAAAAACCTTGCGAGATTACACAACCTAGTACCCGGAAATACTTTTCATTTTAAAAATATTTATTAATAGTATTTGCTTGCCAGAGCGGCTACTTATAGTTTGCACACTTACTGGTGCTGATGTGGGACGCTATGCGTATGTGACAATTTCTTCCTTTCACATCCGGAATACAGTGCGTATCCAGATTCAATGTAAAGTAAAATACGTTCTAGTAATATACTTACACGGTAAATTATTGGGTTTTCATCAAAGTCCCTGTAGTAAACAAGATAACTAGATATCCCACAGCCGACTCTAGAGTTTTCACCGTTTACTGCTATTAGATATGGGTTCCTGTAGCCTCTATAAAGAAATCAATATCATCATAATCAACAAAATAGGTTCAAAATAAAATAATTAACACTTGTATTATTAGTTTGGTAAAGCACTTGAGTAGTTTCAGCTGACAAGATTACGGCAACACTCGACATATGTGAAACAAAAGCAGCATTTTGGAGTGGTTTGTGAAACTGTGAACGATGGTGAAACCTAGGCCCTTACCATGACGTCTTGACGCGATTTAATTTAGGACCTAAACTGAGTCGCTGCTTTACAACTGAGAGTAAACAACCTAAACTGAATCGCGTTAAGGCACCATAGTAAGGGCATACCACGATTTTGATTGGAATGATCGGATGAAGATGAATATATTAAGGGAAGTTTGAAACTAGAACAAGTAACGAAGATGAGGAGCTAGCATGATATGAGCATGTAATGAGGATGAGTGAATATCATACAGGCAAATCAATTGTTAGAAATTAATGTGAATGGATTGCGTGAAAAAAAGATATGAGTACGCAAGGTGTGAGTGTGTGGAGCCGTCGAGAGATAACGGATAATGGAAGATGAAAACATATTGCGCTAACCCCACATAAAGTGAGATAAGGACAGCAAAAAGAAAAAGTAAAAAAAATCATACCCGCCAGGAAACTTATTTATTTCAACCGATGTCACCTCTCTGGTGTAAATAGCTTTTGCAAATTCTTCAATTATATATTTTTTTATATGTTCCGGCATTTTGATATTTTTCTTCATTTCTTTAGCTGATATGTAAATAGCATAAAAATATTATTCAGAGAATACAAGTAGATAAAAAAATACAAATAAGTGGAGATTCTCGTGCTAGGTTGCATTTCCTATTAATTATTTATTGTTTTTCTACGTTTGACGACATAACAAAACAACGTAAGATGCCAATAAGATACCTCGAAAGAAGTAGTCGAATAAAATTATCTAACATTTTTCGGCGCGGTGATTAGTACTGTGTTTCTCACTCATGGGCCGGGTTCGTAGCCCCATCTCCATCCTGAGGCTCATCAGATAGGATGAACTGCCCCATTCCGGGACACTGGATACAAACGCATGCGCATGTGCCGGGCGTTCCAGAGGGGGGTAGATAGTTAAATTAATTAATTTGATAGAAATCCTAAATAACTTAAGTGTAGGTAATTTGTTAGTTAACATTACTTGGATTCTGCCTGAGATAAACTTTTTTTAACAAAATACCTACTGTAAAAAAAAAGCTGCATAGCCCCATCAGAACTAATATAATGCTGGCGCCGTCCAGCGCCAATCTTACGCTGACCTTATCCAAAGAGCGAACACAGAAGGTACGAAGAAGTAACAAATAAAAAGAAAAGAAACAGATGTTCTCTTTGGGTTGTCAAAGTCAAAGTTACATGGTCCACTTACTATAGTTAACATTTGTCTTTGTACCAAGCCAACTCCAATCTGGATAATTGAATTTTCTTGATATCAGGGTCTGACCTACTTTTCTGTCTTGTTCTGTAAAACAGTAAATATTTACTCGTAAAAGGAATCACTCACGCTAGACTGGCGACTTGATTAACTACTGGTTAAAAGCTGTCTCTCTTTGAAGATATAAGATATAATACACAATAATCGACATATTTTTAGGGCACCACACCCAAAGGGTAAAAACGGAATCCTTTTACTAAAATTTCGCTGTCCGTCCGTCCGTCTTTCACCAGGCTGCAACTCATGAACCCTATAGTTAGACAGTTCAAATTTTCACAGTGTATTTCTATTGCCGCTATAGCAATAATTAATACTACAAAACAGAATAAAATAAATATTTAAGGGGCGCTAATGGAGTGAAAATGAGGATAATTACTTCAACAGTTATTAAAAAGTCACAGACAATTTTAATGTTAATTACCCGTGCATCTACAAAGGTCCAGACGGTCTGCATCACATTGGTTTGCCCATGCTTGGGCAAATGTTGCCAACGTTGAATCCCAAAACTGTGAAAAATCAGAAAAAGACGAACATTTCTTTCTTATTAATCAAACGGAAATCGAAAATAAATAAACAGAAACCGACCAAGTGCGTGTCGAACCACGCATAATTGAGAGTTCCGTATGCAATAAGTCGGTTTCGGTTTAAAGAGTTTTATTCCTCAAAAGAATATCAGTAATTCACTTACACGAGAAAATTAATCACAAAGCATGACTAAGGTAAAAGTACCAGTGCTCGACGCTGCACCAGTATTCGACAGGGGCACTTTATTTGAAAGTAATATAGGTTAAATTTGAACAAGGAACATTTATCGATATTCGAATTTAAACCTTGTCACTTTGACATAAAGTGGCCGTGTCGAATACTGGTGCAACGTCGGGCACTGGTACTTTTACCTTACATCTTTACTAAACTAGTGAGCAAATGATAAAATCTGCGTATTACGCTAAACATTAAATAAGTACACAGTTACGCGATGCTTCACCTACCCTCCAGTGGCCCCCCACTAGGCTGATTGTGTTTTCTACTAAACCATTTCATTTATCCATACCCCACCATAATATCATTATAGTCCTACTAATTCCCCAACATGATGTAAGTATCAAACAAATTAAGTACATGAATTACACAATTCAAAACAATTATACATATAGGGTTCAATATAAATAATATATAGGTATAATACATACTCGTACATGTTTAAACATACATGCATACACATATATAATAAATCTGATGAAACTTATAAAATAGAAAAACTAAGAATTTACTATTCTGCAAGCAAAGTAGTCACTTAGGGATTTTTTAAATGCAAATTTGTTTGGTTACTGTCTAATTTTAACTGGGAGACTAATTTCAGACTATTCCAAAGGCGAGCGACTTGAACAGAGAATGAGTTGGACATGTAACCTGTGTGGTGACAAGGTATAGCCAGAGAAAGGTTACCAGGAGAGCGAAGTTGACGGACACGAAAAACACCATAGTAGTTAAAGAAAGCTTTCAAATACTCGGGAGATTGAGGATCATAACGATAGAAAAAAGAGAACAAAGCATGCGAATGTTGCGACGAACTCGAATAGGAAACCAGCCGAGTTTGGAGCGAAAAGAGGAGACATGGTCGTATTTACGGAGGCAAATACAAACCGAATGCAGTTATTAAGTAAACGATCTAACTTGTTCAATAGTTCTTCAGTTAAGTCCGGATAACACAAATCACCGTAGTCAATTATTGGTAAGATTAATGTCTGCACTAACAATATTTTAGTTTTAATAGGTAAAACGTGCTTGAGTCTATTTAGAGCGGGTAGGGAACCAGTAACTTTACGGCTAATCTCAGCTACCTGGGTCTACCAACTCAGGGTGCTGTCTAAAAAGATGCCCAAATCTTTTACATAATATTAGCTGTAAGGAATCGGAATGCCATTGAAATATACGGGGGGAGTAAAATCGATTTTAGCAAGCTGATGTTCTCCACCTATGACGATAGCCTGTCACTTAGAAGGGTTAACAAACAAACCAAACCTCTCGGACCAACGCTGAATATGTAAGAGGTCTAGATTTAATTTGGCAACGGTAGAAGCGAGGTCAATAACGCTACAGCGGTCATAGAGTTGCAAGTCGTCGGCGCATAAATATGCTGTTGTCAAGTACATAACATATCACACGAAGACAGAAATAGAATTATAGCCCTGTGCTGAGCAAGGTCCCACACGTTAGAAAAATACATTTCTGCTCAACTCACCAACTTCCTCATGCCGTACGCCTTCGGAAGATGTGCCTCGGCGCCATGAGCCAGGTTTCTTTTCAACCTTCAAAAATAAATGAGACGTATACATATTTTTAGTAATTAAAAATAGTCTAAAATGGCCTGAAAGCTTTTATTCTTTGAGTATTAAAAGATTATACGTAAATAATAACATTTATTTGTTTTTTCCCTTTGGCTTTTACTTCTTGCTGGTCCAAGCAAGGTCCTCTATTCTTATGTCAGTCGGGATGCCGTTCAGTTCGTAATTAAGTGTCAATTCGCAAGTTATTTCATATCTCAACTCTAACTTGTCTCTAATCAAAATAAATAATAATTTATGGTCTCAATTGTATATACCTGCCTATAATGTTTAGGATACAAATTACTAACATTTGCATGCCGAATGGCTGAATATTGTAACTTATCCAATACCCGAACATCTTATTTGTACATATTCTTGCAAATAAATTATTTCTTTCTTTCTTTAAAAAAACTATGGGGTAGCTGTCAGAAAAGTAATCATTTATGAATAACGTAATGGCGTTCGAAACATGCGGCATCAACGCATCATGGATAGTTCACGATATTTTTTATATAAAACAGTGTATGCAACTGTAAATAAGTAGGCATTACAACATTCGTGTAGGTAATGCACGTTCGAGATTTTTATGCCTTTCAGTATATACTTACATTAGTATTTTCTACGAAGTTTTATGTCTCCTTCATACGAACTTGCAGATACTTACTCATTAAGAATATCCAACATATGCTTTCTTTCTTCAGTATTCAACGGAAGCTCTTTGGCTTCGGTGCATCTATGACCCATTCCCTTGAAACAAATAAAATTATATAAGTTGTTTCATTTTGTAAAAGCCTAGCCAAGTAACAACCGTCAACCAGCAACACACGCGCTGAAGGAGAACCTTTGGAAGGCCATAAAAAAAAGAACCTTTGGATTTCAGAACGATACTTCGGGTATCGGTAGTAACAAGCAATGGTGCTCGAGCAGCGTACTCGAGAACACACCACTTGACACTGGAAAAATTGAGACACTGGACAGCCATTTAATTAAAATTAAATTAATGCCATATGATCGTCCAGTTATACAATACAAATACTCTTATTGCACACCTCAAATGAAGCAAATACAGAGAATACAGCGAACAAAAGAAGAGGCAAACAACAGGCGATCTTATCGCTAAAAAGCGATCTCTTCCAGACAACCTTCAGGTAGCGGTTATCTGTCTATAATAACAGTATATTTCTGATTTGATCCAAGGCAAACTAGCCAAGTTAAAACGGTTTTCCTAAAAAGCTGGAAATGTACGAATTTACCCCATACGTAGGGAGGCTTCGTACACCATTCGTTTCGACCTGGAATTCATTATTTTATAAGTTCTTGTACCTTCGTGTGTGCGTGTCTTAACGCGATTCAGTTGACGACCTAAACTGAACCTAAACTGAATCGCGTTAAGACTTACTGTTATGGCCCCCAGATGAAAGATAGATAATACAGCGTGCACTTAGGATGTTCACGTTTATTTGTTTGAGTTTTAAGTGAAAACGACTCTGCCTGCCTCTCAGGCTTTATACCTTTGCATACATGCACATGACATGTGTACCGGCCATGCAGCCGCCAAACTCGCCGCAGTATACGTTGTCTTTCGTGTGTTGATTTCCTTCGTCAATCACTAGGGCCTCCATGGAATCGGGGGAGCATCTCGTTAAGACCAGCAAGTGTAACCATAGGAGTACCTGAATATTAACATTTTTGTCATTACACAAATGCAACAGGGTAAACCGCGAACGGGGCCGGAACCCGGCGTTATTTTTTCTGAAACTACAATAATATGTTACAGTAATATACCGGGTGTTGCCTGTAACACGAGCAATAAATTTAATCGTAGTCCTTGCCAAACTGAATAACGTTTAGCGAACGTTAAAAATAACGTGTGTATTGATTTTTATTACACTTTAAAGTTTGTTAGAAGACGCAATGTACAGCGAATTTTGTCATTTTTGTACTATGACAGTGAAACACCACATCATTTTTCAAAGGTTTTGAATAAAAGTGGTTAGATTTGAGGAGTACTATCTGAGATTTAATTTATTGCTCCTGTTACAGGCAACACCCAGTATGTATGTACATACCATATAATAGTAGTTTATACAACAGTGATATAATAAGGGTTCTTAAAACTCGAGGGTCGCCGTTACAAAACGAGACGAAGTCGAGTTTTGTAATTAGAGACCAGAAAGTTTTAAGAACCAATTATGAGGCTGTTGCATACGCTAGTTTTTCAACGATAACTAAAATAGCGAAAAAAGCAAAATCTAGAAAGGTGGCACAATGTGAAAGAAGTCGTATGCCCACTATACAAAAAAAACAGTGTTTAAATATTGTATGAAAATCCATATGAGCAGTGTTCTTATGGAATACCATAGACAACGTTGTAATGCATACTTATTTAATATCGCTGTCAGTCATCTAATTGACAGATATAAGTGCTGGAGTAGAAAAATAATATTTATATATTCTGTTTCAGTAACTAAAATATTAATTACAATTATATTACGCCTTCCTTGCTAACTGGCCCGATGAAGCAAAACAGAGGGAGTTATGGAGATCCAAGGGAGAGGCCTTTGCCCAGCAGTGGGACACTCAGAAAGGTTAATTAAAAAAAAAATAGCTATCAGATGGCCTACCACGAACCACTTTTTCGTTCAATCATCTATTTCCTTCTCTATTGCTCTCGCATATTCGAGCGATAAAGAGACAAACAGCCGATCGGACGAACAAAGTGGTTCGTGGTAAGTCTCCAGTAAGAATATAGAAATCAATGCCCACTATAATTAAATCTTACCAGTAAAAGTATGCTTGAGTGCCTTTCCAAATGGACGAACATAATGCATACTATTACACAATAATTATTATTTTCTTAATTAGGTACTCAACAACATAACAATGTTCATATCCAATAACTATCTATCCATATTCACGAGAGCATAGTGCTGCAGTTCCTAAAAAAAACTATTTTACGCTTTCGTTTGTTCTCGCAAAGTAGTGTTGTGAATCAAGAATCGATTCTATTTTAAATTTGAAAATATTTCGCTACACCTTGCAAGAAAGGCTCGCTACGCTACAACTTGTAGAGAAGAGAGCCAGTGTAATACGAGTATAATCGGGTTGATGTTAGCTAAATGTTTCCAATATAACCTTTTTAATTAACCGCGTATATAATAATACAATAAGATAATTCTTTGTCTTTTTCCGGGACCACATCAGGCTCAATGTCACCTTTTAAATTTCATTACAATAACCCAACGTTTTGGGGAGATGCGCAATAAATATGAGTTACGAAGGTAATTTTCAGACATTCTTTGTTTTTCAACCTGAAATCCTGCATCCATAAGCACCATGTTTGGCCATCGTTATCGATAGCAGAAGATATATCGATTTCGACAAACATCTTATCCACCACTACCTATGCACCTGTTAAACCTTCTAAGCAACTTATCAACAGAACAATGATGTTGTGGTTTTCCAAAGCGAAACATTCAGTGAATAAAAAGGCACGGAGCTACGAATCAAAATCAATGTGTTCCAAGTAACAAGATACATAATATATTAAAGTCAATAGAACATTGGTATTGCCTGATAAAACTTAAATTTTTATGAAATATAACCATATAAATGTGAATGGTGCAATCTTTAGGCTCAGGATTGCCTTCTTTGTTCATATAAAAGGGTCGTATTTGTCTAATAGTTTGCAATTTATAGAAAACCCAAACCAAAAAGACCCTAAGAGCTTAATTATTATCACAAATCAGTGTAAACGGGCTCTATGTACCTGACATCTGTTCATCGGTGGAACAGAGCAAGCTAGGGGATTATGCAATCTTTTGAAGGTATGTTATGTTATTCAGGCGATATTTGCATCGTATGCGGATCTGCATTTCTTTCTGAAATTTATATGCCGAAGGCGTGTGCAGATCCGCTTATTCGGTGTGGGAGCCGCACTATAAATAGTAATTTATGCAACAGTGATATAATAAGGGTTCTTTAAACTTTAGGGGTGCCGTTACAAAATGAGACGAAGTTGAGTTTTTTAATAATAGACCCGAGAGTTTTAAGAACCAATTATGAGCTGTTGCATACGCTAGTTTTTCTACAACAGCTAAAATAGCGTGAAAAGTAAAATCGAAACGTGGCAGAACAGGGAAGATGTTGTGCCCACTATAGAAATAAAAAAAAACAACAGCAGTGCTTATATATTGTATGAGAATCCATAGGAACAGTTGCAGTGTTCTTATGGAATACCATAGATAACGTTATTATGTACTATATTAATTGTAATGTGTATTATGTATTCTCGTGGAAAATGCATATAGACTCAATCTATAAAACACTAGCAAAAGGGATATATGTTCTAAAGCAGTTAAGAGTGTTAATTTGTAGCGAAAACCTAATACAAGCCTATTATGCGTACGTACACTCCATTATTTCGTATGGGATTATACTATGGGGAAACTCAACAGATTTCGAACGTGTCTTAAAAATGCAGAAACGCGCAATCCGAATCCTAGTAAATGCAAATTATAGAGATGCTTGTAGGGAACATTTCAAAAGCCTAGGGATTTTAACATCAGTTTCGACTTATATACTTGAAATACTGTTATATGTAAAAAAAAAAACGAATTTGTGCGGTCTGGGGATGATAGAAATCGTCCAGCAAGGTATTCAGAAAACTTAAAACCAGTCAAATGTAGGTAGATTGAAAATGTCAAAAAAATGTCCTAAGATAATGGCTGAGAAATTGTACAATTAGTTACCTAAAGTAATAAAAGCAGAGAATAATATAAATACCTTCCGTCGCAAAGTCAAAGATTTGCTTATAAAAAAAAAAACATTATATAACGTTAAGAAATACTTAAACTATAAATACTAATGCTATGTATGTGTGTTATCAAATTGTTAAATGTGTATGAATTTATGTAAAAAATCTGAATAATTTTAGAAAATTTTAATCATGAATCAATCTTAACTTTAAAACTCTCGTGAGACTCGAACATATTAAATAATATTTAAAACGAACGTATGTTTCGTTCTTCGTAAAGAACGAAACATGTCGAGCGAAAATCGACTAAATTACGTGAGTGACCCGTTTTAAATATTATTTAATATGAATCAATCTTATTTCTATTTTTATCAATTGTCATTAGTTTTTAAATTATTTTAATCAATGGAATTATAAATTGTACTTAGATTAGAAAAATGTTAGTTAATTCTTTAATTGTTTTATTGCTATTATAATGATTACTATGTATGGTTACTATTGTATTTTGACGATCTCAACTTGTATTTCATATTTCAGTTGCTAATTTTAATTTGTAATGCAAAATCATGTAATACACTTGAGAAATAAACGAATCCGAATCTGAATCTATAATTTTTTAATCTCGCTGTCAGTCAACTAATTGACATATAGAATTGCTGGAGTAAAAAAAAAATCTAAAATACTCGTGTGTATACATTTCGAAATTTATCACTGGGGAAGAAGGTTCAAAATTGATTACAGGCACTCCCATGCCCTAACTCTAGGGCAAAATTATAGATAGGGGTTAAAGGCGCCTTCAGTAGTCAAGAGTTCTTAAAGAGTAGGGTATCTATATGTGTATTTATCTGTTTTGTCATAGAACTGTTTTTCACGGTTATCATTTTTACACCTGTTAAATTTCCATCAACTTAGCAACTTATAATGTGACTTTTGATCCAAATCATTAAACTTTTATTGCGTTAGTTACGTCTCCATGCATTTTCATTGAAAATCATCATCATCATCATCATCATCATCATTGAAAATACCTAAATAGCATATTCTGCAGTTATTTGAAAAAATGTACACTTCGCGGATATTACAAATAGTTCTCTAGGTATTCAAAACATTACATATGCTGGTTAATACCATAAGCACATTAAAGAACGATGGGGTAAATGAAAAATTGAAATCTTTTAATTTTTTTAATTTAGATCATACATACATAGAGTATCTGCAATAAATTAGTTGAAATTTGAATTTGACAGCCAAACTAAACATTAGCTCCAAACACAAAAGCAGTCTGCAAGGACTCACTAAACTAAAGGGCTTTGCGCCAGCAAGGATTAGTTGTCAAATTCCATACTTAAAAACGCTTAGTTTCGGTTTAATTGGTTAACCCGGGAGGTGCAAGTGGCGCTTAGAGTTACCAATTTTCGAAGATTCCATTCTCAGTATCATTGCAAATGCGATTTCTAAATTGCAAAACTGACCTATCGCTTGCTAGAGTTTAACTTTGATTCCGCACTGTTTCATAATTTTGCCTTTGTGTCCCGAGATTTAAGGATGAGTCACACTAAGACGGGACGGGACGGGACGATCTGTCAATCTCTATAGAAAGAATCACGTGATAGCTCGGAGCCCTCGGATGTTACGTGAAGTACTATCTATAGTACTTCACGTAACATCCGAGGGCCGAGGGTAGGTTCTAACCTATAGTGAATATAGAAACTGACAGATCGTCCCCTCCCGCCCCATTCAAGTGTGAGTCATCCCTTACTTATTTACTCTCGTGTACATTTTGAGAAAACCAAATCTCTCTATTATTGATTGACGACATTATTATTCTCTGAAAATTCTTGAAACCAATCTGTCTATCAGTCAACCAATTGCCACTCTAGAACCTTGTAAATTTCTGATTTAAAGCGCCACTATGAGATAGTTCTAAAGTGGCCTACGATTCCAATTGGTCGACTTTATCTAAGGAATTAAACCTTCAATATTGCTGGGTCGACATACTCAGAAAAATTAATTATAACAATCTACTTTCCAGCTTTGGTGGATCTACGTGCGGTCGGCTGCTTGCAGTCGGGAGCATCCGGCTAGCTGGAAGCTCTTTAGTACTTTCCTCGAGCCAGACACTCTTAGATTAGCCGTTAGCCTAAGGTTACGGATCCCGCGCATCCCGCGGATGCAGCGCAGCAGCGGGATCCCGGGAAGCCCCTGCGACATAACCGTCAACAAGCTGACACCGTAACCTTTTCTGCCGATTCAGCGCCGTTTGCCTATCTAAACATGCTGCGTTCCTGGAAGGCCTCTGCAGCATAACCGTCGACTAGCTTACACCACAACTTTTCCTGCCAATTCAACACCTGTCACCTATCCCAGCATGCTGCCCTAAATGACACCATCTGCCGGTCTCCTGCCACCGTCAACGCGCCCTGTATCCTCGTACCAAACGGCGTATAAAAGGACGGTGGCACGAGGCCGGACGGTATGACCCAGGTTTCGTGGAAGATGGGTCAGATGCCACACACACACCGTTCCATCTACCGAGAACTATGAGCAGCAGCTATCGGTTATTAGAAAACTAGCTGGTGTCTCTCGCGGTGCATCAGTATTCTATCCAGCAAGTGAGTGTTTTAGCATGATGCCGTGGGGGCCCATTCTCGACTTATTTTAGTAAAAATTAGTTTCGAATTTATTTAAAGTAGTTTTATACATAAGTAGTTTATTTTATTATTATTATTATTTATGCACAGGCAGCTTATAGCTGATGCGTGCACAATCAATAAAGTCTTGTGTTTTCATCTTTGTTTTTCATAAATTCATCAAGTCTATTTTTGAAAGAGTTCACAGATGATGCACTTATCACCGACTCAGGCAAACTGTTCCACACTTTTACCACACGGTTAGACAAGAAATGGTGCCTGGGGTTACTAGAACTTGACGAGCGAGCTAATTTCAATGAGTGCCCTCTCAGGTTGCTATTTGTACTCCTGACAAATATGTCCTGTAGCGACGGGACATCGTGGTATCCATGCAATATCTTAAATGTTTCAATCAGGTCACCATGCTGTCTTCGACGTTCTAATGTTGTGAGACGCAACTCCTTGAGTCTTTCTTCATATTCCTTGTGACGCAGGCATGCAACCATTTTTGTAGCTCTTCTTTGTGTTGTCACATATTTGGTAAATAATTATGTTATTTAAAGAGACAACTCATAATATATTTAAATACCTATAAGTCGAAGTTAGCCGGTAAATTCTATACTTATAAACGCTTAACTCCGGGTTGGTAGGCTAACCCCGAACAGTGCAAGTGGTTCTTATTTAGACCTGTTTGATTATAACTAAAATGGGGCTTCATCGTGTATAACTTTGAAAACAAACCTTCGACGTTTCAAGGACGATATTGTCGACATTGTCTCCATTGTGACTGAAAGATTTTAGTGATTTGAAATGGATTCTTTCTTGCAGACGTCAACGATTGACGGCAAAATCCATTAATAAATTAAGTAATCCATTATAACCCTTAAAAACACATTTTCAGAATCCGTTTTTATTTATACAAAATCAAGGTTAAAAATATATTAAGTGTATTTGATCGTATTTGTTTTCTGCCGACCGAAGAACGTTGATTGCGATGTTTAATTATAACAATAATAATAACATAAGTCAAATAATGTTTTTCTCAACACGTTAGATTTCGGACAGCATTATAAATTGTAAATTGACCAAAACGGGGCTTAATCGTGTACAAAATTTGAAAACAAACCTCCGACGTTTCAAGGTCGACATTGCCCCCGTGGTCCCGGAGAAAGACCATTATAAATTATTTAGGATTATAAATTATTTGCATTTGCTGAGAAATAAAACGAATATTTTATTTTATTAATATTTAAAACTAATTGAAGCAATAACATTTTTTTCTAGATACATTTGTTTGGTCTTAGGTTCTACAGACAATATCTTCATGGCACTCCGATGATCAGTATGTATTTCCTTTTTGCGGTTCGTCCTCTGTAAGTCTAGAAGTAGTGAGTTGGGAAGAATGTTTCAGTTTCAAAATGTCGTCATTAAAGTCGGCGCTGATTACCATTCCGGGCAGTCCTCTGACGAGCAGCTTCATCTCTTTCTTCGGGTGTGATCTCATCCTCGCTGGAGCTTGGCTGTATGAATAAAATGCACGTTTTATAACTAGACCCCTTGATCAGTGGTGAAAACTCATTGAAACCAAGGGTTGGCAAAACTACCTATCCTAAAATCGCCTTCGGTACATAACTTCGCCTTAACAAATGTTTAATATTTTTTTTGCCATAAATCGTAAAATTCAAGTCGAGTCATGCAACGCGTACAATTTGAAATAAGTATGTAAACAATTTTCTTGATCATATTTTATTGCAGAAGGCGAAATTGGGAAACAAAGGCGAAATAAGGCTATTTTAACTATAAAACTCTCGTGAGACTCGAACATATGAAATAATATTTAAAATTGGTCACTCACGTAATTTACATGTCGAGCGAAAATCTACTAAATTACGTGAGTGACCCGTTTTAAATATTATTTAATATGAAATAATATAACGTATATAATATAATATATTATAGAATATAAATATGACGGTTTTTATTTTTTAACATTAAAACTGCTTGTTTCACTACATTGTTTTACATAGATTAGAATTTAAATATTTTACTAAGGCTAAGTTATGTACAACAGGCGAATTAAGGATTTCAGACTTCATGTAATTTTGGCAACCCTCGTTTCAAAAAAATTTCACAACTGTTAACGGGGTCTGTTTATAACCTATAATTATTTGCTTCATATATTTGGTTGTTTGCTAAAAAAAGTCCCCTACCTTCCAGTGTCAGATGGATCTGCTATGGTAGTTGTAGAATCCATATATTTGTCTTAATTATGCTCATGGTTATTCCAGGTATTAATGCATCCGTGTCTGAAAAGTCTCTCCTTGGTTCTACGTTCGATATTTTTACCAGGAACAGTTTTTGAGGTTTTTTATTGTTGATATTCAATGTATATTTGGTTCTTTTTAAATTTAGGAAATTTTCCATCATCAACTCATCCAAGTGTGAAGTCTCTTTTGGCTTTAATTTATACGTTCGATCTCTTTTTATTAGTGATACTTCGTTTTATGTTCTATCTCATTGACGTTAATGTATCATTAGGATTATTTTTAGAATTTATGTATATCTTCATCGGTTGGTCTTCTGTCAGGTAATTTTGTCACTCACAAAATTAAATTCTATAAAACCCTGCATATCATTTTGTAACTTATGATTCTTTGCGTAATTTATTTGGTTCTTTGCTATGAAAAGTACCCTACCTTCCAGTGTTACATCGATCTGCTATGGTAGTTGTAGAATACAAATGTTTGACTTAATTATGCTCATGATTAATCCAGGTATTTATGCTTTCATGTCTGAAAAGTCTCTCCTGGATTCTACGTTCGATTTTTTTTATCAGGGAGAGATTTTTCAGGTTCTCTATTGTTGATGTTAAATGTATCCTTTGGCTTTTTTAAATTTAGGAAATATTCCATCATTCACTCATCCAAGTGTGAAGTCTCTTTTGGCTTTAAGTTCTACGTTGGATCTATTTTTACTAGTGATACTTTGTTTTATGTCCTTTCTCAGTGATGTTTATGCATCTTTAGGATATTTTTTTATTCATGGATATCTTCATCGATTGTTCCTCCGTCAGGTAATCTTATCACTCACAAAATTAAATTCCATAAAACCCTGTATATCGTTATATGACTTATGATTCTTTGCTTCATTTATTTGGTTGTTTGCTGTGAATAGTCCCCTATCTCTCATTGTTAGATCGATCTGCTGTGGTAGTTGTAGAATCCAAATGTTTTGTCCTAATTATGTTCATGATTAATCCAGGTATTAATGCATCCGTGTCTGAAAAGTCTCTTCTGGTTATTACATTCGATCTTTTTTTTTATCAGTGAGAGTTTTTTCAGGTTCTCTATTGTTGGAGTAAAATGTATCTGCTGTCCTTTTTAGATTTAGGAAATATGCTTTTAAGTATGAAAAGTCTCTTCTGGCTTTAATTTTTATTTTTATTAGTGATGATTCTTGTTTACGTTCTTTACCATTTGTGTCATTTTTCATATTCATTGATGTCAATGAATGATTAGGGTTATTTTTAGAATTTACGGAAATATCTTCGTCAACTGGACCTCCGTCAGGTAATTTTGTTCCTGGTTCAAGTGCTGCCTTTTTTAAAGAATCGGTTTCTGACATTTTGAAGGCGAGCTTTGATCTTTTGTCTGAAAGGAAAGAAAGTTGCTTTTTACACATAGATTTTGTCAAATTATTTTGATTTTTTTGATAGAGTTTATACGTTATGTAGTTATATTGAAGTGTACGTAGTGTGTGTGTAAGTCTGCTTAAGCTTATCCTTAGATTTTTTTTAAGATACAAGATAAATAAACTGAAGCGATGTCATTCGCTATTTTATTATATTATTTTTCTAAATTTTTTATTACGTACCTATATTCTTTTGCCATGGATAAATGATTGGTATTTGTAATAACAAAAATTATTCGAACTTTCGCGATTTTCACGCATTATACATTTACTAAAAACGGACATTTACTTTTCAATATATTTTTTGTTATAAATTGACTAAAACGGGACTTCATTGTGTAAAAAATTTGAAACAAACCTCCGACGTTTCAAGGGCGACATTTTTCCTGTGGTCCCGGAGCAAGACTGGCTGAGGTTGACACCAACATCTTCTAGCTGCGCGGGTTGTAAGACCAAGTGGTCTTAATTATCAACTTGAACATTTTGCGCACTAAGGATGTGACCCCGGGACCACGGGGGCAATGTCGCCCTTGAAACGTCGGAGGTTTGTTTTAAATGTTTTGCACAATTAGGCCCCGTTTTAATAATAATTGAAAAATGCACATAAATAACTACGACAACATATAAATTATAGTTTAAGTCTTAGGTTAGATAGTTAGATATATTTTAATTACCTTAACTCCTGTTTTCTTCGTTCTATACTGTTCTCTGTTGTTGTTTTAACCTAAAATTTGATAATAAAGACATTGTTAATAAGCGTCTAAAAAGCCTCTTTCTGGAAATTTAAATTTTACCTCTCTATAATAGTATTGTAAGTGACAAATAATTATGAACTAATTAAGACAGATTATTACTACGGTATACATGAATAGGTAGGTACTATACAATTAAAATACTCTACGGTAGAAAAGTACTACACTAATCAAATAACGTTTATACATAAGATACTGAATTTCATCATTTTATTGTTTTATACTTTAAATTAATCAGAACCATTTAAACACTAGTTACCAATATGTTGGAAAATCAACAAAAATGACCTAAAAGTCTACCAAAAATCCGGGATAGCTGGATATAGGCAAGTGATCCACAAAGGAGAAACAAATAATAATCTTTATGCCACACCTGGCCATTAAGTGCCTTTTTCCGCACGCTACGCGTACGGAAAAAGCCGGTTTCTGCCCAAGTGTAGGCATAAAATGATATAGGGACTTGGTCGGAGCGGCGAAAAGGGATGGTGGGGGTGTTCTGGTTGCGGTCAAAGCGTGCCTGAGGGCTTCACGTGTATTTAACTGGGAATCAAAATCTGTTGAAGATATTTTTATTACACTTACTTGTCAACATTTTAAATTAATAATTAACTGCGTCTACATTCCCCCTAAGACAACCTTTTTGACTTATAATGAGTATTGCGAAAAAATTACAAAAATTAACGATAGTTACAGTGATTATGACATTTGTATAGTGGGTGACTTTAATATACCTACTATTGACTGGGCGGAGCTTGCGGTTTCGAGTGAACTGGTACCTTCAAATGGTACTTTATGCCCAACAGGGCGGCTCGTTTTAGGCTCCACCAGCTTGCTGGGTCTTAGGCAATTTAATAAGTTCCGTAATACAAATGAAAAGATTCTGGATTTATTATTCTACAGCCAGGAGTGCGTGGTTACTGAGCCTGATATTGTTCTTTCTAATGTTGACAGGCATCACCCGCCTATAGTATTTAGCATGGGTCTCAGATCTCCACGACCTCTTCCTATCAACTTTATCCTAAAGTATGACTATCAAAAGGCGGATTACTCCATTATATCAAGTGAACTGAGTAAAATAAATTGGGAGACTGAATTAAGCAACTTACAACCTAACCAGGCAGTGGAGCAATTTAACAATATATTATTTAATATTATCGACAAATGTATTCCTCGTAAACGCTCTAAAAACCCCAAGTATCCGAAATGGTTTTCTCCGTCACTTATAGCCACTTTAAATAGAAAAATTAAAATATGGCGTAAATGGAAGACATACAACTCCGTTGCTGATTATCGAGAATACTCACTCCTTCGCTCTCGTTGCAAAACTTTAATGTTAGAATGCTTTAAAAACTATACTAATAACACAGAAAAATCCATAAAATGTAATATTAAGGCGTTTTGGTCTTATGTTTCATCTTTAAAGAAAAGTTCATCCAGTTATCCTGAAACTATGTATTATAATGATAAATCCGTATCATCACCTAAAGAAATAGTGGACTTGTTTTCTCAATTTTTTCTATCTGTATTCGAGCATAAAGAAATGATACATGATGTTGACCTAATGAACTTACCACAACTCGAAGGAGCACCTAATTTATCAAATTTATACATTAAAAAACCTGATATCTTTAAAAAACTGTCTAAAAGCGATACGAACAAGGGCACCGGGCCAGACAAAATAAGTCCAATACTTATTAAAAACACAGCTAAAGCTCTTACAAATCCACTGCATATTATATTCAATAAATGTTTGAGTACAGGTGTCTTTCCAGATCAGTGGAAAGTGTCTCATGTTACACCAATTTATAAAACTGGCTCACGCGCTGATATTACAAATTATCGACCCATATCTGTGCAGTCTTGTATCCCTAAAATATTTGAGAGTTTAGTACATGACCAACTGTATCCCTCGTTGGTCAATGTTATAATACCGGAACAGCATGGTTTTATGAAGAGAAAATCCACAGTCACTAATCTCACACTTTACACAAACTACTTATTTGAATCAATGGATAAAAGAGAGCAGGTTGATGTGATATTCACCGATTTCAGAAAGGCATTTGACAAGGTCGACCATTTACTCCTTCTGAAAAAACTAGCCTACAATGGCATTCGGGGTAACCTCTTGCGTTGGTTCGAATCTTATCTTTCTAACAGAACCCAGGTCATTACCGTGAATGGTTTTAGGTCCGACTTTACAAATGTATCGTCGGGTGTAATTCAAGGTTCTATTTTGGGCCCCTTACTGTATACAATTTTTATAAATGACATAAAGAAGTGTTTCAAGAATTGTAGTTTTCTAATGTTTGCCGATGACCTAAAATTGTTTAAATCCGTCAAATCCAATAATGATATTACTCTAATTCAAGAGGATATCAATAATTTTACCACATACTGTCAAGTAAATAAACTGCAGTTAGCAAGTGACAAATGCTTACATGTGTCTTTTACTAAAAACAAAAGTCGAATAATCAACTCTGAATATATGATTGGCAATACGGTTATATCAAAAGTGTCCTCTGTGCGGGACTTAGGGATACTATTTGACAATAAATTAGATTTTAGCGCCCATGTTAAACGAATAATTACTAAAGCGTACCAAATGTTAGGATTTGTACTAAGAACAGCAAAAGTTTAAAAAAAATCATCTACATACATGCTATTATATAAAGCTTTAGTTCGGACCCATCTGGATTATGCCTCAATTGTTTGGAACCCATTTTATTCCAAATACTCGAATGCTATTGAAATGATACAAAAGAAGTTTTTGCGTGCAACGCATAGACGCTTAACAGGAAATTATATGTCTTACTATAACTTGTTAAAGCATTATAAGTTACAATCCCTTGAAACTAGACGGAAATGCTCTGATATGATGATTCTCTATAACATATGCAGAGATAATTATGACTGTACCGAGCTGCTTGAAAATATTCGTTTTAGGGTCCCATCCCGCTGCACCTCACGCTCAACCGCCTTGTTCGCCGTCCCGACCAGCTCGACTAATGCTGGCAACCGCGCACCTTTGCGCCGCCTTTGCAATTCTTACAATAAACTTTTTACGACCTTAGACATTTTCAATACAAGCAGACCACGTTTCCATAAACAAATACTTGATATCCTAGCTGAAACAACCAGGTAACTGACTGTCACAATAAATATATGTAAACATTTATTGTAGGTATTTAATTATTTAGCTGTAAGATAGGAAGTTTTCCGTAGCATACCTTATACATGTCTTAGTGAGAGCATTTAAGGAAGTAAGTGTATATTTAACGCATTATATAATTACTTAAGATGTAACTACTTTACTGTCACCTACTTCTGTTGTTTCTCCAATAAAATAAAATAAAATAAAATACCTAACACGTGAGGTAATAAATAAAGCCCTTGATCGCATATTTACGTCCCTCGCTTGCAGCTCGGGTCGCAAACATCTGCGATCTCGGCCTTTCTTTGTTTTACCGCACTAGTTAGGTAATGTACTATTATTTTGTTGGTATTTACCGTATACACGAATCTTGTGGGGCGACCGCGTACCGGAAACCTCGTTGTAGTCGTTGTGGAAAGGATCTCAACGAGGAGACGGTGGTCAGTATAATCATGGTCTGGGGAAGTCATTGTCCGCGGTGTTTTCGGAGACCTCCTGTCCTCAGCTTTTATTTGAGCTGAAATCTGTCGTTCGATTGCGCTGAAACAACGAGAAAAACATGCACACTTAAGAAATTTATCATTTAAAAGTACCTACATACACGATATAATATTACTATGATGACAAACAAAAACGTAAGAGATGTCGCTAAATTAAAAATTAGTAAATATATACTGTCATTTCCAAACATTCTGTTTTTTTTTAATTCTGTTGTATTTATTACCCGGTTTCACGCCTTGCTCTCTGGCAACCCCACGTTGCACTTTGGATTTATTTACTTAAACCTAATTAAATAAAGTAAGAAAAAAAAACAAATGATGAACGTAATACCTAATTAAGTTCTCTATCAGTCGACTACATTATTTAATATTATTATAACTCGGCTTGTACTCGCAAATTAAAAGGGTAGATACTTTAAAAAAATACAAATTCGGTTGAAATTGTGTACTAAATCCACATTAAATTTGAAACTTCAAAATACAATGTGGTGTTGCTAGAAAGCATGACGAGTCATTCTACAAGAAAATAAATTGTGACGAGTGGCCTCTATAGACGCTGCTTGACTGTATAATTTATTATAGTCGCAGGTGTGCTCGACTATATAATTATAGTCGCGCATCACTCTTCTGGTTGCTTCTCACTTACCCTAATTTGTGTATGTTCTCTACAATGACGACCGGCAATGCCACGACTCGAGGGACGCAAGCTTTTGAGCCGCAAAACACTGCAACAATAAACGTTCATCACGTGATAAACAACTGATCAACTGTCAAATGTTGTTGCAATAGCGCTATATTCAGAAATAAACATATTAAATATTATAAATTGAAAGAGATGTCGTGTCGTGTCGTGAAAGGAGGTCGCTGGTTCGGTCCCAGCCCTACTTTGATCACTTTTGCTGTAGTATATGACATCTCTTTCAATTTATAATTTATATATAGTAGTTTGACTACTTAAAAAACAAAAAATATGAATCAAAACATTGATGACATTTAATAAATGATTTGATTCGTCCTTTACAATTGCATATTAAATATTTTAAGAGTTAGAACCTGGGATGTCCCACTGCTAGGCAAAGACATCTCTCTTTTTCTTTCTTCCACACATCCCGATCTTGAGCAATATCCCGCCCGTAGGCAAGAAAGACAAAAATAATGTGAATAAAAATATAACTGTAAGTAAGGCTTGAGTGTCAGACAGACGGCCACGGCAAAACAATAAAGGTTCCTAGTTGACTACACTACTAGGGGTTCCCCTAAAAACTAGTGATGGGCCTCGCGAGCTGTTTCCATCATAATAGGAGAAAAAAGTATGTCAAGGTTTTTTTCCATTCAGTTACCATTTTTTCATAGACTTTGTATGGCGGGAACGAAATGGAAAGCTTGGACAATACTTATATGGAAGTTGTGGGACATTTTTTTCTTTTATTAGAATGGAAAGAACTCGCGACTCTGAGTAGAAATCACATAAAAAAACCCATGATAAAAAGTGGGGGACAACTTTGAGAAAAATGGCCGTTATAACAAACCTTCGGGGTGTTCACCCTTAATACACAGGCATTTGTCTTCGTAGAAACCTTTCGAGCATCCGCATGGCGTCAAATCTTCTCCGTCACCCCATGTGGTCGTGTACACACTTTCGCCCACTTGCGGCTCGATGGCGAAGTTACAAACAATTTCGACTTGCTGAAACCAAAAATGTTAAATATACTTTTCACATCACTCGAAAACGGCTTTTTTCTTCCCTCAGTGCGTAGCCAAGATGCCGATCGCAAACGCTCAGTTGCGAAGGAAACGAAATTGTCTTTGTCGCTTTTCGGTTATGACAGGCTTTGTTTATTTCCCTCTTAGTTGGTGTGACAAACGAAGTGTCACACGGTATCAAACCTTATTTTGTCTTGGACGTTTAAGCTTGAATCCAATCCAATTTATTACACTCAGGGTTCTACGTAATCCATCGCTCGATTTGGGATTCTATGTATTCATCCCTTGTGATACTATCTACCATTAAAGCGGATGATACACGTCGATCAAAAGGATGTCCACATTAGAATTATAAATTGAAAGATATGTCATATACTGCAGATAAAGTGACCAAGGCCCCCGGTGAGCAGGGCCCCAGCCCTGCTCACCGGGTCTAGGGCCTAGGTCTATAGTAGAGTGACTATTTAAAAAAACACAAAAACATGAACCAAAACATTCATTACAAACAATAAATGATTTGATTCGTTCTTTACAATTGTGCACTCAGAACTCAAACAAGAGACTTACGTCTCGTTCTGATTTAAGAAGTAATTACGGTTTTAGACAATAATGCCGACATAACACTTATTCAAACAACTGTATGTACACAATTTTGTACACGGGGACTTAGGAGGATAGGGTTTTATCAAGATAAAACTCTATCCTCTTAAGTCCCCGTGTACAAAATTCGCTCTTAATTGAACTGTTTTCTCTGCCAGAGGGCTGGCCACTATATTGCCCAGATGACCAGCATTGCTATCCAGGGAGGCAACACAGACAGCCTTCTGGGCACATTAGACCGAAGATCTTAATTTTTTGTTATTTTTCTTTTTTGTTACACTCTTTAGAGAGTGGTCGTCTTTTGTGCAACATACTTAAAGACAGATCGCCATTCTTCCGTTAGCCTTCGTACGTAGTAGGTATATACGAAGTACGTATGTACAAACTACGGAATTATACCTTCGTGATCACTATTTTATTGTAGCAGACACACTGGCTTCGATCTGGTCGGTCCATCTCATTGGCGATCTTCTTCTACTTTTTAATTATAGGCACCTAGATTTTTTATTTTATTTATTATCATGTTCTAGTCGTTTTGAATAATAAATAATTATGCCTACTTACATTGTAAATTACTGGGTTTTCATCATAATCCCTGTAGTAAGTAAGATAACTAGACATCCCACAGCCGACTCTAGAGTTTTTTCCATAAACAGCTATTAGAAATGGGTTTCTGAAGTCACTGTAAAGTAAACATAATCATCATCGCAACTGAATTGTAAACAAATGCAACTCTTAAACAATATTAAGCAAAAAATATGATAAACGTTAATAGCATTTTTACGAAATATTTTCAGCTTTTTCTATGTATGGCATGTAGGTACTGTGTATAAAAACGAGAAGCAGTGCATTACGTGGGTGAACCAAAAGCGATGGCGATGCGGTGTGGCACGAAAAATTTTTTTTTAGAAAAGGCCCAATTAAAATACAAAGAAAATTTTTTTTGGTAGAGCCGAGTTTTGCAAAGACATCACAGTGTCACTTTGAAGTCTGGAAAAATCATGTCTAGACTAGACCACATAGTAGCATTATCACATTCCAAAACGCGTTATTTACCGAGTGGCGGTAAAATTATGTTTAAATAAAAATTGCAATTATCTCAGAAACTAGCCCTTATCCAATGCACTTAATATGACATTGTTTCTTTTAGCCTCAGGAATACGCTGTTAAAATCTCTCGTAATTCTCACAAGCACCGTGTACCTATATGACATTTCAACGCGAAGCGAAGTGGAATGTCACCGCACCGCGACGCCATCGCGATCGTTCGCTTAAAGCCTTTGTGCTTACCATGAGTTTGTACGTGGCCGTACTGTTACATACATTACTCTGGCAGGAGCGAGACGGATATTATCCCCGAACGCTGCAGCCGCTATCGAATTGCATGCAACTCATGGTAAGCACACTTAACACCAAAAGTTCCACCATACGACATCGTTGTGGCACGATGCTTCGTCGTGCAACGTTGCGTTGTCGATAAGTAATTTATATACTGAATTGATTTACGACACGATATCGTATAGTAGTGCAAAAGACGTCAAGATACGTCGTCGTTACTGTGAATCAACTATTTCTTGTTGTTACTGTGCCCCGTCAGCCAGGGTACAAATGCAGCACAGTTAGAAGAAACGTTCTAGTATGTCCTACTGACATCCTTGGTAGATTTCCTATCATAGAAGGGGAATATAACTACCAAAAAAGTCGTGAATTGTGATTTTTAATGCCATACCTACAACCGTGATTTAAAAAGTGACTCAGCAGACCGTAACCATGGCAACAGTGACAAGAAACAGTTGATTAAATGACAAAATTGGTTTGACAAATAATAAGTTTAAAAAATCTTACTCTCCAGGATATTTTTCTATTTGGCTTGCTGTTACGTCTCTGGTGTAGATTGCTTTTAAAAATTCTTCGATAATATGTGATTTGATATATCCCGGCATTGATTTATTTTCCGGTTTTATTGGAACTGACATGTAAAAAATATAATAAACCGAATATAGTTATTTTTAAACTGTAATTTACATTTCACATATTTATTTTTCTAGGTGTATTCTTTATCACAGAGTTATTGAAGCTAGCCCGTACCATTCGCGGACTTGTTTCGAATACATAATATACAGGAGGATTTTTTTAGTCACTGACCAAACTCTAAGTAGTGAATGTATATCTATGTCATACTAAACAACCTTTATTATGGGGCCAATGACGAAATAGCGAAAAGAAATTGCTGCTTCATGTATCCGGCTGGTACGATGCCGCCAATTTGAGACTGCCAAATTTTACGATTTTGGCATTGGCCCCGTAGTACGACTTTGTTTGGCCAGTGGTTAAAAAATCACTTTGTATATAAAATAAGTGTAAAGTAGGCTTATAAGGATACATTTCAACATGCATATCGTAGTGTAGTAACAATAACATACAGTTATAGTGGGTACTTTTCTACACAGTTTGAACACTTAAATTAATTGGAACACGGAAATTGCCCGCGGTGATCAGACATCAAGCTCATACAAGCCAGCAGGCCAAACTTATATCATTTTTTAAATATTAATGAGTACCAAATTCTGGTGATTCTGCGGGGATAAAAGAGGTTTATGGCAGTTAGGTACTTTTCGTCCGCAGTTCAATTGAGAATTTGGTAATTGCACTACCTTATATTGCTACAAGTGTTTGTCAATAAGTCTCTTAGGTCGATCCTACGCATCTTCTGACTGAAGACTATACGGAACGCCGACAATATGCTGACAGTTTTCAATCTCCCAAGAAGTTGCGCTGCAGTAGTGGAGGATGGGCATACCGTTTGAAGAGAAGCAACGAACAGTGCCATTGGGATACTATCGCATTTGAGTAGAAACTGCCAGGTGGAAAACGAGCTCGTGGATTCTCTGTAAATACGTGGCAATGGAGCTTGGACAGCGCGCAAGCCGTAGGAGCTAGAGAGAAGCCAAGAAGGTTGCTCAAGATAAAAAGGCGTGGAATAATCTTACGGAGGTCTAATGCACCGAGGTGCCCTAGGATCTAGAACAACATCAACAACTACCTTCAATCTTCCAGGTGCCTGTGGCGCCTGAGCCAGATGCGACTCCGACATGGGTAACAGGGTGAGCTTCTCGTAATTTGGCGATCAGTATCGGAGTGGAGTTGCCTTCTTGCCCCGCAGAGACGCTTTCGTCATGCCAGCGGACCCAGAAAGCGCGGAATTCGACATCGCTTAAGAGTTCTGGTGTTGCAACGTCAGCCAAAAGGGGTGAATCAACTTTATTTCTTCTGATTATACTCTTTGTATTATTTGAGCTTCCGAGGATAACCTAAAAAAAGTTTTAAGGTTTTATTTAAGACAGTTGGGGCCACTTGCATCAGCCAGGGTTCAACGGCGGCGGAGAGTCTAAATGTTGTTTGAGCCAGATTTGGCCTGCTTTTGAGTCATTTAGGAATAATGTGCTAGATTGGCTCACGCACGGGAAACCAGCAGGAATAGAGTTGCATGAACGCCGCCACTGTTAGCCAACTAACCCAGAGTTATGCGTTCATTGAATATCAAATTGTAAAGTAAACGCCGGGTTAGCGGCTGACCTTGGCGCAGGTGGCGCTTTAGTCTTAGCACCTTATCAGACATTTCCGCAAGCTTTTTCGTTGAAAGGATTTCTAGTGTTGCTGTAATATGCAATTCACCAAAGAACATTGAAGAGAAGAGCTGTTGTTAATAAAGCAATCATTATTTAACTAGTACTAACGGTTACGTAGTGTAATTAAATAATGTCTTGATTGACATGTTTATGAAATAAATTTTACAAGTAGTATTAGTCATTAACTTCATTTTTAATCGCACTATCATAGACGGAGAACCGTAAACAAGGACCGTTGGAAGGGGTAGGGCATAGTGAATATCATCCTGATTCATGTGATGAATTGGTTCACGTAGGTTATAGGTAGGCCATATTATGGTAGAGCACTGCACAGCGGATGTTACCTCGCTCAAATCTAGAGCTAAGAACAACTGGGGAAGTACCTCCGCCTTACAGAGAATAACATAAGACCCTAACCATAGTGTTGTGCTCCTGCCGGTGAATATGATAGCTAGATCTGGACGAGGATGCGGTCTTTGCGAAGGGTGCGGTGGGAGCACCGGTAGTCCCTTGATTCTTTAGCACTTCAATCCTCCTTCGCTGGTTGGCAATACTCTAGAGTTGCAGGCGTCCATATGCCGGATGCCGGTGACCACTTTGTCCGCATTTGACCATGAATTTATTTGCCATTGACATAGTATAAAAAAAATCTAATTGAGTTTCACGAAGCGCAAAGAACCTGTACCTCATATATATTGTTATCCTCCGATGCTTTGATGGTGATTGCGATGCGGGCCTCGTAAGGCGTGCGCACTCTGATCATCACTCCGTCTCGTTTAGTGATGTTATCAGTGATATTCACCGAGAAGAACTGGTACTTCATTTCAGTCGTCTGCGTATCTGGAATGGATCACAGAAATACTAAGCACGTGCGGCATTAAATCATTATTCATTTCGACTCCGAATGTACATTTTGCATCAATCTTCAAGAACACAGGGAGGCGAGTCGGCATACATACTATTTCTTTTCTGCGAAGTACAAGCCCAAATAGGCATAGGTCTGTGTTGAGACTAGTCCTACACAAAATTAATCATAGTGTGCCATATTTATAAGTTTAGTTGTATCATTTTCTATATTGTGGCCTTGTGGCAGTGTCGTCATTACATATTGTTTTTGCATGTAATGCGTGAAACGTGCGTCTGTGTGCATGTTTCTCCCGCAAAAAGTGACAGTTTATTTTGTACTGTAGGTCACTTTGCCATCTCCCCTCCAACGTGTTGGAGTTTTGCACGAAGGCATCAAGTAATCAAGTGACATTGTCCACTTACTATAGGTATAATTTGCCTTATGACCAGGCATACTCCAATCAGGATAATTGAATCTTCTTGCAACCAGGGTCTGACCTACTCTTCTGTCCTGTTCTGTAAAACAATAAATATTGTCGTTACACTAAGGTACTGGTCACAGTGGCGATAGGCGATCAGATCTTTCCTATGCGAGCGAGTGATTCTCTAAAAAGTATTCGCCGGCAGGAGAACAGCCAGCGATGAACTATAAATATATATTTCCCTCTTTTTGTCTCTGACAGAAAAAGCGGATGCAAACCGTTTTGAACACTATGTCAAAAACAATTGACGCTCGCCCCCGTGCCTCCCCCACACAACGCTAGGGTTGCACATAACTAATTAGAAATATTGTATGATACTAGTGGCAGCGTACATCGGCGCGGCGGGCTTAATATGTGATGTGTTGCGGCCCGCCAGTCGGATCCGACACAAGACAAAAGACGATCGATTCGAATTCTCGCGCAGAGTTCCAGTGTGCTTACGATGAGTTGCATTCGATTGCGCCTTCGGCATTCGAAAGTATGTCCATCTCGCTTCTGCCAGAGTAGTAACAGGAGCGAGATGGACATATTTTCGAATACAATTGTGCCTAAAGACTCAATCACGATCGCGCGACCGACCGCCACGGGAGCGCTGCCGCGGCGTTACAGCGTTACACATTTCGACAAATTGTTAGTAAGTGAAGGAATATGTAGTTGATTACCTGTGTTTCTACAACCATCCAGTTGGTCTGCGTCGCATTGGTTTGCCCATGCTTGGGCATATGTTGCCAACATTGTATCCCAGAACTGTAGAAAAACAGAGAAACATATTTGTATTGCGTACTACGTGTAACTAATTTGTCATTAATTTAATAGACATTCAAAAAATATTTGACCAAGACTCGCATTGGTAAACCATAATTAGGCAAGTCACTTTGTTTTCAATTTATATTATTCATTCATTTTACTCATTATTTATATCTTAAAGATTGCTACAAAATGTAAAAAAAAAAAACAATTTAGTCGCCAAAGCGGGCCCCAGGCATGAGCTGTGGTATAAGCCGAAAAACCGCAAGGAAGAAGAAGGCTTTTTAGAAAATTGCATGTACAGTATAATAAAGTATAATTGTCAAATATCAATACTCTTCAACACTGGAGTGCCAAGTATAGGGTAGGTTGTTCAACATTGACACAAATGGACACAGTGAAACTTTGCGATATCTCGGAAACGCGGTTTTGTCGGTTAGTGCCTACTATCAAGGAAAGACAAGGACAAGACAAGGCAGTGTCTGCAAGTCCCTGACCCCACTGCCTGGAAGGATCAGGAGGCTGAGAGGTTGGCAAAATATTTTAATTTGATGAATGCGATCTATAAAATATATAAAAAAATCAGAATGAGGTGCGCTATTTTTGCAAACGATGTACACACGCGTTCAGAATTGCATAGGCAGTTAATGAATGAATTCATTCATAAATTGCCCATGCAATTCTGAACGCTATAGTACATGTAATTCACTGCGTAATCAAGTGGCTGTCATTTCAAACGCTGATGTTCATCTGAAGTGAACCCACGATAACTGTACTGTCTACCGTCTGAAGGACCTCTTTTTGATAATTTTTTTAACCTAAAACTGACCAGCTGTTGCATACCGTACGCCTTCGGCATCTCTCTCTCTTGGCCATGTGCCAATCTTCTCCTTATCCTGAAACATAAAATAATTAATGAAAAGTAGACGGACTTGAATAATTAAAAATACAAGAATTTATTTTGAATATCTACCATAAAATGAATATCACTCAACACAGCATTAACGACAAATATTTTTCATAAAAAACAATACCTACACTAAAAGTACCCATTCATTGTCCATTCATTGCCACCCAGCTAAGCAATTGCTAAGATAGTATGAAGTATTGGTATAGCAAAAAATATATAATTGGATAAATATATATTATTATTTAGTATCCAACCACACCATTCTTACATACCTTGTTTTGCGAGGAAGTTGATTCATACAATATTGAAACTTGATTTTTTATTATAAATTTTAATACCACCTAATTTATTTTCAACTCTTTAATTCGGCACAAAATGAAGTCTATTTTTGCGTTTTTATTGTTAAAAAATATATTTTATAAATACCCAAATATACCTGCTCAACTTAGGCTATTTTTCTTATTCTAGGTAAAAGTACATTAATTCGAAAAAAAAAAATTAAAGTGAAAAAAGTGTTTCATTTATTCTTTGCGACTCATTTTCCAATATATATGACTGTATAACTAACATACCGGTTTGATATCATTTTCATAATCAGAAAGCCTCAAATATTTACCTCTTCGAGCAAAAAATCGCGAAACAGTCCTCAGATTTAGGTATATTATTAAAAATAGAGAAACAACAACAAAAAAGTAGTTCATACAATCCATTCAAATTAAAATCATCTTCCGTAATATGTTAAATAACTGACAGGATTATTATTAGTTACTCCAATACAGCGTCCAAAAGTTGAGCAAAATCGTAAAAAAAGTATACGGTTTCGGTTTCGGTATTCTGTTCTTCTATGAAAAATAAATATCTGTTCTAAAGAACTATTATATAGTCAAGTGTAAAATATGGATGTTTGCAACTTACTCAGAAATATGATCCATAACTCTTATGTCGGCGGATTCTGGCTAATACTTTTGAGTAAGTTACGTACTCTGAAAAACTAGTGTCCGAGCCCAATATAAGCGGCGAGAGCAAATCTGCTCGACTTCGTTTGCTCACCATGTGGAGAGGATGGGGGAGGATCGAGCCGCCAAAAAGTTCATCTGGGACGCTGTCCGGTGTGGCGTCCTAGGTACCGCTGGAATGAAGTCCAAAAAGACCTATGCTAGCTTCAAGGAGCCGGTTTTGACTGGCGACTAGCTGCTCAAAGGTGGGAAGACTGGCGCTGCTTAGTGTCGGAGGCCAAAATCCACTTCGAGTCGCTGAGCCAGCGTAGTAAGTAGCTAAGTAAGTAAGTTACGTATTCGTATACCCATATTTTACACTTGACTGTACACAGATTCCCACTCCCGGTTTGGGAACGAAACCATAAAATACCCGATAGTCAAGGACATAGGTACTATCATAGGTACCTACTCTAGAATGCCACAGTCGCTATCGAATACGGTAACGTACAACGTTGGCTGGTTGGAAACTGCTGTAAACTTATGTGAAATAAATACAAATACTCAACATCATTCATGGGAACCTGATCCATGATGGCCGGCACGAGACATTTTTAGTTTTGGTTGTACCCCAACTTTGTTTTTAATCGGAAATTTTTACGTGATCTACTCTTCATTTGAGTCGCGAGCTTTTTCGGTCTTAGGAGAAAAAAGTCCAAAAATTATTTTCCATTGCCCTACCGCTATACTAAATCTGTGAAAAAATTGTAGCGAAACGGAAAAATTATGATGGGACATTTTTTTTTCTTCTAGGCTCGGAACAGCTCGCAATTCTGAGTAAAAATCACAAAAATATCCAAAAAAATGTTTAAGGGCTATCAACAAAAAAAAAACGCCCCACGAAATGCACGCAATGAGGAATACGGAGGGAGGGACTTACTCATTAAGGATGTCCAACAGGTGCTTTTTTTCTTTATCATTCATCTGAAGGTCTTTACCGTCGGTGCATCTAGGGCTCATCCCCTGAAAAAAAATTTACCTTTAAATATTCTGAAGGTGATTAAATAAATAAATATTTGTCTACCCAAATTCATTACTAATCATAGGTGTCGATTTCGAGCAGGCTTCATATTAATTTAAACGGACTCCTAAACTCGTCTGTTTAAACATAATATTTATCCTGCAAATCGCTTTTTTCCATACCTTGTGTAAGTAATGTACTATTATAGGTCAAATTTTTTTGCTCATTTTAATATTATTAACTGAGTAATATCGATAACAGCAGTTAGTCGTGACAACTGTGTAGTACAAACTGTATCCTGATCCTGACCAACTATTGTAACAGTATAGTTACCAAATTTTTTCCCATACAATTTAAAAAAGTAACATATGACATTTTTATTTTCTTGTAACGTAAAAGATTTTTTTATGTTTTTTCCATAATATAATATGACCATAAATTTTCGATAGAACCTTGTTACCACTTATAGGCTAGACGACTAAAAAAGTCCATTTAGTCCGTCTTTTATATTATTAAAAATATTGTACAACTATTTTTTCTTTTGTTCGTCAAATCAAAAATGACGAAAATTGAGTGCGTTCAAGTTTCGCGTAACGTCACTATTAAGTACAATTCTTACCTAGTAGTGATGTCACAAGCCCCCACCCCGGAACTTTGATGCTCTATATCTTCGTCAATTTTAGTTAAATTGAAAAAGGAAAAAACACGTGTCTAATCATTTTAGATAATCTATCTGACGGACTAATTAAAATGATTGTTTTTCAACCTAGTCGTCATCCCTATTGGTTACAGCAATTTGTGAATGACACGGCAGCACTGCCGTGCTACTCTAATCAGAAAAACAAATCGAGCAAGAATCATAATTTCGAACTTGGTCTAGCTCTAAAGAGACACCATCCTTATGTTGTGCTGATATTGTGAAGATACCTTTTCATACATGCACATGACGTGTTGACCAGGAATGCAGCCCCCATAAGCAGCGCAGTATGGGTTTTCTTTCGTTTTCTGACCTCCTTCGTCAAACACTACAGAGCATCGTGTTAAGACCAGGAAGTGTAACCATTGGAGCACCTGAATATTAACATAATTACATTTAAACAACATAAAGAGCATATGAAGGCCTTCGCTTCCAGTATAATAAAGCATTCCGGTTCGCAGAAACCAGGGTTGATTCCTTCTATGCCACTATTCGCAAGAGAGCCGCATCCCTGGTGCGCCGGATACGGGCCAGCCCTAACATCATCATGAAGGTGATAGGGGACAGGCTGGACTCCCCTGTTTGCAACACTGCAGTCAGCGACCCGTGCCGTACTCAGGAAAAATAGTTTATACATGTATATGTTTCTAGATTTTAAGTACAAATACATGTTTTAAGAACTAAGCTTTACTTTTTAATCAAGTTATGAGTGTAACTTACACTTCTTACGTAAGTCTTACGTAAGAGTAAAAGAGAATCAATGTTACTCTAAAAATCTCCTCGACTAGGAATGCAATTGTATCCAATATTTTTTGGACTCGGTGTCCTTACCACGAGTTACTGTTACACAATGTCTCGTTTACGTCTCGTTATCTGCAGATGCATTTTGCTGCCACTAGCAAGTGGTAGACAGATGCACTACAATGAGTTGACGAAGACGCTAGCGTGTGTAGTATTCTACAGTACATTCAAACTCTCGGTAAGCACACTGGCCTCGCCTTACGCACGAGTTATGCGACGGATTGGATTATAATCCCCCACGCTAGCTCAAAGTCGGGGTTGGGGAATCCACATACACCATTGAATGTAACAACCTCCTAGCCTAGTTGTTAGTGGCCCTGCTTACGAAGCACGAGGTCCCGGGTTAGAATCCTGGTCAGGGCATTTATTTGTGTTGTTATCACCTTGTTGTCACATTGTTACTGAGTTACGGATGTTTTCTACATAATTGTATTTATACAGTATATGTTTAATATATAATAATATATCGTCGCCTATTACCCAAATCACAAGCCTTATTGAGCTTATCGTGGGACTAGGTCGATTTGTGTAAGATTGTCCCACAATTTTTTTTAAAATAATATACACAAGTTTCCTCGCAATGTTTTCCTTCAACGAAACCAAACCGACCGCGGAGACCCAGCGTGAAGGGCCTATACCAAGAGAATTAGCCGGTGCGCTCATTTATCCATTGTGGTTACCATGACTTGTAACCACGAGCAACTACGAGATTCGAAAGTATTTGCAGCTCTCTCCCTCTAGTTGAGAACAAGCAAGCAATACTTTCGAATGGCGCTAGCGATTGTCATGCTACAAAGTCATGGTACCGGTACTGGTGACCAGTATCGTTACTACGAGTTGTATGTATGTATGTATAAGCTTTATTGTACAATAACATTGAATAGAATGAACTTAAACCTCTTTCATGTACTTGAGAAACTAACGGCTATTCTACATGCAAACTAGAGAGAAGGCTCTCACATTTAATTTAAACATGTGGTGGTGCCCTAAACATAGCTACACTAAGTGGGCAGAGTCAGACCCTGTGTCGTGAGTACCTAAGACTCCTGGGAGGGAAGGATAGCGAGAATGAGTCAATTTAAATCACAGTAATATAGACAATTTGATACAACAAAGGCGAACTTATCCCTATGAGGGATCTCTTCCAGTTAACCTTTGAGGAAATTAGATAAAAACAGGCAACGACCGACACAGGGCCAGGGAGCAGGGACCGAGACAGGGAGTTGTATGTGACCATCGTCCATAGTGACCGCGGCGTTCGAAAGTATGTCCGTCTCGCTCCTGCCAGAGTAGTCCCTACTGAATACAGTTAAGTACAAGTCATGGTAAGCACAAAAAGGGCTCGCAGGTATTTCGGCCAGAGGATAAGCCTAGTATCCAAAGAGGCAATGCTGCCAGCCTTCTGGGCACCATAAGCTATGAAAGTGACCTGTGGGCATTTTTATGGTTCTGTACCAAAATGGTAAAGAAAGGGCTTGATTTGCACATTCTAAAACATAAAAAAAATGGAAAAAATTTGTATTTATAAAGGAAAACTTAAAAAAAACCGTGCCCCCCCCCTCTTATATCCAAAGTTAACGAAAGGGAAGGTAGTTTGAACATACGAATTGCGAAAAAAAAATGTTTAGGGGGCGCCCCATACAACTAAATGGTAAAAAAACATTTTTATTGCAAATATCTGCTGGATGCACATCATTTGATAGGATAGAAATAACAATACAATATCAATACTCTTTATTGTTCACCAACAAGGAAATAAAAACAGTATATATTAAACACTGGTAGACAACAGGCGGCCTTATCGCTAAGAAGCGATCTCTTCCAGACAACCTTTGGGTAGAGGAGTCAATACACATGGAAATCCAAACAATGTATAGGTAAATCAAAACTGAGTACATAATTAATATAAAAACAATTTAACATAAAAGGGAAGTCATACACATACTTATATACAAAAAATATATAAACATACATAAACATACATACACATAAATATTACAAAAGCACAGCATAACAGTAGGAAAACCGTTAGGTAGAAGAAAAATAGAAATCTTTCAGTTTATTTTTGAAAATTCGCAATGACTTAGCACGTCTAATGTCGACAGGTAGACAGTTCCATAAAATAACCACCTGGAATGAAAAGGAGCTCGTGAAAAATTTGGAGCTAGAAGAAGGAACTGAAAGAAGCAAGTTTTCAGCACACCTAGCGGAAGTTACATAATTAAAACGTTCTTTGAGGTAGCGGGGAGTAGCAGGATTAAAAAGTATGCCCAAAAGAAGTGAAAGAATGTGAAAGTTACGTCTAAGCCGGATAGAAAGCCACTTGAGTTGGGAACGGAAAGAGGATACATGGTCATATTTCCGTAACCCAAATATGAACCTAATACACATATTTTGGATACGCTCAAGTTTATTAAGTTGCTCCTCTGTAATATCAATATAGGAAACGTCAACATAATATAAAATTGGGAGTAATAGAGATTGGGCGAGCGCAATTTTAGTAGCGATGGGGAGAAAGTTACGAAGTCTTCTTAATGAACCCATAGCGGCAAACATCCTCCTGCTGACCTCATTGATCTGTGGCACCCAAGACAGAGTGCGGTCCAAAAAGATACCCAGGTTTTTGACGTGCGCAGAGTATCGAGATACCGTTGAACACAATAGGGGGGAGGTTCATGAAGTCTACTCTGTAAATCAGTTTTGAACTGCCAATTATGATCGATTGGGACTTAGAGGGGTTAACATAGAGACCATAATTACTACTCCAGTCAGAAATTCGCACCAAGTCACTATTAGTTGTGGGTTGTGTAATAACTTAAAGTTTTCTTGAACAAAATATGATTGTTCGAATATTTTCAGAAATAATCACTCTCAAAGTAAGAAAAAGTTTGTCCTCCCCTTCAACTTTTGAACGAGAGGTCCAAAAATGTAAAAAAAAATCAGAAACAGGATATATAAGAAGAACTTACCACAAATATTAATTCGAACAAATTCGGTCAAGCCATTTTTGAGTTTTTGTTTTGCATAAAAACTATGACATAAGGGCGTAAGCGCCTTTATATTTTGAAGGCCAGTTACGACGCCCTTTTGCTTGTTTTTATTTTAAGTTTTAGTATAACTACGTTTTATTTATAATTATTTTTGTCTTCGTCTGTTTCTGTGTTTCCTATTTATTAAAGTTTGCTAATTCATTATAATTTTTAAACAATTATTGTATGTTGAAAATCGCTATTGTAAAGTAAAAACAATCTTACCAGTAAAATCATGCTTGACTCCTTTTTCAAACTATGACGACCAACGCAGTACATAATATTATTTACTGTTTTACTTATTATTTTGAGTACAATGTTATTATTTAACGAGAGTCTCTTCCTTGACTCTTGTTAAATACCAACCATACGTGTGATAACTCGAGGCACGAAAGTTAAAATTATATAGCAAAATATTTCTACGAATATAAATATAACTATTGATATAACTGTAAAAATCTGTAACATAGAAAAGCTTAAAAACTATGTTAATAATCTACAATTTACTTACATAAAGATAAACATAAAACTATACATCTAATTTAATAGTATAAAAAATGTATTATCTACGTTTTTAACTAACAAATTAATAACTAATAGCCATACTATCCATATCCAAATTTATAATTGAAATGCGAAAGTAACTCTAACTGTTACCTCCTCACGATTAAACCGCTGAACGGATTGAAATGAGATTTGGTATGAGGATAGTTTGCCTCTTAAAAAAGGATATTGGATAGTTTTTGGCATGAAAATTCTAATTCTACGCAGGCAAAGTCGCGGGTAAAAGCTAGTAATTTTATATGTTTTTAATGTGTGCCCCGAGTTATCACACGTATGATCCTTGCACTCAACAACGTACCAATGTTCAGTTCCAAAAACTATCTCCAAAAACAATATTTACTAGAACACAGTGATATAGTTTCTAAAAAACTATTTCCGCCATAACTTGTTACGCTCTCGTGTTGTTTTCACAAAGTAGTGTTGTGAAGGATTAAACGATTTTATTTCACTGCATCGTCAGAGAGACAGATCGGCTTTTCTCGTTTAAAGTTGTGGACGTGAAGACGTGATAGATAATATAGATGTCATTAATTCACGAGTCTCGAGGTATCTTACCACGAGCCATAGGCGAGTGACAATACTCGGGACGAGTGAAAATTGACGTATCCGTACGTGTATCGAACGATGTTTTTCAATACAGATCCGAAAAAACAAATTACCGTCAACTGGGGCTAATAGGGTCAACTTTGAAATTTGAGTACGATTTTAACGAAATATTTTCTTTAACGACCCCAATATTAAGGTTTTAAATCAAAACAAAGATAATTTTGACTTACTGTGTAACAAACACGTTCTTAATTAAATGGTCAATCAGTAAATCATTGTTAGAAGTGCCTAATTTCAATAAAAAGTAATATTTTTAAGAAGTCCTGGTGCATATTATCACCGGTCGGTGACAGGGGCAGCTTAAAACTGTCAGTTTGACAACCTAATGGTACCTTTATGCCTGTCCAGTGTTGCGGTTCCCATAAGAATATAATCTACTAGTGCAGCCGCCGCGGCCAGACGCGTGACTCACGAATAAGGGACACGGACTGTTCCGAAACATGTCGAAATATTTGCGGCTTTATTGACTTGAGTAACCCGATATAAGTATTTTAATAATAATAATACTCTCCGGGAAGCAGTCTTAAATTGGAACAAAACTAAATAAAAAAAATTGGAAAAAACACTAGTTTGCAAAAAAGAATTTTGCACACGCAAAACAGCCAAAAAATGGCACTTTTTGAGCAACTGTTATGAAAAACAAATTACGGTTCCCGTGTAATGTACTTTCATTGACAACTTGTATAATTTTTATCGTTTATATAATAATTTTATATAATTTACCTCGATATTGAAGTAATATATAAGGGATTAGGCTGTTGTTCTCATGCTGGCCCAAGCGGGCCGAACACACATATCTTTGAATTTCTTTGCGAATTTATGCAGGTTTCTTCATGATGTTTCCCTTCACCAACAATTAGGTGAGAAGGGCGAAGTGCGCCAGCCGTCTAAAGTGCGCCTATCGGCACAGTTTGGCCCCGCCGCCGAAAGCCCAAGTGCCCGAACTACGCCTGATAAAGAGGGTGATGTCAAAGCACCAACTGAAATGGTTTCCAGTGTCCACAGCTAGTAAATATCATTCCATGATACCAGGTAGGCGCACTTAGACAGCAGCTTAGTGCACTTCGCCCCCCTCACTTAGTAAAGCTGGCTATTCAACGTGGTAACGTTGCCGGTGTTATAGAGACGTTTCCATTATATATCTTTTGTTTGTTAGTCCATGACGATGACGAGGTCTGTTGCAGATTTTATCATTGATTCGTAAGAAACTTGTGTTGCGGAATTCGATGTGTATTATTTTTAATTTTGGTCCCAGTAGAAGACAAAGGGGGAAACCTTTACCCAGCAGCGGGACATTTGACGGCTTCATAAAAAAAGTTTCTTATACATTATTACCCGTTTTCGTTATAATAATGTACGAAAGAATCACAATTATTTTTTACCCACGAAATTGAGTCCGCATGTACCCAATCTTCTGATATCGATATCGACAAAAAATTACGCACCACTACTTACCCCGATATCAAACCTTCTAGTCAACATAGCTAATTCAGAACAATGGTGTTGTTGTTTGACAAAGCAAAACCGTCGAACGTAGTTAATAAAAAGGCATGTGGGTGCGAATCAACATTAGTGTATACAAATCTGTGGTAAGATGCACTACGTTCCGTTCTTCGGGATCACATTACTATGTTACGCGTTTGCAGATGTCATTCGGATGCAGGTATGATTTTTACATTGTGCTCGAAAAGTGCGTTTTCCAATGGAGCCAAATCGTGCGGAAAGTAGTACTTTTCCGTACCAGTGCGGAAATGGATTTTCATAGTACTTTTCCGCACGATCCGCCCCCCAGAATACCCCGCCACGCACGCTGCGTTCAGCCACCGCTCACCCCGCTAATATTTTTTTTTACGTACTCGCATTTATTTACTCGCACAATGCATAGTAAAACTTTGTATGTGAAATGTGCGAGATGCTAGATGATTTCCGACTGGTGTCGGGTTAAACACTCATCGGAAATCACCTTTCCGCACTTGTTGCATAAATAGGCTTTATTGCCCAAAACCTCCATTATTCGTTAGTAATTTTTTCACCCACTTTCCTCTCGTGGTTGGGGTGGAAGTTGACTGTGGGAGATGGGTGCACGTGTAGTGTAGGCGATGGGATAGCAACATATAACCTCAGTATCACAAATTAATTATGTGTAAACCCTTTAATTGCTTAAGTGTCACTAAAACCTGTGTGCTTACTACGACTTTAAAATCTACTTTAGAAATCTATAGTCGCTTGCGTCAACGTACTGTCAGTGTATCTTGCTCGTACTTGCGGGAAGCGACATGCAACCGTAACGTATCGAAAGTCAACGAGTTTTGAAAGTTTGTCCGTCTCGCTCCTACCACTACTCTGGCAGGAGTGAGACGGACATACTTTGGAAACGCGCAGTCGCTAACGCCTGTGTTTACGAACAACTCGTGATAAGCTCAATTTTAGACACTGGGCTGTTTCGTGTGCTCTGCCTATTATACCTACGAAATACGGACGTGAGTTTTATGTACAGTCAAATAATTGGCACCCTAGGCCACTGTAGGACTATGTCATAGTGACGCTATAAATCAGATTGAAAGAAATCTCTTACTGCTTGTCATTTTGACATGGTTCTAGAGTGGAATAGGGTTCCAATTGGTTTGAGTGTAAATCAAATTCACCTTCACCTTTCACATTTACCTTTGTTTGGGCTAGTACTATTTAATTTTCGTTCCTTGTCACAATGACATTCATGATATGGCCCCAAATTCACCAGGACAATTCCTAAAATGACTGAATAACTGGCGTTTCATGAGTCCATAGGCTACGGAAACCGCTCACGATCGCGCGGCCTGCTGCTTGATTGCAACCATTTAGATAATTCAAATAAAATCGTAATGGATAATTAGAAATAGATTGTCACGAGATCTAATAGTGTTTTAAATAATTTTAAGCAGTTTTAACATGAGAATGGTCCTTTGTCGAAATTTCGTGACACGTGTACCTAATTCTTGTGACAAATGGCAAGAGCTCTTCATAAAAACATTCGTTTGAATGGTAATAATGATGTTTTTAAATGACATGATGGCCGCAAATCTGCAAACAACCCGCCCACAACACATGGACGCCTATTATACCAGTAATAATGATGCTGACCATTGTCACACCTGTCGCCGTGGTGGAATTGGGTCTGATATTGTTGTCACTGTGACAAGGGTTTATACTACAAGAATCGAATAGAAGATTATCTCCATTTCTATTACACTTGCATATTGGAGTGACAAATAGGTTTTCCCGTCGATGCTAATTTTCTATGTTCGTGTTATTAAGCGTGCTGGAACCAAAGTAGATCGAATTCCTTTACCAAACGTGTTACGGTAGACTGAATTATCACAATTACCAATTATAAGTTCAAAATAAAAATTAAGTGGTACAGAAGCTCGTACGACAACAATCTCACGCTTTTTCTTATCATAAAAACGAAGTGCAGTAATTCCTATTATTAAAAGTAATCTAGAACAATAAGTTTCAAAACATTGTGCGGTGTAAATATGCAAATTAAGTTAAGTGAGTTTAAATGAAAATGCATTGTCCATTAAAACACCCTCTGCAACTTGGTGAAATATGCATTTAAAATTTACTAGAACGTGCCCATTTTGCATAATAATGTTCAGCTAAAGCGTAGTCTTGTTAAACGAAACTACTGGATAACAGAAAAATAATAGTGCATTGGTTTAAAGGACCTAGAAATATTAAGTTCTAAAAGGTATATTAATACAAAATGTAACAAAATAGCATGATCAAGGGTCTTACCATGATGTCTTAACGCGATTCAGTTTAGGTTAAATTTAGGCTCAGTTGTATGGAAGCGATTCAGTTTAGGTCGTCAACTGAATCGCGTTAAGACGTCATGGTAAAGCCTCAGTATCCTATTGTAACTAGAAAAAAAGGATGACCTGCTCTATTTTTTGGCGTCAAAAAGCTCCTACGATGTATCAAAATACGAAACCGATATCTTGTATCCTGCGGATCACCTATATTTTTATTACAATTTATTTATGTACATTATTGTATATTTCTACAACGACGGAACGTGCAAGGAATATAAGGAGAATGATCTTTCTATTACCTATTATTTCTAAAATATACTTTGTACGAGGGTAATATTCGAAATAAGAAGTTCAGTAACCTTTAGCTTAGCAGCAAAGTTTATTTTTAGTGACTTTTTGAAACATTCAAAGATCTCATAATAAACTTATAGACTACAGTTACGAGTATGGTTATGGCACTTTATAATTATTATTTCATATATTTTTCAGGTTCCTCCCAAATATTTGCAGAATGCTCTTGCTAAATCAAAGAATAACGTGGTAAGTTGAACGAATAGAATTCGTAGTTATTTTTGGACTATAGAATAAATGTACTTGATTATACTAACTGAACATGTTTGACAATATTACAATAGTGTAATGTATGTGTATTGTACGATATTTTTTTAAATATTAAGACAAAAGTCATAAGTCTTGCAAAAAGAAGGATTTTTTTTTATTTAATAACGTTAGTAGAAGTGGGTTTAATATAACGTCGTCAATAAAGATTTTTTTTGTACAGGTCTCAGGCAAAGAAAGTGAAACATATGTAGACAAACCAGACAACAAAATGCTTCTACCCGTGGCTATGGAAGACATCCAGGCATCAAAAAAGCTATACAAGAAGCATCCAAGATCAACAATACAAAAGATTATAGCAAAAAACAAAAAGAACAAGAAAATGAGGTCTTATCAATTAATGAAGAAAACCACACAACCACCGGCAAGTGAAGACATGGTCGAAGAATTCGATGAAAAAGATGACGAACTTACCACCCAAGCTGCCACCAAGAAAAAAGTCTATAAGTGGAACAACAAATACCACAGTCAAATCCAGAAAATGCCAAATAGGTTATCACCGAAATCTAGAAGAGTTAAAAGACACATGGATAGAGACAACACAATTATATTTCAAGATTTTGACGAGTTTGAATTCCTAAACAGCAAAAAAGATTACGATGTTGTAAAGACACATTTCAAAAAATATTGGTAGAAAAAGATTTAATTTAATATTGTAAATTATATATTGAGTGAGCAACAAAGATTTTGAAAGTGAGAGTGTTAAATAAAACTATTCTGAATTTGTTTTTAACATTTATTTACAAAACAATAAATAGTTTATAATTAAACTATGTGTAAAAAGTACAAAAATGATCATAACTTAATAGTACATAGCACTTAACATTGTCGCTGATGTTTATCAGCGTGTTTAATTTAATTTAAGATAAAAGTAAAATCGTTATGTTACAAGTGACAAGGTTGTTTACATATTTTCTATAACTGAATGATTTTGCTTTTTCTTTAAAATAACTAATTTAACTTAACAAAACCAATTACACTTGAAAAACAATTGTCTAAAATCCGCAACATAGGCTTCGTCAGGAGGATACAGATTAGGCTCAGCTACAGGCTTCGTCACATACTTACAAACGATGTAATCCGCAACAGGCTTTGTCAATCATAACCACTAATTAAACCTAGGTAAAATGTTCACCCCGGATCGTAGCCGGCTCAAACGTCCCCATGACACTGGCCGCGTTGCCCCGCTGAATTGCCAAAGAGATTTGTTGAACCAGGTACGACCCGGACCGAGGATCGCAACCCCTGTCTCTGAGCCGACGACCCAACACTTTAATGAATTCCTTGGCCTCCGCACCCCAAGATCCTGCAGTTTCTACCGCAACCGGTATGAAGTCGTACGCCGGCTCCAAGACAGAGTACTTGGAATGCTTCTGCCTAGCTGCATACTCCGCAGCTGACCCAGCAGCTCTTGTGGTACCACTCAAATGGGACGGGGCAAAAGTGCTCACGCATGTAGCGTCCCACAAGAGGCACCGATCCCTCCGCCAAGGAACCAACGTAAGACCATCCGGCCTTTTTCCATCTGAGCGGCATAACCCTGGAGGCTCCAAAACGCAGGGTACATTAGCCGACACTAAAGCCCGGCGAACCACCTCGTTTATCGCATGGTGACGCGAAAAACGCCCAGCACACTTTTGGCAGCTAAGGCCATGGTGACCATCCTCCTGAACCACCGCTCCACAGATGCACCGATGCACCTCACAAACCTTGCAACCCAAGCGCAAGGCAGCCGCGATCCTTAAGGAGTTGTTATCCAGCAGCGTGCCTAACTGTGGGGATGGCAATGCATGAAGCCATGATCCTGACTCGTAGCAAGATGCAGCATGGAGGCGCGCTAAATCCGCGCCGCCTGCCTCGCTCAATAGGCCCGCAAAAACCTTCCTACACAATATATCGTCCCAACCTCGTTGAGTGGCAGGATTATTTGGCCGCTCATCAGTCTGGCAAATGGTAGACCATTTGACAAATGCCTCGGCAGCAAAGGGAACCTGGAAATCGTGACCATAGTTAGACAAAATGCGAGTCACGAGTCCCAGACTTTTGCTTTTTCTTGTGTCTCATCTATTACTAAATTTAATATTAACTTATCAGCTGAATTGTTTATTTTAAATACGATAACTTTGCATCCATGAAATAACAAAAAAAAAACATTATGTGAATAATATGGTTTTCATAATATTGTCTTCTGTTACCGCGATTGTTATTCATTGAAATTAAACACTTTAGAACGGATTAATCCACTCGTTTTCAGCACTCGTTTTCACAGGGTTAAGATGCTGAGAGTGCTGTAAAGGGCCCGAAACATAGGATCATGGTGTGAATAAACGCCATTAATCCGTTCTAAAGTGTTTAATTTCAATGAATATGGTTTTCATAAAGAAATTACTAGCCGGCCATATACGTTCGGACAATTCGTCGAAACTGCATGGTTTGTCCGCCAGGCATCTATCTGTCCTATTCTGGTCTAGCCCGAACGTATACGGGCACCTAAAAGATGATAAAAGTAACAGAAACGTCATTGAAACTTTACAAATTGATCTCATTTAAACTACACTCGTGCGTATATTCCATGTAAATATAAATAGAATTCAATTTTGTTGGTTATGCTACCCGGTTTTGCATCTTTTAGTAACAGCTGACATGATAAGAGTGAATTCGATCTGAATGTAATGGCATAAATAATGAAAACTGAAAACTTTAAAAATCTCGTTAATTTGATAATAATAATTGACAATCATGCAATGAGAAAGTATGATTTGATCTTTTCAAAATCAGTTCAAGTTAATGGGACATATGTACTGAAATAATTGGTATCCAACTACACCATGTCAGAAATGGACCTAAGACAGAACTGGGCGTAGCTATGATGACAATCAATTGCAAAAAACGTCAATCAGGAATAATAGTTTTGTAAATTGGTACAGTTTATACCTTGGGGGGCCTAGATGAAGATTGACCATAATAAATGTATTTACGGATGAGAGGTGTGCTGAGAGCATATGAATAGCATTATGGTTGCTTCTGACAAAAGTATACTGTACCAATTTTACAACCGCAATAAATATTTCCTCATTTTATTAATTTCCTTATGCTAAAATGATTATCCTTGTGGCACTGGTCCCACTAACGGCGATCGGTGATCATCGAGTAGCGATTTCAGTGTGAACAGCCAGCGATAAACTATAAATACATATCCCTCTTTTTTATTTACACGGAAGCGATTATCTTTTGTTTCTTTCTTGACAAGATCGCCGATCATTTACTCGCGCTTGGTGGGACCAGTGCATACGATGGCATCTCTGCACTGTAAGTTAATCAGTCTTATGCTTGCTCAGCCTTGATATCCTCTCCTCCCTTCTTGTTCCTGTATTCCCAGCCGTTGTAGGCGAGATTCTGCGCGTGCGACTCGTGGTCCCTGAATGCTACGCCACCGGAACCGTAACCGCCGCCACCTCCATATTTTTGGCCGGTCTGAAACAGGAAAGAGAAAAAATAATTAAAAAAAAGTTACAATCAAGCACATGATCCGCCTGATGGGAAGTGATCGCTATCGCCCACGATCATAAGTAACATTAGAAAAGCCACTTATGAGTTGCTGATATTTCTAGAAGGGCATTAAGCATGTGGAAGGCTGTAAGAGACGACATGGAAAAAAGGGAGTGAAAAATGAGACGACGCGTGACAGAGAGGTATAAAAAAGAAAAACCCATGTCCCATGTAAAATGGGACAAGACCAAGCCGATGATGACGTTATTAACAACTAAAAAATATCTAGATTTAAGGTAGGTAGAGGTAGGTAGTTAGGTAATTTACACTTACTGTATATATTTCGAGAATAAATGATTTAAAAAAAAAACTAAAAAATATCCACAACTCGGGATTCTTGGGAACAAATATTGGTTTGGCGGTTTTGAAAATTCAGTACATCAATTCAGGTACAGTTTTAAATCAATTAAATTACTATCTTTATTTTTCTAGCTTTGATAGCCAAAGAAACATCAAAAGTATTTATTTTATATTTCCTTCTGGAATATTTACTTATTGTAGAAAGCTTCATTATTTCTTATTGTGTCGGCTTTCGAAGTTAAGATCTTCCTTATTTAAAATAAATCCTGTACATCATTACGCCAATTCCCAATGATTTTCCTCAAGGGAGATCTTTGAAAAGAGTACCTACCGTATCTGATCAAATATCAAATAGTAAAATATTTTCAATAACATTTCCTAGTAAAAGTTCTTTACCAAGCAAAAGATTAGTAAAAAATATATTTTGTTGCTGTTTTTAAACATTTTCCTATAAAAGAAAATATATATTATTTCGCAAAGTAATAACTGCTGTTTATCTTTTAGTTTTTATAATGATGGTAGCAAACAAAAGTATGGCCCGCCTGATGGACCAAGTGTTACACGTGCGGATTAAAAAAGACAGTTCGACTAAAACTGTCAGCAGTGGTATATAGGCGCTTTTTGTAATCTATTTCTAATCTGTTTTATTTTACAGTGAATGAAAATAATATAACTCGGAAAATTTAATGGTCAAGGGAAAAATAGAAGGGAAACCTCCTAGAAGTCAGAGCCCGAACATGACGTCTTAAAGCGATTCAGGCTCAGTTTAGGTTCAGGCGCAGTTGTATGGAAGCTCAGTTTAGGTCGTCAACTAAATCGCGTTAAGACGTCATGGTAAGGCATCAGGTCTCAGAGCAGATCATCGAACCAATTAGCGCTGCACTATCCCAGGCTGACCGTAGCCGATGGAGGCAAGCAAGTTGACAAGCTAAAGAGGAATCACGATACTCAGGTATGAGGGGGCGATGAGAGAAAATAAGGGAATATTATAAGGTCTTTGGAACTCTCCGAGCGATCTCGATTCGATCGTCTTGTGTAGGTACCGACACAGGTGCTGTAACCCAGGAAAGATAAGATTTTGACGGACATTAAATTATAATAGTCTGATTTTTTCAAGTTACGTTCGAATGGGATATTTGTAGATGATGAACTTTTCTTCTGGAAGTAGGTAAATAGTAAAAAAATTGCCTACGGTCGTGTTTTAATTTATCGCCACTGTTGCGAATTTCCTCTTTTTGCCCGTGTATCGTAAGGTACTATTTTGCGTGGTGTTCAAAACGGTTTGTATTTACTGTTTACAAGCTTTTTTAACTTGCAACGTATGTGTGTTTGTTAGGTTCAAATCTTGTAAGTTAAAGTTTACTAACTTCCCGTCAATTTCACATGCTTATGGAGGTTGAATAATAATACAATGTCATGGTACAGTCAGCGATAAAATCTTGTAACATTATTTTTCCAAAACTTAGTCTATGAGAGATAGATGTTCTTAAGAACTAATGATATAATCTTTTTTTTTTTAATATGATAAAATCATTTATTCTCGAAATGTATACAGTAAGTGTAACTTACCTAACTACCTACCTCTACCTACCTTAAATCTAAAGTAGGTCCTTGAGGCATTGTACCAAATATAATCTATGATATTATCTTTACCGGGTACTCATAATGGTCGTAGCTGCCTTCCCTGTAAGGTCCCAGGCCTATGCCAGCAGGAGAGTACTGGGGGCCGGTGTAGTGGCTGGTCGAGAAAGGAGAGCTGTTGGGCTTGCAGAACTTAAAGTAACCGATGACACCTGGAAGTCAGAGAAGGTCATAATTAAACTATTATTTTTCAGCAGAAACAGATACTAAACGAAAAGAAACGAAAGATAGAAAAATTAAATTTCGAAACGGTTAAAATTATTATCACAATAGGCGTGACATGTGACATGTGATATCCGGACCGCAGAGTTGACACCACTCTAACTAACCAACGATGACTGCCCGATGCAGTCGAAACCAGTTTTAACTGTTTTTTGTTGTATTCTGTTTCACTTTAGTTGAAGAGCTTTTAAATTTTAAGTTGTGATTGTTTTAAGTAAAAGTACTACTATTTTTGTGGGTGCGGTAACCGTAAGGAACCATAATCATAATTCTTCTAAGTCGTTGACTCTTGGCAGAGCGGTCGTGGTCATGGGGGCTCGTCCGCTTTCTTAATGGCTGTTTTGGCGAATCTTTTCCATTGGTTTCTATTGGTTGCACGGATTCTGCCACAGGAGTCTCAGTGACAGATTTTATTGTATATGCCCATCCAGTTGGTGATCGACCACGTAGTTGGCATTCCACTTTGCCCTGTATAACAAGCCGCGTAATTACTTTGATTAATTACCTGGAATGATAAGAGCCATGAACCCGAGGAACTTCTTGAAGCTAGCGAGACCCAGGATAAGTGGCAGAAACAACAGCAGCTTCAGCTTGAACAGCTTGAGGATCAGCAGCATGGGGATGATCAGCTTCTTCAACTTATGGCGACCTGGTGACAAGTGTTGTATTAGTGGCTGACATAAATAAATAAATATTTAGGGAAAATCTTACACAGATCCAACCTAGCCCGTAACTAAGCAGAGCTTAAACTAGGGTGTAGGTATTAGGCGATAATATACATACTTTAATAGATAGGTACATTTATAAAAAAAACGTCATTTACAAATAATATATTATTACTGAATTTTGAACCACAGTGAATCTTGATGATAAAAATGTGCAAAATTGAGTGTAGAATTAAGAGAACTGAGCAGATTTTGACGTGTATGATATCATCGATGTGACAATATCAATTGATTTTATCTACATAGTAAAATGTCTATAGGCCTAAGTTAACCGCCGTATACTACTGTCACTTTCTGAGAATATAAGTGCGAGAGTGATCCATGACATGATAGACATCCTGCCCCCCTCCCTCTCCCGCCGTAGCGCACAAATTTTTAATGTAAATGCATTAAGTTTTTCTACAGATATTATTTAGAAAACCTTTTAATTTCTTACGGAAAGGCGGTGCCTTCTTATCCTCGATAACATCAACTTCATCAGCGATCTCATCCAGGAATCTTGGAGCGACGACTCCGTTGGATGTGACGTCATCGTCAAGGGTCATCTCCAGGGCTGTAGACCTCAGGAATCTGTTGGCAGAATAATGAGCATTAAATAACCGCGAAGGATCTCTACAAAGACCCTGCTAACCCGGAGTTAGGCTGTCAAATACCATACAATGAAACACTTAACGCCGTTATAATATGGCGAACCCCGGGTGGTGCAAGTGTCCCTAAGTGAATTACTCTTCACAAATTACTTGCCGCATTTTTTAGCCCTATTAGCAAATGTAGTTTGGCCAGGTCCTGATTCTCCCTGATTCAGGTCCTGGATCTCTTCTAACTCGTGCATATTCAAAGAGAATCATGCTGTCTTTCTCTTTTGCTAGTACCAGCAGCCCCAAAGAGAGACGTATTTAGTTTGCTTTTTCTTTCTTGATTAGACTTTACGTACAGTCAAGTGCAAAAATCGACGGCCCCTAAGTAAAACATCGAAACTTGTTTTGGGTACTTTTCAGTATAGCGTTTTAAAGTTAATTTTTGACACCATCGTTAAAACCAAAATAATACACAAGCAACATTCCACTTTTTTGTAATAATAAAATAAGCCCTTTATTTCTGTTAGTATGATTTTACGGAATTAATGCAGGTTTATTAGAAATTAGAGTTTCGATTGTTTACGCCGTGATTGAACAGATGACTGATATTGAAACTGACAGTTCCGATTGTCTACGCCAATTTCGTTTTATAGTATTTTATCGAAACTGCCAGTTTCTATTAATTACGATGGATGGATTGGTAAACTGTAGTATCGAATCTGCCATTTTCGATTATTTTCGTCAACAAAATGTATGTTTATTTGATTTCCAATACAACATTAAGAGCTAAAATAGGTAAGGGGCTAAGGGAAAATGTTTTCTTTTTTTATAAAGTTTTTATTAAATTATTTAACAAGTTTAACTTGCTACGCACAGCTCTTAAAATCACAATATTTTACTATAAGTCGGTTATTACCCTGGGCACTGGGGGCCTTGGTCACTTTTTTCTGTAGTATATGACATCTCTTACCATTTATTATTTATATACCGGGTGTGGCCTACAATAGGAGCAATAAATTTAATCGTAGGTTCCACTCCTCAATCTGAACAACTTTTATTCAACAACTTTTAAAAATTGTGTAATTTGTAGGTACTTACTTTTTCATACAAATTAAATCGTATTTTCAATGTACGTTTACATCAGTCTAATTGACGTCTCTTGTCATAGTACAAATAGGTCAAACTTTGCAGTACATTGCGTCTTCTAAAAAACTTTATAGTGAAATAAAAATTTAAATCCACGTTATTTTTAAAAGTCGCTGAACAAATGTTGTTCAGTATGAGGAGTACAACCTGCGATTAAATTTATTGCTCCTATTGTAGGACACACCCGGTATAGTCGTGTGACTACTTAAAAACATGAATCAAAACATTTATTATATTTAATAAATTCAGAATTACTTTGAGCTAATTGTTTGTCATTCTGTTTTAACTCTCTTGCAATTTTCTTATTTTCGACGTGTTAAGAATGAGCATTAACTTATTCTTCGGTTGGGTTTTTATTATTTGAAAATGAATGACACTAAGTCTTTCTTTGGTACAAAGAATGCAATATTCATGTTCTCATTTACAATATCAGTATACTGACGAACAGTTTGGGTATGAGTATCATACTCGTACATGTGGAGCTGGTTCCATTCTTTGTACAGAGAAAACATCTTGTTCATACTTAGACTGTTATCTAAATAGAGCTTATCGCTCCTTTTTCGGATATAATGCGATTCAACAGGCTGGAAGATGCAACATGATCACAAACGCTTTTAATCATTTCAGCAGTTTGTACAAGGGGATGGTTTAGGTGTTTCCCTCTGTTGTCTGATAAAGTAACTCCCGCATCAATTAACTTCGCATGAGCAAGTGCGTACAATTTAGTCAGTTATGCACAAAGTGTTCAAGATTGTTTTTAGACAGACTTGTACACGCTCAAAAGTGGAACTTTGTTGATCCGCTTTGGAAGGCAAAGGCAGAAAATATTTTGTTGTAAAACTACGCCGAGAGGGACCTTCGATAGTGGCGCTTTTTTTCTTATTTTTTTCACTAAATTTATTGATATATTCCCACTGCTTCACATGATCTGATAATTTCCAAAACTGTTTTAAAATGTTTTGTCGGGTTTCAGTGTCGAATTTTTCATAGCATTTTAGTTTGCAAGTTTCAGGACAGATTGGACGTAATTTTTTTCATCTTTGAGTTTTCCTTTTCGCGTTATATACTCTTCCAGAATTCAATAGCAGTTTTCTTTTATTATCTATCCATTTCTCTTCACATCTTTTCTTTTTCTTACCAGGGTGTGATTTATAATTCACTTTTTTTTGTTTAAAGTATTCGCACTTAGCGAATCGCATTCTGAAGCTGAAGGCCTAGTATAAAAATTGTACGACACTAACTCCTCGACCGCGTTAGCGTATCGGGAGTTCAAATTATGTTTGCCATTTATTTAAATTATCCGGCAACTTTCATATTTTGACCCCTCGATACGCTAACGCGGTCGAGGAGTTAATGTCGTACAACTTTTATACTAGGCCTTCTGTTATGAGAGATTCGACACTGTGGATTGCCATGGGACTATTGATTGGAGTCAGTGAAATAATGTTGGCAGGTTGAAGGTTGTTGTTCGCATTGTTTGGGGAGCAACATTTTGGTCTTCGGGTTCCGCTTCTAGGTGTTCAGTTGGAGATGGAGATCTTGACTGAATATTAACTGGACTTTAACTTGCAAAATCTTGCAACGGGGATGGTAAGGGCATAATTTCTAAACTATCCATAATACATGATTCGTCGCCGGTGGTGACTGACTAGTGTCTGAAGACAACTGGTCGTTTATAATTCCCTCTAAAGCAGCCCATTCCGCGTCTCCAAAGGTGCATGCAGCGGGTATGGGTGATTCTTAAACAAAAATTAAACACCTGGTTTTAACAAATTTAATATTGAATAAATATAATTAAAAAACATAGCGGTATCTTATCGAAACTAAGACCAACACATTAAAATTTTAACGAAAATCATCGAAATCGTAGATTCGATTAACTACTTTGCCTTTTCTTCCAAGGTAAAAAAACGAAAGTGTCAGTTTCGATAGTTTACTTTTGACTTATATCCACGTAAACAATCGAATTTACCAGTTTCGATATCAAACAAAAGTAACAGTTCGTAGTACATTATCGAAACTGTTACATTCGATGATTTACGCTGTTTTGGCGTCAAAATTCAGCATTTAAATGTCATATATGCAAAAATGAACATGAAGTGCATTATATTCTTACAATTAAATAGAAAACTAATGACAAACATGATCTACAAACAGTTAAAACTTACCTGTTCTACATAATTTGTGATCAGTAGGCTTTATTGCTGGGCTTGGTATCTGTTGTATGGGACTCTCCGGTTTAACTAAATTAAGCATTTTTCTGCATCTGGAGGCAGAAAACTCTCCATAATTCATTATTAACTATTTGAAAACTAAAAACGAACCTAAATTTGTTGCTAACAAGACGCATGCTGCTCCCGCGACTATTCGACGCACACTAGCGGCATCGCCGCGTAAACTCACGAAAGTGGTAGTTTCGTCCCTTTCGCACCTTGGCAATCGCCGCGTAAATAATCGAATGTAGACTTTCGATACTTTTCGTCGCTTCAAATATGTTAGTTTCAATGTTTTACGGCTGGTAATTCGGCTAAAATTGATATTTTTATTTACTTTCATTAAGTAAAAGTACTAAATGGTCATAAACAAAGCGATTGCACAAATAATAAAAAAACTGAAATTTTAAGATTCGATATTTTACGTAGAGGCCGTCGAAATATGGTTCGACATAATCGACTCATAAATATGGTACTACACTCTATTACACCGACCTAAGGTGCTATGGAACATATTTCTGAGTAATATGTGCACCACCATATTTTTACACTTGACTGTACCTACATACGTCAATTATCGCCATATTGGATAAACAGCACCCACCCCATTTCCTTGACATAGCCCTGAGATCCGAATATCCACTTTGCATCTAAATTAAACGTTTGTTCCTGCCAAGTCATAATGGTATGTCAGAACTGGCACAGATGTACTAAAGCAGTATCTCAGCAACAGCATTCTTATCCTTAGCTTCTCTTGCGCCGTCCCGGATTAGTTAATGTTTATAAAGTACTATCTTGTGCCCTGCTTTAGCTTGCGTGGTAAAATTGGGGCCAGATGGTTGTCAGGGCGAGGCTTGCCGAGGCACAAATTACTAATAAACTGCTATGTGAACTTTATTACACCTCTTTTTTTTAATAGCCATAAATTTTACATACGTTTCATTATTTATCCGTCATCTCTACAAAATAAGTATTAGAATTTTTAGATTTTCATAATCCTAAAAAAACGAGGTATAGTAAATTAGCGCGTGTTTTAGTACAGACAAGGATGAAATCAATAGACCTTCGATAAGTCGCCTTGCGTCATTGTCACTACGTAGTTGAGGCACTGCTTTAGAACTTCCCTTTTTTGTGGCTTCATATGAGTCGCCAAGAATGAATTATTGAACGTCCCATTAAGTATTGCAGCTGTTTGATTCCGTTTGAACCTAAAAGAGAAACTCTGAGGGCGACAGTTAGTTTCTAACGCTGAAGAATAATGATTGGAAGTGTAGTTTTACATGTGGGTCATTCGCGATAAGAAATTTTGTTGACTTATGTTGGCGCAGGTTCGACTTCAAAGACGGTAATAGTTCATAGAGCAACATAGACTTTAATGAACGCTTATAAAGTTCAACTTCAGTTGTGACACTTCAGTGACGTGGCGTATTAGCGAATACGTTTGTATTTAACGCCTGCAATATCCGCACTAAACAACCGAGCGCTTAAACACTGGGCGTTAAGTAAGCTTCGTGGTGCGTCAGTGCATACGTGACCTTAAAAATAAATTATAAATATTATAATACTTGAAAAATCTGAAGGATAACATCGTGAGAAAACCGGACTAATGCCTCATGATTATGGGGCGCGGACCGTCCCGAAACATGTCGAGCTATTTTCGACTTTATAGACGTGAGTAACCCGGTCTAAGTATATTAATACGGACTAATCCCAATAAGACCTAGTTTACTTTGGGTTGGAAGGTCAGATGACAATCGTATTCGTAAAACTAGCGCCTTTGCCACATCTTCAGATAAGTTGCCAAAAGCGGACCCCACGCTCCCTGAACCATAGCATAAGCCGGGAAAAACGATAGGAAGAAGAATAACAAGATATGAGAAATCGGAATCTTCTAGCTAAGATCATCTCTCATTTTTTCAATCTCAATATGTATGGGGTAGCGCATTGTGGGCGATGATTTATAACATGTCTTAGAACATCGATGCCGTACAAGTGTTTAACACTTTCGGTAAATATCGCTCCACGTCTCCCTAAGGCGTATAACCAAATGAAAGAAGTAGTGGAAACCTTCGCCGGTGTCGATAGCTCAATTGACAGAGCGATCTGACCGGTGTTCAGAGAGGTTGTGGGTTCGAATCCCGCTCGACGCGGAGAATTTTTCCATTCTTCTTTCAATTATAAAATTGAAAATTTTGTTCGCAGACGTCTCTGCTTACTACAAAATTAATCAAGATTACTTAGAAATTAGATATGGGTCCCCTGGAAAAGACTCGCCACCTTACCTTTCAATCTTCCTCATCCCGAACTTCACTAAAGCATCCCAGTCGGAATCTTCACTGCGTGGCTGTGAGCTTAGCTGTGGAGGCTCTCTTGCTAATGCTCTGGCCTGGGACTCCACCTTCACAAGAACAGCGTTTTCCGAAAGTCTGCAAAAATAGAGTCAATTAGTTACCTTTTAATGCTTTTTTATTCCTAAATTGATAACGAAAATTTTATTGTATTAAGGAGTTGATGAAGGGAGTAAATTGGGTATTACAAAATAACTTTCAGGCTATTATAGTCATGTAAGATATAGTTAGACCACGCTTAACTTTCCTGTCAAGTTTTACGTGAATTATGACATTTTCATACAATGGCTTTGCCAAGTGTGTCAAGTTAGTGCAAAGTTAGCGTGGTCACACTCTATGCTTAATACAGCCCATGGGCGCTAAGAAAAACCTTCGGGTTTCGGAGAACATGGGCAAAGTTGCCACTAATATAATATACAATGTATCATTCTAACTAACAAAGTTTCTTCTTGAAATTGGCAAAGCAATTACCAGCTCAAAACATGATCTTGACTTACTGGTAAGCTGGTTTGTCGAAGAAATCATCGAAGGAGCGCAGAGCCTGTGCCTTGAAGCAATCCCCCAGGTCTCCATTGACGCATTGCTGCGTCGCCTGCTGGATGTACGGGTCCTGGTCTTCGCCGAAGCCTAGCCAGTCTAGAAACCCTCGACCGTGGGCTTCAGGCTGGAAGGAAAAGTAATATCGGGTTACGGAAAACAATCTAATTGTATATACCTACTCAAAATTGCGTGCCCATCTTGCTGCATCCATTCAAATAAATCAAATAAAAGAAATGCGAGGGACAGACAGAGAAAGAAGAAGTAGGCTTAAACTGGAAATACATAGATAGAATAACTAGTCTTGAACAGAAAAACATGAACGAGATCCATAGGATTTAGGGAATTATTGACAGTGACATTGAAGACTTATAATTAAACCAAGGTCAAGATGAAGATCAATTAGATCCACAGCCGACCCAAAGGAGAATGTCGTAGGATATGTCCTGGTTACCTTTAACGGCAAGAGACCCATTAGATGGAATAAAGAAGAGGAAAAACCATACGGAGAGCATACTTTAGTCAACTTACCGATCTCCCTTGATCCCCATTGAAATGTAGCGACCTCCCTTCCTCCCTCTCTTCTTTGGGTGGCTGATCAGGCAGCCTAAATCCCCCATCAGCTCGCGTCTGCAGCGCAAGTGTGGCTAACACCACCACCGTCCACCTGCTTGAAGGCATTTTAGGTAGCTGTTGATCTGGAAATTAAAAGATATCATTAATTATGTGCGAGTACATTGGAAGAAATTAGTACTTTTGACTAATGACGCTTTGCATCAGTTGGATAGATAGATCGACGTACGTAGAAATCTTGCGCCGTATGGGCAAAACTTAGAGCTTGTCCGCGCTGTTAAACAAAGAAGGGTTGCCTATCTTAGACAAGTATAAATAGAAAAATATAATGTAATTATAATACAGAAAGGTACCTATTATTCGAATTCGAAACAAAACTATTACTGCCACAAAATGGTCCCGACTCAGCATCGAGCAAGCCTGGGTGGCCAGCGCTGGTCTTCCGCCGGGGCCGTCTGTGAGTGGTGTCACGGATTGTGACACAGCAGTACTGCGGAATGATCAGTATTCTTTCCTACTAACCATCATTATGGATATCCGTAAAGGATGACTCACCCCAATCCGATATAATCCAGGACGATCTGTCAGTTTCTATAGAAAACGTCACGTGACATTCGATGGCTCCGAGCTATCACGTGATTCTTTCTATAGAAATTGATGTAACGTCCCAAATCGGATCGGATGGGATCGGATTAGTTTGAGTCATCCTTAAAGTGAAAACCTGGACGACGCAAGATATAATACACCAGGAGTACCACACCAGGACCAGGACCACCACCACCACCACCACCACCACCAACACCAATACGTAACACCAGGAGTGGACAGGACTCAGGACCGATGAGCAACTGTTTAGACTGGCATACGTCAAGGAAATTTTTAAGAAGATGAATGCCATTATCAATAAAGGAAAGGCACATGAAGAAGAAGAATAATGACGGTTGATGAATGACGAAATACTTGTAATTAGATCTTAATTAATATTTACAATATATTGCGGGTCAAATTATTTTTGGGGATAAAATTTTAATTGCAATTCTAAGTTATCTAATTAACTTTCTTATGTTCTTTCCTTACCGCCGCTAAAAGACTCGTTCGTATTATATTTACACACTGTATAACAAATTTGCCAAAACATATCTGCATCAATTAAGGATATTTACGATTCGCAAATACCATTCATATTTGCGGGCATCTGACATTTGACCCTCCTTATCCGAGATTTGATATTCTGTTTGATACGTGTCAACACAAGATATCGTTACCCCGCAAATATTACGCAAAAATATACTTGTGCAGGAATATGGTTATTTTGGTCGTTAATGTCGAAGTTTACGAGCCAAATAGACTAACCAAATATAATATTTTCCGTTGCTTATGGATAACACGTGTAAAAAAGTTTGTTTGACCCGTTTGCATTCTCTAGTTTGTACATACTCTGAGTACAATGGTAATGTTAGAACGTAGACTCTAGTAAACTTTTTTTGGAAATATGACACAACATACAAGAAAATTATCAAAACTTTTGCTTATTTTCATCCATTAGGGCCAACCAACGTTAACCACTAAGCCAGCATTAACTGTCACATTATTCATGAAATAGACGCTTAACTCGGATGCAAGTGGCCCTTATACTTTATTTTCACGACATTTAAGCCCACTTGAGCCCGGAGTTAAGCTGCAAATTCCATACAAATAATGCTTAATTCCGGGTTATGTACCTGACACCGGGTGGTGCAAATGAGCCTAAAAGAATAATAAATATGAATTATGTCCCAAATTAATACTAAATACCTCTTTTCTGTAATCTCACCAAGGGTGGGTTTTAAATCCAGCAAGCTGCACCTTTTTCATTACACATACCTAACTAAATAAGCATACTATGTTGTACATACTAGTTACATGTAATGAAATAAACGCATTTGTATTTGAAATTTCATGGCGCTACATTTAATCAAACCAATGTAACTTTCCGCGTAAATTGGAACCGATTGTATTTTGCCTTGCGTTTTCGGAGACATTCAAATTATTAGTTATATTTACAATATATTGATTTTTTGTGACTCAGAATACAGGAGAAAAATATTATCAGAAGATTTCCGTACATTTTTTAAACCATCTAAAAAAATATGGTAAGTATCGAAATTTAAAAAAATCTAAAGAAATAGGGTATCGAAATGTGAAAATAATCTTGAGACACTTTTTTCCTTCTATATTCCTTAAGTAAGATCTTTATTGACATACATACAAAAACAAGAAAATTAACCTAACCTAAGAATGAAAATAAATAAAGAGGAACAATAATAATCAATAACAAAAATTGATATATAGACGACGGCGAGGTTGTGTGTATGTAAAATGTACAATTGGTTGACTGTACAGTCGCCATCAGATATATCAGAGCACACGAGGTGTTCAAAATTATCTGAACAAGCACTCTAACGCTTTGGCAATAGAGATAGAGGCGTGTTCAGATACTTCAGATATTTGTGAGAGCCTCGGCTGCTGCGATATATCTGATGGCCACTGTACAAGACGTTCGCCTTAATTGCTTACACCCCGATAAAAATATAATAACAAACCTTAAACAAAATTATTTAGCCAATTACAGTAATAAAAAAGTTTAAACATAATTCAAACAAGCACGTCCAGAAGCGACAAACAAGGTAATAAGTCCCTTTGAAACCTTTGAGAGACCAAATTACTAAAGTAAATAAGCCACTTTCATGTTTTGGCGATTCATTTTCAAAGTCCCAATTTGATATAAGGTAGTTAGAAATATTTTGTTTTAGGATGAAAGAAAAAGCGGAAAAAGCTCGCCTCGGGTGAGACTTGAACTCGCGACTCTACCGACTACTGAGCTACCGAAACACAGGAGGTGGCCCCTTTGGTATCGTTCTCAGACTTTGTGCTTAAGAATAATAAAATAATTTAGCGGAATATTTTATGGAAGTAGGAGCGTTGGTCCCTACTTTCAATCCGAAGGTCGCGGGTTCAAACCGTCTCGTACCAATGATTTTTACGGAACTTATGTACCTACGAAACATCATTTGATATTTACCAATCGCTTTTCGATGAAGGAAAACATCGTGAGGAAACCGGATTAATCTCAATAAGGCCTAGTTTACCCTCTGGGTTGGAAGGTCAGATGGCAGTCGCTTACGTTAAACCAGCGCCTACGCCAAATCTTGGGATTAGATGCCAAAGCGGACCCCAGGCTCCCTGAACCGTGGCATAAAACACTTGGAAGAAGAAGAAGAAATCTTATGTTGTTTAGTTTTAGCTGCGGAAATATTTTTTTTTTTATTTATTTATTGCAATGCTAATGTCGATGTCGAATTTGATTCTTACTAACATTTTATCATAATTAAGGATGACTCACACTAGAACGGGACGGGACGGGACGGGAAAATCTGTCAATTTCCATAGAAAGCGTCACGGGACATCCGAGGGCTCCGAGCTATCACGTGTTTCTTTCTATAGAAATTGACAGATTTTCCCGTCCCGTCCCGTGCTAGTGTGAGTCATCCTTTACCTGCATAAAACATAGATACTAAAACCTAATAGGTACATACTAATCCCTATCCAGTGTGTACCTACACTACAGGATATAAACAAAATAACCGTTGATCCGTGACCAGTGTCATATTCTGACTTAGAAACAGTACACAATACTGATTTTGTTACATTTTGTATGATAAAAGTCATTAATTTCGTTTAAAAGAAAATAGTAGGAATGTTTATTGCATGATATGCAAATAATAATCTCTAACTAGAAAATAAAATGGTTAGTAATTTTCTTGTAGAAGGTAGTTACTTTATTCAGGTACAGTCACTGTAGTATTTAGAAAACTCCTGTTAGTAATAACGACCTCCTAAGTTGATAGTGACCCTGCCTACGAAGCTGGAGGTCTTGGGTTCGAATCCCGGTATGGGTATTTATTTGTGTGTTTATCACGAATATTTGTTCCTGTGTTATGGACGTGTTCTATGAAGACATGTATGTATCTATATAAGTACGTATATCGTCACCTAGTGCCAATAGTACAAGCTTTGCTTAGCACTTCAGTATGAAACAATTTAGAGCTGAAGAAAAAGACTTAGAATAAAAATTATCGCAGTTTGACTTATTTACCTTCTTACATAGAAGTTCATCGAAAAGTATGACCGAGGGTTAAAAAACCTCTTGTATAAACAATTTAACGGACGAGTAATTTATAGTTATTCATCCCGATTATAATTTGTTTTACCTTTTTCACGTATCTGATTCCAACGAAAATCGCACTTCACTCATGGTAAATCCTTAAACAAATCACATTCTTCGTTAAACAGATAAAAAATTGCTTCCTTCACTGCTAAACTTTCACGCGTCTAATTTAAACTATTCTAAAATGTCGACACAAAGACACTCCAATTATCAACTTTAGATTTCTTCCGCTAAAGTCCAAAATCGCTCACAGAAGATTTTCGATAATCAACGGAACACGTTCAAAGTTATCTTCGTTTGCGTACAAAATGAACTTCAAGAACTGTCCGTCTACAGCTGGATGTGTAATGCAATCAATTCTGGGTTTTATTGACATTGTCTTATATGCAATAAGCGTTAGTATTGCGTGTCACTAATGTCAAACAACCGGGAAAATTTAAAACGACTTGTTTTAGTGGAAACGGTAGACAGGTTACGTCTTCCTTACTTGGGAGGTTGGTGTGACGCTAGTATGGCCAATGGGGACCGCTACACATAGCTAACGGGAAAATTTAAACATCGAAAGTGGAGCGAGACTGCATTAGGAACACACTTAACAAAATGAACTTTATTTGAGTAAGATTAAGGTTTAAAATAAGGTGTAGATTTGGATTTTCGAATGCGCTCGAGTTTATGCTTTGACGTTGCTAGCGTCACGTATAGCATATTGTGGACTTGTTAACTTGACAAGTGAATTGAGACTTTATTGTTGTGTGGGTAGAGTTCAATTTGAGGTGATGATGGGAGTGAATGACTTAAGGCTAGAATAGACAAGGAGAGCAAAAAAAATGGCGCGAAACCACTCAACCGTGTAACGTTATCGTGAATATTAATGATATTTATTTAAGTGTTTATTTTTTGTGGAAAGACAATTTTAAGGAAGAGATTTATGACAGTTTGAGATAAGAATCAGCGCTATGTATTATTAGTTTTTGTTACGTATTAACCTTAAATTAGCCTCACCAGGGGTTTCTACTTTCTATAGCTAAATTCATTTTTAACAAAAAAATTATCAAATTTCCGTTAGCCCTGATGGCTTTCACTTAGTTTTCCATGTCGCTTTTCTTCTTTTTGATATCCAATGTGCATTGCAAAAATATGCATGTTAAATGAAGTTACAAGATTTTTCCAATAAAAACAAATATTTACGTTCTGTAACAACAAATAAAATAAAAAAATCACGTTCAATTCTAACGGCTCCGTAATCCACTGAGGAATACTACACAGCCAACTTTTTACTTTAACATTCAACTTTATGCCGTAGAACATAAGGTAGATATTAAAACAGATTTTAAAAGAAACAAATACTTCAGTGAATAGGCTATAAATTTGGTTGAGCAAAAATGAATCATTTGGCCTCATTTTCAGCTTCGATGTCCTGGGCGTGATTTGAATCCATAATTAATGAGAAAACAACACTGTATTTGAAACAATGGATATGGCATTATTTAAGTAAATTTTTAGTTTTACGTCGACAAAGTTAAAGCAAGCAATATAATAAAATAACGCCCATTATCAGAAAAAATGTCCCAAGATTATTTTCCCGTTCCGCTACCATTTTTCATAGATTTTGTAAGTATGGCGGTGACGAAATAGAAGGTTTAAAAATGTATGTAAAATTTGGGATATTCTTTTTCTCCGACAAGGATCGAAAGAACTTGCGCTTCTGAGGTGAAATCATTTAAAATTTTCCAAATAAGAAAAGCTTATAAATATTATTTAAATAAAAACGGCAAAAGACCTAACTTTTAAATAATTATTTAGCTTTTAGATGTTGCTTTGTATCATTTGAATACTCAAAAACATTAAAAATTGTGTTGTATGTATGTAGGTACCAACTGAATCTATTTTTATTTAAAACTGCTTATTAGATGAAAGGTTATTCTAAAAAATCTCCTAGAAACCAACGTTATGCTTATTATTATGAATGCCATGCGATCTAATACACTACAATTGTATGTTGTGGAAGTCATTGACCTGTTAAGTAATAAGTACCTAATAACGCACTATTTTTGTTGTTATATTGAATAAACGAGTAACAAAGGCAGTGTTATTCATTGCTGTATTATAATATGCGTCAATGCAATATTACATAATGAGCTTTTGTGACATAATAAGAATGACGCATCCATTACATAACTATTCATACATTCGTGATCTTGACCTGAAATAATATAAACCAAGCCGGGACTTTCTCATTGCAGTTGAGTCTTATTGGATTGCCTAAAATTAGGTCAAATTTGGAGAGAGAATAATGTGTTTAATGTTAGATGATTGTTTTTTTTATTATAGTCTTACAAATTGTCACTAAAAAGAGTTTAAATAAGTATAAGTAATTTATGAAGATTAATAGAATTATCATATTTACTTAATTCAAACACAACCCCTCCTTTATAAGTTTAAAGAAATATCATTATTAAGGTTTAAAACAAAAAATTACTGACATAAAATGTAAGTAACTTTCCTATTTCCTGAATAAATTATAAACTTTAATTCCTAATTCATAGATCACCATTTGTTTCCAAACACTTTTGTCATAAATAATGTCACTTTCACATAACACTTACCTAAAATCAACAGTAAAAGTAGTCCACGTTCGATGCACTGTAGTATGCAAGCTGGAGTGAGCACTCTAGCCTCAAACAACCTTATATAATAACAACATAACAATTGCACAAACTTCTTGGATCCGTATTGTATCAACCCAACCCTGATACTCTTTTCAAGCGAAAGCCAACTCTATGGTAAAAGTCACTAGGTTGAAATTACTGTGTATAAATTTAACTTGAGCTAAAACGCGGCGTGCGGTTTTGGTCAATGTTTATGTAATAACCAATTTTATACTCTCTACAGTTATGACAAAGTCCGTTTTTGAATGTTACATATTGATATCGTAGGACCTTCAAGTCTGAATGAAGTTAGTGCAATACAGTTTGGGATATCCCAGCTAACAACTTGCGTGTTCGATGGTACGGTACAGAGACGGCTTTATTTAAATGTTGTTTAGCAAATTTAAGCTTTGTAAAATAAAATGTATTGAAAGTAATATCTTAAAGAACCATTACTTACTATGATCGTCGAACTAATTTAACCAGATTTACGATATGTATAAACGTATTTTTAAGAGAATCTCCGTAGCTATAAAACAATTGAAGAGTCTTTATTATTAAAAATAATGATACATTACGATACAAGGACAAAAAAGAGGAAATTCGCAATGAGTGGCGATAAGTTAAAACACGACCATAGGGAGTGTTTTAAATCGACACGAGTTGCGAATTACCTTTTCGCACGTGTATTCTACGAAGTTTTACAGTACATATGGCCCTATGAATATTCGACGCAGGCACGTAAAGTGCTCATTATCGCCCTAGGGCGGTAATGTAGCACCATGTGTACTGTAAAATAACTTACAATTGCAAAGCACGATCCAAATCATAGACTATAAATGCCAAGCAAGACTATTTACGATTTTTTTTAAGTAGTCATATAAATTATAAATTGAAAGAGATGTCATATTTACTACAGAAAAAGCCCTGCTCACCCCTGTGAGCAGGGCTTTTTCTGGCCTTGGTCTCTCTTTCTGTGGTACTTTTATGACATCTCTTTCAATTTATAATACAATAACTTAATAAAACTTGTAACAAACCTACGAAAATTAACTACTTCAATAAATAAAATGATTGAAGTAGGTACCTAAGCGCCATCTGCACTCTATCCAATGTCTCATCTTTATCTAAATCATCCGAATTTAAGCGTTTCTTAAAATGGATTTTGACAGATAACACCGAGTTAATTGGTTAACCCTGAATGGCTCAAGCGCCCTTAGTGATTAAAAAAATGTACTTAATAACTATTGTCTGACAAGCCAAGGCTGCAGTAGTTTTTTTTAAATTAAGTGCGTCCCTTTTTTTCTATAATAAAAAAAATAAATACAAAATAAAATAAAAAAATCTACTGGAGCCTTGGCTTGTGAGAATATATTTTCCTCATAAGAAGCCGACTCCACACTAGCCGTTGCTCCCGGCTCCTTACGCAATTCATTCTTGGATCAGATTGCCGAGGACGTTTGGTGTCGAAAGGGTTAGATCCGTCATTGGATCACATGTTAACCTGTGTTTGACGTCATTCTTCTTAACGTCTTTTCGGCCTTATGCCTGGGAGCCTGGGGTCCGCTTTGGCACCTAAATTTGGAGTAGGCGCGTTTAACGAAAACTACTTTAAGAAGGAATCCATTATTTATCACATTGACCACCAATATTACAGGCTACTAGGTGAGTAAGGTCGCCAGAGCTCCAAGAGGATTCACTATGTTGACAGCTGGGGACCCACGGAGCAAAGCTTGCTCCTTTAGCTGTCAACACAGCGAATCCTTTTTTTAAAGGGTCGACAACGCGCATGTAACACCCCTGGAGTTGCAGGCGTCCATAGGCTTGTCACTGTCGTAGTATATAAAAACGGGCTATACTAGTCATTTGATGATATTGTCACTGTGGCATTGTGTAATATACAGGGTGTCCGGTATAATGGACAAGCTTTAAAACACGAAGCACCTTAGGCTGGTCCACTATCTCGAAAACCAGGGAATTTTTACTAAAACTTTAAACTCGATTGTCTGGGTCGGCTCCTTTGGGTGTCTGTCTGTTAAGTACCGGACACCCGGGACGCCCCAAAGCATATTTTATATATTTCATATTATGAATAAAAGCTTTTACAAGATTCAAGGACTAGTTATTACTCAGCAATTTACCTAAGAATTAGTTTTATTAACCCAACGGTTTCGACGTTCTGACTCCGAAGGCCTAGTATAAAAATTGTACGACATTAACTTCTCGACCGCGTTAGCGTATCGAGGGGTCAAAATATGAAAGTTGCCGGATGATTTTAAATAAACGGCAAACATAATTTGAACTCTCGATACGCTAACGCGATCGAGAAGTAATGTCGTACAACTTTTATACTAGGCCTTCTGATCAAAAATGCCCTGCCTTTTTTTTTTATACTACGACGGTGACAAACAAGCATACGGCCCGCCTGATGGTAAGCGGTCACCGTAGCCTATGGACGCCTGCAACTCCAGGGGTGTTACATGCGCGTTGCCGACCCTTTAAAAACTTTAACACTCCTTTTTTGAAGAACCCCATATTGTAGTCCTTTGGGAAAACAGTGGCAGGGAGCTCATTCCACAGCCGGAGCGTCCGCGGGAGGAAGTTCCTCATAAACCGCACGGTACGAGACCATTTAGGCTCCAGGGTATGCGGGTGAACACCCTGCCGACGGCGAGCGGTGCGGTGGTAGAATGCAGCCGTTGGCATCATATCAAACAATTCTGCCTGTGTGAATAATGAAAGTATCGAGGCTTTTGTTGTTAAGTAATCGTGTTTTCACGTTTAACAGTTTGAAGGAGATATATTGAAGTTTTATTTAAATATATCAGGCACGTAGTTGTCAATATTGATATCTAGACGTCTGAATGATAATAACTTTGGAAATTGTAGATTCTCAACAAGTAACTTACTCGATTCTCGATTCTCAATGAAACTCAAGTTGGATACAATTAAACAGTCTTAGCTTTTGAATATTTTAGTAATATCCTAAATTCCTTCAAGACTTTGACACCAGAATTGATGCTAAAGATATACAAAACATATGTTAGGCCCATACTGGAGTATGATTTTCAAGCCTGGAGTCCTTACTTTGCCAAGGACATTGAGATGCTGGAAAAAGTTCAACGAAGTTTCACGAAGCTACCAAGGCAACTTAAGAACAAGCCATATGAGGAGAGACTGAAGGAACTGAAGCTCACTACTCTTAAGCACCGCAGAGAACGTGGTGACCTAATAGAGACCTACAAAATACTGTCTGGGCACTACGACGTCAAGAATTTCCGAGATATGTTCATGCGCAATAACAACACCCGTCTAAGAGGACATCACTTAAAGCTTGAAAAGCAGAGGTCTCACAGTAACCCCTACAAGCACTTTTTGAGCAATCGAGTGGAATAAACTCCCAGAAGACGTGGTTTCAGCGCAAAATGTCAACCAATTCAAAAATAAATTAGACAAGCATACTGAATGAATTAAACTAGACAATGATAACTGTGTCGATGATTACTGGATACAGGCAATATCAGTAGTCACAACTGCCTGCCTGCTTATCAATAATAATGCAACAGCCCAGGAGAAACCATTCAACACATTACAGGAGCTTGTCGAGCAATAGTCCAGACAGATTACAAGCATAGACATGATCAGGTAGCCAACATAATACATCAGAAACTAGCAATTAAATACAACCTCATCCCTCCACCAGCCGTTCCATACTACAAGTATACGCCAAATAACGTTTTAGAAAACCAGAGCCACAAAATGTACTTCGACAGGGCAATTTTGACCGACCGAACCACACACTACAATAGACCAGACATCACTGTTGTAGACAAAATTAACAAAACCGCCCTATTAATTGACGTAGCAATACCAAACACCCATAACATCCAAAATACAATAGCTGACAAACTTTCTAAATACACCGATCTAAAAGATGAAATAGCCAGGATATGGAAACTCAAAACAGTTACCATAGTACCCATAGTTTTATCTACCACAGGTGTCATCCCACAGCAATTACACACTTCGATTAAAACCTTAACTTTGTCGCCATCATCTTACGTACTAATGCAAAAAGCAGTAATATTAAATACATGCCGTATAGTCCGAAAATTTTTACAGACTGATTTACAAACCCCAGAAACCCATACTCAACCTGTAGCTATCATAACACCTCAAACACTATACGAAGAAACCTAACTAAGACGTAGCTAGTATGAAATGCACTTGGCTTCGGCCCGTGGATTTCATTACACCAGTATTTTAGAAATGCTGAGAAAAGGAAAGAAACAAAATAATAATAATAATAATAAATGTTTCGGTATGTCGGAAACCTTTCCAAAACCAAATAAATCCTACCATTGTTGTCTCCTTTCCTTTCTCGTTAATTGATTGAAGAATATATATAATGTCACTATTATATAACATTGTTTCAATGTTGTCTTATGTTTGTCTCTGTTTTATGGTATATTGTAATTATTTCATATGTTTCACTGTAAAAATTCAGATGTTTCAATGAAACAAAAACAGTGGAACAAAAATATTATTTTTGGAAAAATGCATATAAAACACTAACTGTGAGATATAAGTAGAAAACAAGAATTCTATACAATTGCTAACTAAATTGTTTATCTTCGTTCGGAAAATCACACTCGTAACTCAAAAAACACCAGAGATAGAAAGATTTGAACTTTTCGTGTTTCATTGATGGACAACTTAACCTATATAGAAAACTTGAAAAGATCCCGCAAATTCCCCGTCTGAGGCATGATTTCCAAGTCGCTAGCCATGGTGCCCTCTTGACTGCGAGGCTTAGCATCTGGGCGATGAAAGATCTTGCCCGGTGATCACCCGAGATGCCTATCAGCTGTTCCAACACCTTTTTGACGAACTTTTTCGTGTCGGATGACCAAGGAGCCATAGCAACAGCTAGCACCTCAACATATTTATTCTTACTCGTGAAACTCGAACATATTAAATAATATTTAAAACAGGTCACTCACGTAATTTAGTCGATTTTTGCTTGCCATGTTTGGTTCTTTACGAAGAACGTCATCATCCTGCCCGATGACGTTCTTCGTAAAGAACGACTTTATTAATTTTCCAAATAAGAAAAGCTTATAAATATTATTTAAATAAAAACGGCAAAAGACCTAACTTTTAAATAATTATTTAGCTTTTAGATGTTGCTTTGTATCATTTGAATACTCAAAAACATTAAAAATTGTGTTGTATGTATGTAGGTACCAACTGAATCTATTTTTATTTAAAACTGCTTATTAGATGAAAGGTTATTCTAAAAAATCTCCTAGAAACCAACGTTATGCTTATTATTATGAATGCCATGCGATCTAATACACTACAATTGTATGTTGTGGAAGTCATTGACCTGTTAAGTAATAAGTACCTAATAACGCACTATTTTTGTTGTTATATAAACGAGTAACAAAAGCAGTGTTATTCATTGCTGTATTATAATATGCGTCAATGCAATATTACATAATGAGCTTTTGTGACATAATAAGAATGACGCATCCATTACATAACTATTCATACATTCGTGATCTTGACCTGAAATAATATAAACCAAGCCGGGACTTTCTCATTGCAGTTGAGTCTTATTGGATTGCCTAAAATTAGGTCAAATTTGGAGAGAGAATAATGTGTTTAATGTTAGATGATTGATTTTTTTAGTCTTACAAATTGTCACTAAAAAGAGTTTAAATAAGTATAAGTAATTTATGAAGAATAATAGAATTATCATATTTACTTAATTCAAACACAACCCCTCCTTTATAAGTTTAAAGAAATATCATTATTAAGGTTCAAAACAAAAAATTACTGTCTTCTGTTACCGCGATTGTTATTCATTGAAATTAAACACTTTAGAACGGATTAATCGCGTTTATTAACACCATGATCCTACGTTTCGAGCCCTTTACAGCACTCGTTTTCACAGGGTTAAGATGATGATGGTCATCATCTTAACCCTGTGAAAACGAGTGCTATAAAGGGATTAATCCGTTCTAAAGTGTTTAATTTCAAAAAATTACTGACATAAAATGTAAGTAACTTTCCTATTTCCTGAATAAATTATAAACTTTCATTCCTAATTCATAGATCACCATTTGTTTCCAAACACTTTTGTCATAAATAATGTCACTTTCACATAACACTTACCTAAAATCAACAGTAAAAGTAGTCCACGTTCGATGCACTGTAGTATGCAAGCTGGAGTGAGCACTCTAGCCTCAAACAACCTTATATAATAACAACATAACAATTGCACAAACTTCTTGGATCCGTATTGTATCAACCCAACCCTGATACTCTTTTCAAGCGAAAGCCAACTCTATGGTAAAAGTCACTAGGTTGAAATTACTGTGTATAAATTTAACTTGAGCTAAAACGCGGCGTGCGGTTTTGGTCAATGTTTATGTAATAACCAATTTTATACTCTCTACAGTTATGACAAAGTCCGTTTTTGAATGTTACATATTGATATCGTAGGACCTTCAAGTCTGAATGAAGTTAGTGCAATACAGTTTGGGATATCCCAGCTAACAACTTGCGTGTTCGATGGTACGGTACAGAGACGGCTTTATTTAAATGTTGTTTAGCAAATTTAAGCTTTGTAAAATAAAATGTATTGAAAGTAATATCTTAAAGAACCATTACTTACTATGATCGTCGAACTAATTTAACCAGATTTACGATATGTATAAACGTATTTTTAAGAGAATCTCCGTAGCTATAAAACAATTGAAGAGTCTTTATTATTAAAAATAATGATACATTACGATACAAGGGCAAAAAAGAGGAAATTCGCAACGAGTGGCGATAATTTAAAACACGACCATAGGGAGTGTTTTAAATCGACACGAGTTGCGAATTACCTTTTCGCACGTGTATTGTACGAAGTTTTACAGTACATATGGCCCTATGAATATTCGAAGCAGGCACGTAAAGTGCTCATTATCGCCCTAGGGCGGTAATGTAGCACCATGTGTACTGTAAAATAACTTACAATTGCAAAGCACGATCCAAATCATAGACTATAAATGCCAAGCAAAACTATTTACGATTTTTTTTAAGTAGTCATATAAATTATAAATTGAAAGAGATGTCATATATACTACAGAAAAAGCCCTGCTCACAGGGGGCCTTGGTCTCTCTTTCTGTGGTACTTTTATGACATCTCTTTCAATGTATAATACAATAACTTAATAAAACTTGTAACAAACCTACGAAAATTAACTACTTTAATAAATAAAATGATTGAAGTAGGTACCTAAGCGCCATCTGCACTCTATCCAATGTCTCATCTTTATCTAAATCATCCGAATTTAAGCGTTTTTTAAAATGGATTTTGACAGATAACACCGGGTTAATTGGTTAACCCTGAATGGCTCAAGCGCCCTTAGTGATTAAAAAAATGTACTTAGTAACTATAGTCTGACAAGCCAAGGCTGCAGTAGTTTTTTTTTAAATTAAGTGCGTCCTGTTTATTCGGTATTAAAAAAATAGGGAGGCATATAAATAAAATAAAAAAATCTACGGGAGCCTTGGCTTGTGAGAATATATTTTCCTCATAAGAAGCCGACTCCACACTAGCCGTTGCTCCCGGCTCCTTACGCAATTCATTCTTGGATCAGATTGCCGAGGACGTTTGGTGTCGAAAGGGTTAGATCCGTCATTGGATCACATGTTAACCTGTGTTTGACGTCATTCTTAACGTCTTTTCGGCTTATGCCTGGGAGCCTGGGGTCCGCTTTGGCACCTAAATTTGGAGTAGGCGCGTTTAACGAAAACTACTTTAAGAAGGAATCCATTATTTATCACATTGACCACCAATATTACAGGCTACTAGGTGAGTAAGGTCGCCAGAGCTCCAAGAGGATTCACTATGTTGACAGCTGGGGACCCACGGAGCAAAGCTTGCTCCTTTAGCTGTCAACACAGCGAATCCTTTTTTTAAAGGGTCGACAACGCGCATGTAACACCCCTGGAGTTGCAGGCGTCCATAGGCTTGTCACTGTCGTAGTATATAAAAACGGGCTATACTAGTCATTTTGTCACTGTGGCATTGTGTAATATACAGGGTGTCCGGTATAATGGACAAGCTTTAAAACACGAAGCACCTTAGGCTGGTCCACTATCTCGAAAACCAGGGAATTTTTACTAAAACTTTAAACTCGATTGTCTGGGTCGGCTCCTTTGGGTGTCTGTCTGTTAAGTACCGGACACCCGGGACGCCCCAAACCATATTTTATAACTATATTTCATATTATAAATAAAAGCTTTTACCAGATTCAAGGACTAGTTATTACTCAGCAATTTACCTAAGAATTAGTTTTATTAACCCAACGGTTTCGACGTTCTGACTCCGAAGGCCTAGTATAAAAATTGTACGACATTAACTTCTCGACCGCGTTAGCGTATCGAGGGGTCAAAATATGAAAGTTGCCGGATGATTTTAAATAAACGGCAAACATAATTTGAACTCTCGATACGCTAACGCGATCGAGAAGTAATGTCGTACAACTTTTATACTAGGCCTTCTGATCAAAAATGCCCTGCCTTTTTTTTTTTTATACTACGACGGTGACAAACAAGCATACGGCCCGCCTGATGGTAAGCGGTCACCGTAGCCTATGGACGCCTGCAACTCCAGGGGTGTTACATGCGCGTTGCCGACCCTTTAAAAACTTTAACACTCCTTTTTTGAAGAACCCCATATTGTAGTCCTTTGGGAAAACAGTGGCAGGGAGCTCATTCCACAGCCGGAGCGTCCGCGGGAGGAAGTTCCTCATAAACCGCACGGTACGAGACCATTTAGGCTCCAGGGTATGCGGGTGAACACCCTGCCGACGGCGAGCGGTGCGGTGGTAGAATGCAGCCGTTGGCATCATATCAAACAATTCTGCCTGTGTGAATAATGAAAGTATCGAGGCTTTTGTTGTTAAGTAATCGTGTTTTCACGTTTAACAGTTTGAAGGAGATATATTGAAGTTTTATTTAAATATATCAGGCACGTAGTTGTCAATATTGATATCTAGACGTCTGAATGATAATAACTTTGGAAATTGTAGATTCTCAACAAGTAACTTACTCGATTCTCGATTCTTCTTAGCTTTTGAATATTTTAGTAATATCCTAAATGTTTCAGTATGTTGGAAACTTTTCCAAAACCAAGTAAATCCTACCTTTGTTGTCTCCTTTCCTTTCTCGTTAATTGATTGAAGAATATATATAATGCCACTATTATATAACATTGTTTCAATACTGTCTAATGTTTGTCTCTGTTTCATGGTAGATTGTAATTTATTTAAATGTATTACTGTAAAAATTCAGATGTTTCAATGAAAACAGACACAGTGGAAATAGTACATTACATACCAAGGCCGTTTAAGTGGGAAATGCCTCGGATTCCATGTAATTGTCGGCCGAGGCGAAGCCGAGGTCGACTAACATGTGATCCGAGGCTTTCCCATTTACCGGCCGAGGTTTGTATACTATTTTTCAGCCCGACGGAGCTGGGAGGCGGCTATTTAGTTTTGCGTAAAGTGGCGCTTACCGGCCGGAGGACTGAAAAAAATATTATTTTTGTAAAAATGCATATAAAACACTAACTGTTAGATATAAGTAGGAAACAAGAATGCTATACGATTGCCGACTAAATTGTTTATCTTCGTTCGAAAAATCACACTCTACATAACTTAATAAACACCAGAGATAGAAAGATTTGAAATTTTAGTGTTTAATTGATGGACAACTTACCCTATATAGAAAACTTGAAAAGACCCCGCAAATTCCCCGTCGTCTGAGGCATGGTTTTCAAGACGCTAGCCATGGTGCCCTCTTGACTGCGAGGCTTAGCATCTGGGCGATGAAAGATCTTGCCCGGTGATCACCCGAGATGCCTATCAGCTGTTCCAACACCTTTTTGACGAACTTTTTCGTGTCGGATGACCAAGGAGCCATAGCAACAGCTAGCACCTCAAACTCATATTTATTCTTACTCGTGAAACTCGAACATATTAAATAATATTTAAAACAGGTCACTCACGTAATTTAGTCGATTTTTGCTTGCCATGTTTGGTTCTTTACGAAGAACGTCATCATCCTGCCCGATGACGTTCTTCGTAAAGAACGACTTTATTATTTAGACGAAAATCGAAAATTACATGAGTTACCTGTTTTAAATATTATATAATATATCCTTACAAACTTTAATATAAGTATATTTACAAATGAAAATTGTAAACGTTACAAACCATCCAAGGTCATAGCTCAAAACTAGCGAGTATCCGGGCCAAAGTTGACCATTTCGGCAACCAAGGTTCGTTGATCTTGATCATCATCATGACTCACGTTTTGCAAAACAAAACTGACCGATAAACACACAAAAACATTATGTAATTATTGTCTTACGAACCTAACAGTTAAAAAGAAAATTGCACTCTATTATGATAATTTTAAGGTTCGATATAGATTGGTAGAATATGCAATTTACTTGCCTAATGAAGTCAAAATCTAAAATGGAAAGCGTACTCTATTTTAATAGCCGTATGGTTTAGTTTAGTTTGGCAGAGTGAAGACTTTCTAGTAGGAAAGTAGGGGATAAGTCTAAAACCGGATCTTGACGTAAGTAGTGCGAATGTGACGATTTGATAGTTTGAACTTTGATGTTCTCATTATAGATGAGTTGTGAAAAAAGTTATTTTTTTTTTAGGTACAATTGGGATTAAAGCGAGTCAATTCGCCGCTAGGGGCGCTAGCGGAACGTGGGTGTAGCTGGAACATTGCAAACGTCACTTTGATAATTCTTTCATTTGGACCCACGCCTGGTTGGCGCCGCAAGCATGTTTTTAATGACACCACCGACTCAAAATTTCGGCTTGTTAATGGTTGACATAGTTTGTTCATACTCGTATGTATTATTATATTTCTTCAATTGGCTATTTAACTATGTAGTAAAATCAGCTTCTTTGTATGAAACGTCAAAATAAGTTACAATATGACATTTCTATGGGTGTATTGTTATGTAACGAGGTATTGTGGAATCCGCCAAAATATACGTATCAATTTTGTGGGATGAATCCAAATAAATGTATTGAATTATTTATCCATAAATGTTTTTTTCTGATTTCAAAGGAATGCTATTTCCTTTTTGTTGACTTTTGTTGCGCAATAATTAAAATCATTTGCAAAAAAAATATGCCTATTAGACAGGTCTTAAGAATGGAAATACTTGAAAACATAAAAATAAGTTATTTCTTTTTTTTTATTTGTACATATTTTACTACAAAATCATTTTATTTGGAAGCAGGATCCCTCTGAAGACGCATACGAAGGATATGGCGGAGAAACTCGGGGTCACCGAGTGTGTCTCGATAGCTCAATTGGCAGACCGATGGGCTTGTACCCCAGAGTCGCGAGTACAAGTTTCCCCAAGTCAATGAGTTTCCCAGTTTTTCTTTCTTTCTAAGTCATTTGAAAAGAAAATAGCCAATCTGGCAGGCTTGGGGAACTTCAGAAGATTGAAGCTTGGATTCTACTTGTATCAATCGATAAATAATACTACTTACATGCATCGGTCATGGTCAGGCTATGTCAGTACATTTTTTTGTAAAAATACTTGTTATAGCTGGTTAATCCAGTGTTGGAATTTCGTGACATGTGGCGTGTTTCTTGTAACAAATGTCAAGAGCTCTCCACAAAGTACAAAACGAATGACGATAATGACATTTTTATTTATAAATGACATTTTGGCAGCAAACAAGCATACAGTCCGCACAATAGTAAGCAGCGCCCGTAGCCTATGGACACCTGCAATATAAATGACAATGATGCTGACAATTGTCACACTTGACTCAATGGTGAAATAGGGGCTGGTGGCGTCGAAGTGTGAACTAAGAGAGTTTTTATAAGTCTACAATATTTGCGGAAGAAAATCTAAAAAGTATCAAAACTTTTATTTTTACACAGAATGACTAAACACGGAACAGATTAGTCACAAAGCTAATCCTTCAGTTGGTTACATGTACATGTATAGTCAGCTGCAGAGAAGGAGTACCTACTCCGCTGGATTTAATGCGAAAGAGACGTGTAAAAAATCAAAAAAGTCACTTTTGAAATTGACCTTCTGAATAAATCTCATCCACTAAATGGCAATGGAAGATACGTCAAGCTATTCAAGAAACATGGTTTAAATTTACTTCTATTAATTTGTGATTATTTTTGGTAAAACTTTTACTTCCAAACTTTGCGGGTTTCCAATAAGGCAGTTATGCCCTGTTATGCCAAAAAGATTCATTAAGGTCGTTATCAAAACCTATAAAGGGTTGAGTAACTTACACTAAAAAAACAAGTACTGAAAAGTAGTACCTATAACATAGTATTTCAAATTAAAAAAACTAATGACACTTTTTCATCAAGTAGGTATTAATTACTTTAGGGCCTTCACGCGGAAATCGATGGTTTTTGACGAGTTTTGACTCGATATTCCGCCACGAATAGGTACTATAAATACAATTACAAAACAAACTGTCATAGATTCACCAATATTTTACCTTGACTTGAAACTGCCGATATGGAAAAAATATAGTAATTTTTTTGTTGTTTTTTTAAACGTGGTCTAAAAAAAGTTTTTTTTTGATATTAAAAAAAAGTTTGTGCTGTTATATAATATGTAATATCCACATAAAACTGTTCCTATTTGAAGTCTCCAATGACTTATGAGAAATTTTTAATTTAAACTTATTGGTACAAAAGTTTTGTACAGTCGCCATCAGATATATAGGAGCAACCGAAGCGTTCAAAATATCTGAACATGCACTCTAACGTCTTGACAATAGAGGCGTGTTCAGATATTTGTGAACACCTCGGACGCTCCGATATATCTGATGGCGACTGTACCTACAAAAAACTGTTATTTTGGACGAAAATTGACAAAGTTTTGTGCCGTATATCTCGAAGACAGTAACTGTTGAAGTGAATGTTATAAGCTAATTTTCTTAAGGTCGTTAGGGTTAATGTAATAAGGCAAAAAACTTGAAAACTAAGAGATATAGATCGAAGTTCATTGGGACTAGGAAGGACCTTAACAAACATTTATTTTTGTATTTATTTATTTAAGTTAAGAAGAACCAACAGCTCTAAACTTCACTTAAACACCAAAATATCTCACAGGTTATCAGGCTATCAGGATCTCACAGGCCACAAAATATTTAAAATTAAAACTAATGCTAACAAATTCGCAGACACCCATACGAAAAAAGGACCGTCATAGTAATGATACAGAGAGTGAGCATTATAACCAAAAAGCTTGGACCATTGGCACGTGAAATTATTGTTTCTTAAATGTTTATAACACTTAGTAAATAAAGTAAATAAAGCATTGTTTTTTCAGAAAAAGAAGAAATAAAACACAAATCAAAAGAAAACAAGAGGACGCTCATTTAAACCACCGCCCAACCAAACTATGCCTCACACTAGCAGGCTTACCTTACAGTGAATATGTCAATATCCAGTTCCCTCGATAACTCATTCAATTTACGACCAGACCGATTCAGGTAACTATTCTGTCTATACTTGGATGATGCAGTCTTAACAGATACAGGAGGATTTACTTAAACATCTAAGGTCTTCTAGGTAATGTATCAAAAACGAAATTGAAGAAACTCTAATTAGCGCCTATCGAACCGATTAGTAAACTACCAGCATACCCAGTTTATAAACAACCTTGCTTCAGTAAAAACAAAAGTAAAGCGGATGTGTTTAATAGTAGTTTAACTAGCAAGAAGTAAGCATTGTTACAGTGTAGTGTTTTCAGTGACGTTTTAGGGCGAAAAAACGCAATTGCGAAGCGGCGCGATGCGGCACGGATGTAAACCTTTGATAGCTAAGATAGTGTCTTAATTGAGCGATGGAGTAGTAGTAATAGTAAATCATTTTATTGTAAAAAAACAAGGTAAAAAACTTTGTGCAAAGAAGAATCTCTAAGGGATCTCTTTCAGTTAATCTTTGAATAATTGAGGGAGAATTTGAGATGGCAGAGACACGTTCTGTACAACGCGCCATAAAACGATAATCAAAAACTTCCTATTTTTTTTTTTGCACAATGGGACGGGACGGGACGATCTGTTTATTTGTATAGAAATAATCACGTGTTTATTTCTATAGAAAGAATCACGTTCGAGCTCGAACTGACTTGGAGTCCTCAGATGTCACGTGACGTTTTCTATAGAAACTGACAGACCGAATCCGGTCAGGTCAAGGTCAGGTTAAGGCTATTTCCACCAGAGATGTGCGATGTAGGCGGCGGGGTGCGTGCGAGCGAGAGCGTATAGCTAGCTCGAATCAAATAAACGAGCGAGTGTGATATGGCAGCGGAGTAACTAGTACACAAAATAACTAGGCCCATAAAATGACCACATCGCTTTTAGTCTACATCGCGAACGGTCTTACATAAAATACCTTCTTTTTTCGTTTTTCGTTCTAGGGTTTCAATTGGTTGACTATACCTTAATAAAGTACCTACTTATATTGGTTCATCTCGTACACATATTCCTCGCTACGCATTCTTGCGCATATCTGGTGGAAGCACACCCTAACACTATCGATATAAAACAAAAGAAGAATGTAGTTTTTGGTGATATGTGAATGGTGATATACATCAAGTAATATTGAACTGACTTTGTAGCTTACGTGAGTGTTTTTATGTACCTGAGAATATAGTTAAAAAAAAACAATGTCTGAAGAAATAACTCGAACACGCCTTGGAATTACTATGAAATCTGGATATAACGTGATTTTACTGGTAAGCAGTTTTTAAATAATTATCGCCGTATTTTCGCCATTAAATATATCGGAGCACCAAAGTTACGCATACTCGTAATTATCTGAGCACGCACGTACCGGTCGGTGGTCAAATATGTGTGTATAACTTTTGTTTTTCTTGCCCATTAAAAAAAAAAACATTAAATAGCCACATAATAATTAGCCCTCTATAATCCGTTCTAATCGCATATAAAGACCGTCATAATCGAACGAGCGAGCGAAGCGAATGAGTTCTCCTAATCTACTTTGACAATCCAACGTTCGTTTGTATAGTATCAATAGTATGTATGTGTGTGTGTATGTATGTATGTTTGTATGTGTATGTTTATATGTATGTATGTATGTATCTTTATTTGACGATAACTCGAGTATTGATTGGGTTGTCATGAAATTTCGCAGGTACTCAGACAAGATAAATAGAATTTTTAATTTTAAATTCGGTCAACGGGTTGCTGAGATTTAGGGTCGTGAGTTCGCGTTTCGGGTAAACCACTAATAAGCGTTTTTGTAACAACAAATTTCTTATCTGTGGAAATGTTATTAGCTACACTATTGGTAAAGACTAGAGTTATCATCGAAAATACATACAAAACATACATAGGTACAAACGACGGAGCAGACTCGCTCGCTCGTTCAACTATTTTACTATTTCTGATAACAAATCTCGTTCGAAAGACATATTGTACATTATAAAAATGAGTATTTACCAGCGCACATTACGAAAGCCAGTTCAAACTGGAAAATTCCAGTTGAAATTAGTTTTTACCACGGCGTTCCATAAAACTAGTTTAAAGTAAGGAAAAGTGTTCACAATTTTTTAACAAAACAGGTATATAAACAAAATTTTAGGATTGCTCTTGAATTTTCAACCATAAGCTGGACATAATATATACATTTTGGCATATGCGCCGGATCTACCCATGAATGTATGGTAAATTTATCTGCCAATTGATAGGCGGCCAAACCCACTATAAAGATCCATGATATCTACACTTCTTTCCGGTGGACTTTTTAAAAGTAAACAGCTATAAAGGTTGATCTTCTTATTGAATCGTTATTCCACATTAAAAGGCACTTCTTTTTCAATAAATTGTATGAGAAAAGTCATGACTACATGTCCACAAGATGTTAACTGTTGTCCACAGGAAAAAATGGCTCTATACATTACAGCTAAACACACACTTTTTGTTTGCTGTGGTCAATAGTTAACAATATACGATTTTACGATAATATTGGGAGCTCGGAAAAACAAATATACATGGTAAATATCTCGTTTTAAATAGTAATTACAATAGTTAACAGTTTGTGGACATGTAGTAATTTTTACTATACAAATCATTAGAGAAGAAGTATCCTTAAAGGCTTCGTCAGACTGCCGCGCATCGTGCGCGCGGGCCGCCAATCGCACAGCCCGCTTGCTACTAGTACTGCCCGTTTGCTACTCGCACTGCCCGTTTGCTACTCGCAATACCCGCTTGCTACTCGCACTGAGCGCGCTGCGCGGCGGTCGCGCCGCGCGCGTTGGATGCGGGGCGCAATATGAGCGCGGCGCCGGTGCCGAAGTCTAACAGAAAAGGATTAAATAACAAAATCAAGGTTTATAGTCGTAACTTTTGAGTATACGTAGTCTACCGGAAAGATCGTTTTGTGTTTGACCCATCTATATTTCCAGGTCTGTATTGCAATGCTGGTACTGCCATCGGAATCCGCAAAGCATAATGCCACGATTCACGATTACACAGTAGATGCAGAAATGTTAGACCATTGTTCTAAAAGAAACTATACAGAATATTGCCGTAATCAAGTGGGGATATGCGAACCTGGTACTCACATTATGTGCATGTATTATAGATCGGTAAGTTATCTGCACACCTAGATATTTTTCTGGCAGGAATAACATTTGCTTTAACAGGTGATAGTTAATCACGTATACTTTATGGGAACCTCAATCATACGTATTTATTTTATTTTATTATTTATTGTTTTAAAGTGGCGACACAAAAACATACAACATACATAGTTTCCTAGACTTTGATAGCACAGACTGTGAAAGTGTAAACTGCGAGGTTTCATAGAAGTTTAACGTTTTTTTTTTTTATTGTTTCAAAAGAAAACTTACGTGGCTAAGTATACATATTCCTTCGCCAAACTGAGGACAGTTTGTTGGCGAATAGTGCGCTCTTAATAAAATAACAATTTTTTTGTTATACCTACTCATACATTGTACAGTATTATTTATGTTGTTATTTGTGTTGTTTAAAGTAACATTTCAAAGTTTGAAAGTTCATTTGCTTGGAATAAATAGATAACGTGGTTTGACTCTTTCAACGATTTGATTCTTGACGTTTATGACATTTCAACGCGAAGCGTCGAAACGCGAAGCGTCGCATTGGAACGATACTCGTATCGCACCGCGCCGCTTCGCCGTCGTCTCGCTCGTTCGACTACGGCCTTACCTATTAAAGTTCTTCAGATAGATATAAATAAATGATAGCACTTGTAAGATATTTTACTTGTTTTTTTAGGGTATGGTAATGGGTCCGCAATGTGAGTCTGGGAAAATGGTGAAAATGAATCAAGGAATAAGAAATACCATATTAGATGAAGTGAGACAGTAAGTTTCAAGACTTAAGTCTTACACCGCTGAACAATTCTCGTTGCTGTTTGCGGGTTTCCCGGTACGCTGTCGGTGACGCCCTGCGTGTTTCATTTTCAGTTAATTTATAATAAAGTACATTTTCGCTTAATGGAGCACTATTTTTTAAAGTGCGCACCCTCTAATTATTACATTTAAAAAATGCGCCTTGTGACCGTTGGTTCCTTATGTGTTAAAACGTTTATATACCCACATGTCATTAGCCCTTGATAAACGATAAACGTTTCATTACAACTTATTTATTATCTGTGAAAGTGTTAATATAATGGAGAGCTCATGATATTGTGTGTATATAAACCAGTGGATATTACTATAAATTAGGCATTAAAACACACATGTACTCGTTTTATAAACCCACACTTTATGGGTTATATACAGTCTATATTTTTTATAATTATTCTTTATTTTATTTTTATCCGACTTACAGAAGACAACAATCACTAATCTGCATATACGTGATGTAACTGATGTATGTTGATGTATGGAAACTAGTATAATTTGGTTTTCATTTCAATAATACAACGTGGTAATGCCGCGAGCGTTATGGGCACTTTTTCACCGGAAGCGATGGGGGGCGGTGGGATGACTAATGGTTAGGTAGTTTAATTAAATAATGTATTGTTTGTTCTATAGAATGAAAAACGTATTAATAATTTTAATAATTGCTCGCTATATGCATAGGTACACGGTAATAAATATAATCTACATATAAAGCCTTCCTACCTGTAGATAAAGTCAACTATTATTCCTTACCACTTTATTATATACAGTCACATAAACTACTACAATATTCCAGGATGAGAGAGGAGGTGGTTAATGGCAGAGGTCGTGGTAAAGGTGACAAGTTACTCCCAGTGGCATATAATTTGAAGACGACATTGGTAAGAAATACTAGTGTTAGGCCCAGTTAGCAGTTAGTTAAGGTTAGCCGCTAACCCGGAGTCAGGCTGTCAAATTGTGGTAAAAAAAAAGCTTGAGAGGCCACTGTGGTCAAACTGTAATCATTTACAGGTCTAGATCCCAATATTGATAAAAACTAGGTACCCTGATATTCACATGCATAAAATTTGGTAATTTCCAAATTGGTAATTGTGTAAACATGATGTTTAACTAAAGTCTCCATACTTTTATTTTTCAAACATAGGTCCTTTTTACATGTTTTCGGTTAGACGCCGTAACCCTTGAGTTTAAAACACATGATGCTGAATTAAATAGTTGAGTAATAAATAGTTCTTAAATCTGGTAAAAGCTTTTATCTGCAGAAATTGTAGTTTAGTTGTAAACAGCAATTATCTGATATTGTCTTCTGATTCCGCGATTGTTATTCATTGAAATTAAAGAAAAGGGTTAAGGTGATGACTGAGAGATCATTCTCTCACGCTAGGAAAAGAAGCCAATCTAATATTGAATAATTATTGTTTCAGTAGATTTGGGATGATGATTTAGCTACTTTTGCACAAGTGTGGACTAACCAATGTACGAGGTCTCATGATTTCTGCCGAGCTACTAGTAAGTAAAGGTCACCTAGTATCAAGAATATGGAACCCTCTGCCCAGCTGGTATCGATCATCTTTACCGACACAGGCTGACCACACACCCTGCACTCGCCGGTGCACGCCGCCATGATATTTCTAATCGTAGGCTACCCTAGCGTCGGGCAGGCGTGAGGAGGGGGCGAGAGTCAGTTGTTTAGTAGTTTTCAAAACGCTTTGTTTTCGTTGTTTCTATGAGACGTAAATATGTCTTCTTAAGAACTATTATATGCTAACTATATATACATATCTAATAAATAAATATTGTGGGTCAATCTTACACAAATCGACCTGGTCCCACTGTAAGCTCAATAAATCTTGTGTTGTGGGTACTAGGGGACGATAATATATTTAATAGATGTAAATACTTTAATACATAGAAGACATCCATAACTCAGGAACAAATTCGTGATAATCACACAATCACACAAATAAATGCCCTGACTAGGATTTGAACCCTCCTGCTTCGTAGGCAGAGTCACTATTAACTGGGCTAGGAGGCTGTTAAATTACCATTGCCAACCATTACCTCTCCAATTTGCTGGCCCTGAAACCTGAAGAGGGTCTTAAGGGAACGCCACTTTAAGGATGTCTCACGGCAGACAATATGTTAATTGCACAACAGGCCAGGCCAAGCCGAGCCGGGACAATGTATTTTTTAGAAAGAAAGGAAGAGTGGGAAAGTGTGGTGGAGGATTTCGGGGTCACGGATGTGTTCTCGGAAGATTGGCAGAGCGACAAACGCGTAGAGTCGCGGATTGGACTGAGCCCGAGGACATACATTTTTACTTTCTTTACAATGCTTAAAAAATATCTTCAACTCTTTAACTATAAAACTCTCGTGAGACTCGAACATATTAAATAATATTTAAAACGGGTCACTCACGTAATTTAGTCGATTTTCGAGTGGGAGCGGCGCGGGGGGCGACACGGCGGCCGTGTCGCCCCCCGCGCCGCTCCCACCGCCAGCTGCAAGTACCAGGGTGGGTAGCCAAGATGCCAATCGCTCACGCTCAGTCGCTAACGAAACGCAACTGTCATTGTCACACTTATAAGGAAGAGTGATAGAGAGAGGTAGCTACGATACGTTATTAAGCGTGAGCGATTGGCATCTTGGCTACGCACGCTTAGCAGATAGGGCATTAGCCCGCAGTGTACGACTTGCCTCTGTCGCGAGTGGGCGCTCCTGATGAACGAAACATGTCGAGCGAAAATCGACTAAATTTCGTGAGTGACCCGTTTTAAATATTATTTAATATCTTCAACTCTGTAAGAAAAAGTACATTCAATTTGAAAATTTGGGTTAGTAATAGTTTTAAGTATGGGTGTGGTATTTAAATAGTTCTTAGAAACGGGAAAGGGCAATACAATGCTTCATCCGGCAACCATGTAAGGGATGACTCACATTAAAACGGGACGGGACGGGGCGGGATGGGGCGATCAGTCAATTTCTATAGAAAACGTCACGTGACATCCGAGGGCTCCGAGCTATCACGTGATTCTTTCTATAGAAATTGACAGATCGTCCCGTCCCGTGCCGTCCTAGTGTCAGTCATCCTTAATTACTACGTAACCGTAAGAATAGCCATCCCCCCTGCAAAAATTGGTATAATATTTTTGTCTGAGAAATGTCAGAAATCCCTCTTCTCGTTATACGAGTAGCTTGATGCGTAATATGTATAATCTAGTCGTTTAATTTCTTTTTATTGGTTACAGCAAAATTTTCGAACCCGGGTCAGTTCGTAGGAGTTGATATATTCACACACCCAGACTGGAAGAACATACGCACCGATGAGATGTTACTAGGTAAGAAAATATCTATCAACTGTTTTATAAAAATATATATAAGTACTAGCTTTTGCCTGCGATTTCGTCATAAAAGTCGCCCAAGTACTTTGTTATAAATTACGTAATGTAAGGCCGCGTACCGGAAGGCGCAGCGTAGGTAGGCCCCCCACAAGGTGGACTGATGACCTGATGAAGGTCGCAGGAGTCCGCTGGATGCGGGTGGCGCAGGACCGGTCATTGTGGAAATCTTTGGGGGAGGCCTATGTCCAGCAGTGGACGTCTTTCGGCTGAAATGATGATGATGATGATGATGAATGTACTTATAAGCAATCATAATGCCTTCTGTCCAGATATTTGAATTAAGAGAAATAAGGTGAAAATTGGTAGGTACATTCAACCTCCTCATATACTCTAAGGTATCCAGATCAACATACGGGGAATATGTTGATCTGGATACCACAAAGTATAAAACACACACACACACATGAATACATGACATGAATTATTTCCCCTATCTGCCTACATTCGGTTTAATTTGACCTGGCTACTTACTAAATTGCTTTACTCTAATTATTTTTCAGAAATTGAGAAAAAGTGTTTGACGCCGCACAAAATAAAGCAAGCAGTTATAGCAATAATGAGACTTATGAAAAATGCTGGAAAACCAGAGGTTACAGGGGCTATGATAAAAAACTTTCAGGGCGCGTGGGTATTGAAAATGTTTCTATATTAAAGTTTGATCTAATTTAATTATGTTCAACCTAGAACTACAGAAAAGAGCAATAAAACCAATGCAACAGTTCTTGAAAGGGATTGAATTCAGATAGTGTGGGGTAATAAATTTGTGTTGTTTGGATCCTTATTTACTGGACGGAACGGGTGAGATATTGACGGATTAGTAAAAGTGGAATATCAGGTAAATGAAGCACTTCACGCTTTTGTAAGCAGTCAAAACATATCACAAGCAAAGCTGAGCAAGTAATCCGCAAAGGAGTGCATTTTCATATAGTTATTGATGTAGTTACAAAAGGATATGGAATAAAAAACGTGGAGGTAGACAAAACGCTGAGGAAAACGAAAGCGTCACGAATATGAAAGGGTAAAATGTGCAATGAAGTTTGTAGTAAGTAGGATTGAGACAGGATTGTTTGAATGGACACTGGATTGAGTAAAGGTATATTCAATTCAATTCAATTCAATTCATATACGACAATGATATTATATTCTGAGATTATGAGTGGGAGGGCCAGAAACGGAGTGAGTAGCGTGTAAAGAAATATGGACTTCGATCAATTTGACGTATGTCATACGCAATTTATCAAGTTAATTGACAGTTTTATTACGCATGACCAGCCTTTATTGGCAATAATACATGTCATTTCGGCTCATATTTTCGCGCTGTTGGTTTGACATTAAATAAACTATTTTAACCGATAAAATTTTTTTGGCCAATAGAAACTTCATCGTAGCAGGAAAAATACGTATTGGCTTAAGTATGTATATTTCTGAGGAAGGTGATACTTGTCAATGAATTGACTAAAATATGTAAATAATATGTTCAATCTCATCAAAAATACAATTTAAATTTAGCTTATAATTCCCACGTAGGATCTTCATTATAAAAATATAACGAATTTAATAGAACAGTTTTCGGCAATGGACGCAATTGACACCTTATGGTACCAAATCTTGGTAATCTCCTATAGGGATGACTCACACTAGAACGGGACGGGACGGGACGGGGCAGGACAGAACGATTTGTCCGTTTTTATGGAAACGTTACGTCCCATCCGAGGGCTCTGAGCTATCACAAGGGGTATTCTTATTATAGAAATCGACAGATCGTCCCGACCGGCCCCGTCCCGTCTCGTCCCGTTTTAGTATGAATCATCCTTTAAACTAATATAAAAAACGACTAGGTTCGCGGTACCTGTAACTGATGCGCGTGTACTTATGGATTGAAAAGATGAATAGATGTGGAGAGCTAACCTTTGCTATCCCTACTCTAACCGGTACATGATAACTTGATAAGTATTTGAAATAAATGTCAAATGTGAACCCCTGATATTCAAGCTTTAGGTGGTGACAGAGGAATACAGATAAATAAGACTTGCATGGAATAATGGATGAATGGGCAATAATGGAAGAAAAAAACTATATTTTTACTATTGCCTGCCTTATTAGCATATGTGTTTACTTCCATTTTTACAAATTGTTACCTGTTTTAGGCCAAGAAATGTCATTATCTATCTGATGATGCTGAATCAATATACCACGCACATAGGCTGCGGGTTGTCGCATTATTTAGAATACAAATGGTTACCGGATACGAAGAAACATGATGTTTCTGTAAGTTATTTCAACTAGTAACTATACAGTGAACAAGTACAGTGGTTACCACTACACCTATTAATTTTAAAAGATAGTAGACCAAAATAATGGACATAAATCATTAACATACCAAACAAAAATTTCAGTCCTATCAATTGAATAAGTCAATAGTTTAAATTGTAGTGCATAAACGGTCCAGTGGATTAAACTATAAGGAGGAAAGTCACACATTTTTGCGAATAACTTCAGTCTGACCTATCAACAATACCGACTGCATGCTTGTGCAAATATATAATCCACTTCTTTCTGACAGACCATAAAATGTATTATATTGTTACAAATGTCAAATTATTATAGTTTCCTACTACCTCTGAAATTGTACCAGTGAATGATAGGCAAATACACTTTCCCGCCATCTGGCCTCCATAATAGTATTTGAATCAAAATAATTAAATACAAACACGCAATATCAATATTTTAATCCATTATCTAACAGTTTTAATAATAAACTCATAATTACGGTCATGGTCTTGACTTTCACGATTCAAGTTCTTAACAGACATGCAAAAACACCTACTTAGTTACGGAAAGTGTCCCTAAAACAGTAAATTTTTTATTGAATCGACGGAAGTTTTTGAACACAATTCGTAAATTGAGTCTACTTTTGAATATATGAATATATCCATTTTTTTTAATAAGCTGCAAAAAATCATCCACTGGGTCAGTGTCATCCACTGGGCCGTTTGCCTTATACGAGTATGAGCTTTATTAATAACCTTCGGATTTTAGAACAAAACCTCAGGTTTTCTTTCTAACGTTTTCGGTCCGCTTTGTCATCTCATCTAAGATTTGGCGTAGGTGTTTGTTTTATGAAAGCAACTGCCAGACCTTCCAACTCAGTGGGTAAACTAGGCCTACTGCCATCTGAGCTTATAACCCAGAGGGTTTGTAAAACTAGACCTAGAACAATACTTCAGGTATCGGCAGTAATCCGCGAAAGTAAATAAGGACAGCAGTATCACCTTCGTAAGCTGCCGTCATATCCCAAAGGTTCCTCCTAAAGCTCACGGGTAATGTTTCAGATTCTACAGCTGGTTTGTAATCTGTCAGCACAGCCTATCATCGGGAATGAAATTTACGACACCAACCGACCGCCGGATTTTTTTCGGACCACATTTCCACCAACGCCAAATGGCTTGAGAGACCTGACAAATAACAACAATGGACCTGGCATTTTGATCATGCCTATTATAACCGTCGAAGATGTCCCAGTGACGGCTTTGAAGAAACATGAGTATGAATTTGTTTTGATTTTTAAGCAGAATCTTCGTGGTACAGTCAGCCACACAGCTAACAATACACATCAAAGTGCCAAAAACATGTATACACGACCTTAATGCTCAGACCATAAAGTCCTGTATACATATTTTTTTCACTTTGGGTGTATTGTTAGCTGTGTGGCTGACTGTACCATAAATCTTAGTAATAAATGAAAAGTGGGCATAATTACGGCATCGGGTGAAACTAGAACTTGCGACTCGCTAGACACTTATCGCTCTAACAAATCTACGAATAACCCCGAAGGAAGATCAGCGCTGGCCAGGGTGCGTAGCCAAGATGCCAATCGCTCACGTTCAGTCGCTAACGAAACGCAACTGTCATTGCCAATTTGCCACACTAATAAGGAAGAGTGATAGAGAGAGGTAGCTACGAAACGGTATTAAGCGTAAGAGATTGGCATCTTGGCTACGTACGCTGTTGGCTGGTATCATGCTGAAGAACCTTTTCATGGCTCAGGATTACCTCACTTTTATTTCTGTTTAGTGTGTTTTTGTAGAAAAAAAGGATTTTCTTTCGTTCTTTCAAATCACATACATTATATAAAAAAACCCGGCGAAGTACGAGTCGGACTCGCGCACGTAGGGTTCCGTACCATTATCTATAAAAACAACAAAAAAATCACGTTTGTTGTATGGGAGCCCCCTTAATTTTTTTTCCTTTTTAGTATTTGTTACTGTTTAACTATAACGGTTCATGAGATACAACCTGAATAGGGTCTCGTTTTTACCTTTCGGGTACGGAAACCTAAAAAGGACTACTTTTCGCCACCAGATAGATTCATTTACCCCTGGGGCCTTACCATGACGTCTTAATGCGTCAGTTGACGACCTAAACTGAGTCGCTTCCATACAACTGAGGCTAAACTGAATCTAAACTGAATCGCGTTAAGACGTCATGGTAAGGTAAGGCCCTTGTTCTGCACTAATTCATAGTCATTTTCGTGCTATTATGGAAGCCGATTGTTGGGCTGTAAGCCACAATGTTTGTTCGTTTCATAGCATGATCCTAAAGACCACTTTAACGGTAGGTTACCAAAACATATATCAGAACATTTGTTTATTCTTTCTTGTAGAAAGTAAGATTGATTCACACTGTCGATTTAGGCTACCCCGTAAAGATGATTGTGTGTTTGTTTCAATAAATACATAAGAAAATTGATTATTTAATTTAAACTTTCGTGAGACATATTGATATTAAATTGCAACGGTTAACACCACCCACCACCACCACCACCCTCTGCCACCGGCTTGGAAACCAGTGCTTCCTAGAGGGAACGTGAATGTGTTTGGTGACGATTTAGTGGACACGGTTAGTTCGGTGTGCTTGTCGTTGATCCCGTCAGACGATCCGACAATTCAGACTCCCGCTACAACGGCGCCGGATTGCGCGGATCACCCCGCTCCCGCTTCGTCGCGCGCGAGCCGATACCTACGGCGGACTGGGGCAGTGATGTCCTAGCCGCGAAGGTGATAACACCACTCTGTCTGTCCGACGAGGTCTGCCCGACGCAGACGAAACATGTCACGCCTATTGTGATAAAAATACGTGAGTGTTAACCGTTGCAATTTAATATAAAATTGATTATTTATTTATATTTAGGTACTATTACCGCCAACGTGGCGAAGGTGATGTTTGTTTTCTCAATCGTTATTTTCATATATATTGATTCTGCTTTATCTTCATTTCAGCCTCGATAAATCCAAAGGTAACCAGCAACCGGGACCACCGAACGTAAGTTTTAACTTTTAATTGAATTTTTAAGTGAAAAATTTCGTTTAGAGTGCAATTTATGTAACCGTCTAGATCAGTGTGTGGATTTTTGAACTGACATATTGATTAGTGAATTCTTATCCCTACCCCATTATATTCTTAAGTTTTACTCGTAGTTCTAGTTTTATTTAAGGTACCTAAGTTTATTAATAGAATTTAGTTTTCAATTTATTTTATGCTATTGGGTGTTTTATGTTCTTTTTCTACTCCAGCACTTCTATCTGTCAATTAGATGACTGACGGCGATATAAAAAAAAATACATTATAACGTTGTCTATGGTTTTCCATATCAACACTGCGCCTATGAATTTTCAAACAATATATTATATATTAGCACTGCTGATTTTTTTTAATTTCTTTTGGCCTTACGACATGTTCCACATTCTGCCACTTTTCGAGATTTAGCTTTTTTCCAGTAGAAAAACTAGCGTATGCAACAGCGTAATGCTCTCGAGTCTATTGTTACAAAAATCGACTTTGTCTCATTTTGTAACGGCGACCCTCGAGTTTTAAGAACCCTTATTATATCACTGTTGCATAAACTACTGTTAATAATAATGATAATAAATAAAGAGAGTCTCTCTTCTTCTTAGTCATGCAATCTTGGCAGATTGGTGATGCAACGCCATGTAACTCTTTGGTTGAAGGGAGTGAAAGTGCTCTCTCTCGCGTTTGTGGATTTTGAAAAAGCTTTCGATTCTATCGAGACCTGGTTTGTATTGGAGTCTCTACAGCGGTGCCAATCGATATATCCAGGTGTTGAGATCTTTCTATGAAGCCGCAACTATGACCGTCCAAGTACAGAACCAACAGACCCAACCTATCCCATTACATTGAGGTGTGAGGCAAGGGGACGTGATTTCCCCCAAATTGTTCTCAAATGCACTTGAGGATATGTTAAAGACTCTGCACTGGAACGGACGTGGCATAAATATGAACGGCGAACGCATCTCACACCTAAGATTTGCAGATGATATCGTCTTAGTGGCTGAAATCGCTCAAGACATGCAGCCCATGCTGGACAGCCTGGCTGATTGTTCAGCATGCATTAGCCTCCGGATGAACATAGAAATACTATAATTATCTACAACCGTCATGTCCCCGGAGCCGATTGCAATTATTGGTGTCCCTCTTGAAGTTGTCAACAAATACATATACATAGGACAAGCACTGCAACTAGGCAAGAACAGCTTTGAGAGGAAAACCAGTAGAATGCTACTAGGCTGGGCAGCATTCCGAAAGTTTCGTTAAGTATTCTCATCGCAAATACCCTATACACAACCCCATACAGGGTAATATGCCTAAAAACGAAAGTTTTTATAAAATGTGTTCTACCAGTAATGACATACAGAGCCGAGACATGGACACTAACAGTCCGGTTGGTTCACTGATTTAAAGTCGCTCAGCGAGCTAGAGTGAGCCTTGCTTGTGTCTCTCTTAGAGACTGGACCCGGAATGATGTGATCCGACAGAGAACTAAAGTCACAAATAGTTCAAAGGACTAGCAAGCTGAAGTGTCAGTGAGCCGGTCACATCTGTCTCAGAACCGACGACCGCTGGGGTAAGCGTGTTCTAGGGTGGAGACCACGGCTTGGTAAGAGTAATGTAGGATGCCTTCCAGCTACGGTTAGCGATGACTTGCGAAAAGTGGCTGCAAGCGGTTGCAAGAAAAAATCTCAAAACAGTGCGTGCGCAACAGATGCGTGCTATAGGAGAGACCTATGTCCAGCTGTGGACGGATGTAGGCAGATGATGATGATGATGTATTTCTCTATATGGGTATATATATCGTTGTCTAGTAAGTACCCAAAGTGCAAGCTTTGCTTAGTTTGGGACTAGGTGTAGGATATGTGTCATATTGTCCCCAAATATTTATTTATTTATGTATATATCTAGACTTTAGAACAATTATTTCGTTCTCAGTGTTAAATTTTCCTTCTTTCTTTTCGTCCCTTGTTATTATTGCATGTTGTGACGTTGTAGTGGAGTTAAGTTACATTTGTGTTGTTACTCTTTGATAAAAAAATTGTAACTACAAACAAAAACTACCAAAAATTTCAAAGTAGGTAATTGTCCAATGTTATTTCAGAGTCTACGGTCAGCAAGAAAAAGCAGTATTTTCTCAAGAGCACCCATATTTAATCTTTCGGGAATAAATCATAACAACACAAGTAATGCAACCCTTCAAGACAAAGTCTTTTTGAAAAATAAAATAAAGACGATTCTGGCACAAGTACCCAGAAAAGATATTCCCCGATTAAGAGAATTATTAAAAGATATTGTAAAGAAACATAAATCAGAAGAAAACCATGTATCTACATTGGGACCAGTAGAAGTGCTGGAAACTGCAGTTTCCGAAACAAAAGGTCTTATTTCCAGCAAGCCAAAAAATGATCCACCCAATATTATAAATGATAAAGCTGGTGATGAATCATTAAGACTCAGAAATCGTCAATCCAAATTTGTGAATCGAGAACGTTTCATTGGTGATGTAAGAAACTATAATTATAATCAAAATATTAAAGATGGAAATATAATCCCAAGAAAACAGTCACAATTCGATATACCTTTAATTCGGAAAGTTAAACCAATAGGGTACGGTACAACTAAAAAATCTGTTAATCAATCAAATAATGATATAACATTGGTCGATGACTACAGAAAAACGCAAGAAAATAATTATAACGCTAAAAATGATAAAATAGTTATTGACAGCATTCCAGATAAAAGTAAATTTGAAAATAATGGTGAAAGTCTACCAATCCACAATGACGAAGAAAATAAAATTAATGATCATCAATCAATACCACCTATGAACATGGATCATTTAAAATTAAAGAGAAGATTATATTTAGAAAACGAAATTACTAAATTGAAAAGAAAACTGAAAAATCTACGTCAGTATATAACTGATAATGAAGTAAGTACCTATATATTACTAAGAATAATTTAGGTTTAGCCATCTAGAACCAGTTTGAGTAGATACTAAAGGCCTATTGTCTAAAGGTTTATTTTATTAGGAAAACACAATATATGAGAAAACACAGTAGAGAAAAATGTTACAATAAATAATATTACATTCTTGGCGAGGGGCGGAAAAAAGGGACTGACTGACGAGGTGGTTGCAGGGGCAAGACTTGGCGAGGCCCGGCATAGCTGAGCTCAGGCAATCCCTGTTTCCAATGAGGCAGATATAGTGTTTTTTACAAACATGCGCGGTGCCCGGGGTCACCGGGCAGACGCGGTATGTGGAGCGGCAATAAATAGCCTCGGCTAAAATGGGTTACTTTATGCCCTTGATATACAATCTACTATTCTACTCCTGCACTTCCATCTGTCAATTAGATGACTGATATTAAAAATGTATACTTTATAACGTTTTCTATGGTAGTCCAAAAGAAACATGGATGTTGGTACAGTATATTAACACTGTTTTTTTTTCTATAGTGGTTATATTTTTGCTGTTGTAAAAAGCAGTGTATGCAACAGCTCATAATTGGTTCTTAGAATTCTCGGATCTATTATTACCCGTGAATTTCAAGGACCCTTATTATATCACTGTTGCAGAAACTATTATTGTTGAAGTTGGACTGCACGATGCAAGTATAGGTATAGTCTGACAAGCCAAGGCTGCAGTAGATTTCGTTTTTAAATTATATGCGTCCCTTTTTTTCGGTATGAAAAAAATAGGGAGGCATATAAATTAAAAAAAAGTTCTACTGCAGCCTTGGTTTGTCAGACTATAGGTACTCTGTTAAGGATGACTCACACTAGGACGAACTTTTAGTTTCTATCGAAAACGACATGTGACCTTCAAGGGCTCCGAACTCGTGATTCTTAAATTTCAATAGAAAATTGGCAGATCCCGCCCCGTCCCGTGTCGTGTGAGTCATCCTTTAAACCAAAAATCTTGTTTAACTTACCTATTTTGTCCCAGGAGAATGCCCGTATCCGGCCTCAGGAGGCGTCACACAGCGGACATCGCACTACGAAATTCGATGAGAAAAGAAATTTCTACATGCCGGATAGAGCACACCCTCTGCATGAGTTTAAATAGAAAGTTGTTGGTATTCTTTTAATTAAAATTCATGCGAAGGTTGTTCCGTATCCACACGATGTCCAAAGAATTCAAGATTTCTTATAGACTCCAGCTGTGTGGATTTCGAAATGACTTTTTAGATGTCACACTATTGTTATTATTAGATTTCTTGTAAACAATATTAGATAAGTTTCTTTTACGTATAGAAGTTTGATTTTTACTTCATGATAGAGAAAAGTAAAATAGGTATATTTTAATTTCAATTTAATTTAAACGCAAGGATTCCAGAGATAAAAGATCTGAAATTCTAAATACACAGACGGACATATGGATCGCTTAGAGATGAAGTGATCAGCGGAACCCTTACAAGACTTTGGGTTTTGTATTATCCTTTTGACGTACAGAATTCTGAAAATGTTTGTACATTCAAGTACAAAAATATGTTTTGAATAAATCGTTTCATAAATATGGTACTTCGGAATAATATGCTATGGGACATATTTGCGATGTGTAGGTACCCATAATTATACATTTCACTGTACATACGTTCATAAAAAAGAACAATGATTCGCCCACAATTTTTTAATACAATTATCGTATAGTATTTGTACTAGAATTCTAGCGTATAAGTATATACTTCATTATGTACTTGTAGTTTACACCACAATAAACTCGTTGTTGATTCGTGTCTTAGTAATAAATAAATAAATTGTGATGTTCATAACTTTTATTAAATCGTTATTTCTCTAGATGTATGTATAAAACATTTGAAGTGCATTTTTAAATCCAAAAAGATTACAAGTGGTAAAATATAAAATTACAAAAACACCGTAATTATTTTATTAAAAAGAATAAATAAATTACACGACGAATAATAACAAGGAAATAATATCAACACAAGATTTCATTGATACCTACTAACAATAAGTTATAAAATTATCAAAATACTTAACTTCAAGAAATGAATAAGATCAAATCCAACCATTTTTTTACACAAACACACAATAAATTACTTTCACGCATCCCATTATACTTAAAATCTAATAAACCATTCGTAACTAATACAATAAAGTATTGGTAAATAAAGATAATAAATTAATACAATTACTCATCCATAACCAAGTTTTTAACAGTTTAAAAACAAATAATATAAAATAATTTCCTATAGGTAGTGTATTCCGTGTTAGAAATTAAAGTATGTAAACAAAGAAAGACTTGGCAACAAACAAGCATGCAGTCTGCCTGACGGTAAGCGAATACCGTAGCCTATACATACACTATTTTTAAAAACCCTTTTACTGTCAATACAATACAGGGAGTAAAACCACAGTTCACAGTCGAACCGTTCAGATGAATACGATTTACCAAAGGTACTAGATACCCATAGGTATGGTATAACCGATAAAATCAAGAAATGTAAACGAAAGTGTAACCGCGTGAATATACAGGATGTTGAATACATGAGAAATTATTTACAAATTAATCCATAAAACTCCAAGTTATGGATTTAGGGCATCAAATATAGGCGAAAAACATTTGGGTACATATTTATGTTGTTCATAATAATTATGAACTTAAGTGGTTCTTTCACCTAATAGTCCACTTAGTCTAGTATATTTTAATTCCATAAAACTCTCAAGAGTCTATACACCCTGGCGGGTGCTGCCTCTGCGTGCGTCCCATGACTCGGGCATGTGCAACATCCGCTCGGTGTACCCCTTACATTTCATTAAATTGTCAAAATACTATGCGTGTTGGTTTCGGCTCCGCGTACGCCTCCCAAAGGTCCAGAATACCATTGTTCCGTGATGGGAAAGGCATGTAAGTGGTACCATTATTCTGCTCAGGTTTACGATAAAAATGATAATCGTTTTTAGGAAAAGATACGTCTCTGTCGCTAGGAAATAAGCTGTTAATGCCGTAAAAATTCATTTACAAATAAATTAAATTTATCAACAAGCAAACAAAAGGTACATATTAGTAAGAAACAAAGAGTAGATATGGGAACTTATTAATCGCAAGAGTACTCTTTCGGTTTTCGGCATTTTGTCAGATATTTATTCATTATACAATACTTCAGGATCTTATGAAAACAACCAAAAATATTTAATGATAAGCTAACAAAAATCAAATCATACTTGTGTGGAGATTTCAATACAGTCTGTAATATAACACAGTTCTCTTATCCATTCAACAATAGAACTTATCATTGGCATCATCTGCGAAGTCTATTAAGATTACTTATCAAATCTGAAGAGAACGTCAAAGGGACCACGAACATGGTTAATCGAAATATTCGTTATCGTCTCCTCTATCGTTGCATTGGAACAAAAGGGGACGACGAAAGTCGTGGCTCTCTAGAGTTAATACCGATTGTTTCAAATTTCGAGGCTGTACAAACAAGAAGTTTGTCGTTGGCGAAACTGCTCCTTACCGTTTAGAAAGGATGGCATAATGCTTAAGGGACTAACAACTAATTCATATTTTTAATCAGTTAAAAAAACTTTAATATTTCAAACACCCTAAACGGAGTCGATTTTATTTTAATGAAATCGGCATGATACGAAGTATTTGCAATAATTAGTCATAATTCAATTAATGTCCTTTTTTAATTTTATAAAATTTCATTTATTTATTTATTTATTTAGACCGCTTCAGAGTCACATTTCTCAAATCGTCCACGGTTTTTTTTAATTCTAATAGTTTTCGAGTTTTCTTTCTAAAACCAGGGCGGCCAGTGATAGCGCGATCTCGTTTACTCCGATACAAATAGACAGTGTGCGATGACTTGGCTGTTGTCAGCCCCTCAAGAAATTTCGGCCTGTGTTGCCGAGATCCGGTGGCCTAGTGTTTTTGGCGTCTGTCGCGAACGCAAAACACGCAGAGTTGATCCTTGCCCTAGGCACTGGGGGCCTTGGTCACTTTATCTTTCATATATGATATCCATTTAAAATTATATATTATCGTAGTTTGGTTTTGTCACTATCAAATTTTTAAGTAAATTAAATGTTTCAAGGTTGAATACACCATTTCTCCAAGTCAAGAGTAAACCTAAATGTAAAAAAGAATTCCAAAATTTAAATTATTAAAAATAGACGCGGCATTACAGTCTTTTTACACTACGGCAGCAAACGATTTTTCCGGATAAAAACGGTCTTTGTAGCTCATGGACGTGCAACTTCAGGAGTGTGCGTGTTTTAGATTTTCTAACTTCATTTAGCACTTGAAGAGCGTCCTTGTACTCGCGTCGCTTTCAGTGTCTGAAAAAAAATAAACGGAAAACATGAATCAGCAGCCCCCAAATATCACGAAATATCGTTTTCCGATTTTAAAAATCTTTAATTTTATAAAATTTGTATGTGCCACGGGATATATCTTCGGATGTGCGCGGGGATATTGTGAGTGTCGTGTGTTGGACTATTGACAATAATTAACATATGTTTTGTGGGTAGTTTAAAAATTGTGTGTTTACCCCAAATTTCTACATAGACTTTTCGTTGGGTAGTTACACAAATCTCTGTTTTGACATTTTGCTGGGACATCAGTCAGCCGCGACCATGACCAGTGAAACCTGTGTCGAAACGTCGGTACATAAGGTAAACAAATTAATTCGCGTTAGACCCGTTTAATAATTATGTTAAAATATGTGTTTAAATCGCGAAAGTTTTAAATGTTATAATTTGTATGTGTATCAAAATATCGAATCTTATTATCCCGACCGAAATTATTATTAGGTCACGACCCATGAAAGTACAAATATTTAAAATACCGATTCCGAGTTATTATATTCGGAATATTAATAAAAATCGGTTTGTTGTTTCGCGGAATGTGTTACGTCGGGATTTGAAAAATCGTAGCTATAAACTTTGGGATTACAAAAATCGAAGAAATTGCGGAAATTACTTATGCGTGCATTTTTTTAGGCATTTTTAATGTTGAAAGGCGTTCATATTTCTGGTTTGCTAACAATCTCTGGAAACTTATTACAATTATATATATCGTTTTTATTGAGTACCTATTTTAGAGTGCGATGGCAGTTCAACCTACCTAGTTCTAAAGTTGTTTGATCTCTTTTTAGTTCGCTCATAGTAAAACCCATGATAATCCCATGTTAAACGTACCTAGTTCTTCAGTTTCCTGGCAGTGACGAGTTTGTTAATATCATGGTAGGCGGCGATCATGGTGTGCTGCGGGGTATTGATCGCGCAACCGGGATGCGCGCGCGCACAATCGGCGCCTTCCTGGCCGCGGCGCGCCGCGCGCATGTATCGGAAGAAGCGCAGGATTTCTGGATTGTCGGACACTGGGCGGCGGAGCTCGTTGAGTTCCCTGTAAAGTAAAAAAGGTTAATTATTTTAATATCATAAATATGCTCTGGTTAGCCAGCACGCCTACCAGGAACATCGAAAATTGGCATTGTAGGAAAACTTACTTATCACTCTAATATGCAAGTGTGACAGAGATGGACATTTAAATTCGCAATCGTTCGATTTTCATGGCACTAGCCCAGCTCTGTCAGTAGAAAACTGCGCAAAATTCAAATTTTGACTGGGAAGGGCTGTCCGGCCCATTTAAATTATGAAATCCGGCTGGTCAGAGTATATTATATTGCAGAGTATATATAAGTCAAAGCTGGCTGGTCACTTGCAGGCGTTCTTGGTAGGTTTGTGTTAAAAAGTTACATTTGAAAACTAAGGGTATTGGCGTGGCCGTATTTGGTCTGAAGTATTGCCGCTAGAAACGTCAATATTAATGCAAAATTGACTGATATCAACGCTGCTAAAAATATCCAGGAGATTTCCTCCTCGATATTTTTAAATAATAAGTTTCAAAACTATCAAATGATATTTCGTAAATAAGTTCCGAAAAAGTCATTGGAACGAGCCGGGGTTTGAATAACTGTTTGCCAACAAATAAAGACAAAGTGAACAGCTTGTGGACAATAGTCATGACCCAAACACAAAATCGCAAAAATGTATCATTAGTATGAAAAATAAAATGAAATGGGAAACTTTAAATATTACATTCCCTTTCTTTAAAATTGCATGTCTGATTGGATCTGAATAGATTATAATCATATTCTCACCGACACCTAGACAACACTGGTCTAGACGTCGTTATTGCTTAAAAGATATCTAAAACATCTGACGTTTTTGAATCCTTTATATTTGTCGTATTATTGCATTGGTCGTAAAGAAAGAGGGTTTCTTGGATGATACTATTATCCTGCTAGTTTAAAATGGTCGGAGTGTCACTGTGGTTACCACGTTCAAACAAGTTTTTAAGCGCGAAAGTGGCGCCTAGTCACGAGTCACGACTATCGTCGATAAAATGGCAACTATTTAGTCGTAATACAACGGGTAAACTAGGCCTTATTGGGATTATTCCGGTTCCCTCACGATGTTTTCCTTCGACGAAAAGCGATTGGTAAATATCAAATGATATTTCGTACATAAGTTCCGAAAAAGTCATTGGAACGAGCCGGGGTTTGAACCCGCGACCTCCGTATTGAAAGTCGCACGCTTCTCCTATCCTGCTGATCAGCTCTGAAGTTCTGATGTCCCAGCGGCTACCCACTACTTCATCTTCAGCGTCCGCGTGACGCAGGGAAGTGCCCACTAAGAAAGTCTTGTTTGTTTGTTTTATTTCGTTTTCTTTTCATCTCTACTAATACTCAGCTCAGCAATTTAACAACCTACGGCCTAGCTGGCTCTATTTTCTCTATTATTTTAGTTTATAATGTCTAAATGTCAATTATAAATTGTAAAATTGATTTTATAGTTTATTTTCTCTCCTGATCTACTAGTTTCTACCTATGCTGACGCTAAACATCACGATAACGCCAATTTCTTACCGAAGGGAAACGAGATATACCAATTAAAAATGAAGGATCGAAATATATAGTCATCTCGGTTACAAGACGTTGATTAATTGGTAATGCGATCGTAGCTCCGAGTCCGCGGTTCAAGCCTCATTAATTAAATTAATTTATTTCATATTTGTTATCAGTGTTTACCTGAAGTCAGGCACTTTATATGGCTTTAAAATGATATCTCAATTTTAACTGCAAACTGAGCCAACACGAAACTGCTTTAGAGCGAATGTTGAAACTGCATATCTTAGGTTTATTTGTTATGTTGCAGTTTTATTTTATAAGTTGACGGGTCCACTGAAAATTAAATAATATTTAAAACGGGTCACTCACGTAATTTAGTCCCCCGACCCGTTTTAAATATTATTTAATATGTTCGAGTCTCACGAGAGTTTTATAGTTAAAATCCACTGAAAATTAGCGTTGTTGCATTACCGTGCTTTGACACATGCTGAGTAGAATCATTGTTAGGGCAACAAATTGACTATTTTAAATAAATAAATATTTGCGGGACAATCTTACACAAATCGACCTAGTCCCACGGTAAACCCAAGAAGGGCTTGTGTTGTTGGTACTAGACGACGATATATATAATAGATAGATATATATATATATATACACATTCATAGGACAGAAAGAATGCATACGTAGTTTATGTGACGTAAATAGAATGACATCTTGTAAACCACTATTTCAGTCGTTAAGTCTTTTAAGTGTACCCTCTTTGTACATCTTCGAAATATCCGTTTTTGTTCGAACTCATATGGATTTCTTCTGTACGAAAGACCAGATATGTCACTTTAACACAAGGTACCTAAACCGATTCTACTGTCCAAGAATAAAAACGGAATTGTGTCGTCGAAATTGCTATGCAATGGCTATACGCATATATAATAAGCTACCATCAAACATTAAAGAAAGGCCATTAAATCAATTTAAATTGAACTTTTTAATTGGTTAAAGGAAAAGACATTTTATTCAATAAAGGAATTTTTAGATTACTGACTCTTGACATATTTACTGTGAAAAATTTAATATTTGGGATATTTTGACATATGCATTTTATTTATTTATTGTAGAACTTAAGTGGCGGACATAAATAATTTAATTAAATGAAAATGTAATTAGGTATAAGTGTAAATAGAGTTTTCTAATCGTATTGCATGCCATTGCCATTAGACAAGTTTTTGCACGGAAACAATTTAGATATAGGTCTTCATTTGCATGCCATTAGTGGCTAAACATGCATTGTTACATAATTATAATGTACCATCTTTTGTGTACCATGTTTGTGCAATAAATTATTTCATTTCATATAAATACTTAAATACATAGAATACATCCATAACTTAAGAACAAGTATTCCTGATAAACACACAAATTAATGCCCTGACCAGGATTCGAACCCGGCACCTCCTGCTTCGAAGGCAGCGTCACTGCCATATAGGCTAGGAGGCCGTTATTTTATGTTTAGCTATAAGACTGTTGTGTTGTTCCAAATAAAGACATTTTCATTTCGTTTAATTTCATATTGGCTGGTCTCTCACTAAGTATAGCCGTCCATATACGTGGCTTTACTCGCGTACATGAGGCATATCAGCTGCTCCCTACAGGAATCTAACATCACATCGCTTAGTCTAAGATCATTGAAGTAATTCTTACCTGCTTAACTGAGCCGAGACGAGGTTGCTATACGGCGCATATTTGGATGGACTGGCATACATGAGGCAGATCAGCTGCTCCCTACAGGAATCTAACTTCACATCGCTTAGTATAAGATCAATGAAGTAATTCTTACCTGCTTAACTGAGCCGAGATGAGGTTGCTATACGGAGCATATTTGGCAGGACTGGCATAGATGAGGCAGATCAGCTGCTCCCAACAGGAATCTAACTTCACATCGCTTAGTCGTAGATCAATCAAGTCGTTCTTACCTGCTTAACTGAGCCGAGATGAGGTTTTTATACGGAGCATATTTGGCAGGACTGGCATAGATGAGGCAGATCAGCTGCTCCCAACAGGAATCTAACTTCACATCGCTTAGTCGTAGATCAATCAAGTCGTTCTTACCTGCTTAACTGAGCCGAGACGAGGTTGCTATACGGAGCATATTTGGCCGGACTGGCATACATGAGGCAGATCAGCTGCTCCTTACAAGACTCTAACTTCACATCGCTTAGTCGTAGATCAATCAAGTCGTTCTTACCTGCTTAACTGAGCCGAGACGAGGTTGCTATACGGAGCATATTTGGCTGGGCTGGCGTACATGAGGCAGATCAGCTGCTCCCTACAGGAATCTAACATCACATCGCTTGGTCGTAGTTCAATCAAGTCGTTCTTACCTGCTTAACTGAGCCGAGACGAGGTTGCTATACGGAGCATATTTGGCTGGGCTGGCGTACATGAGGCAGATCAGCTGCTCCCTACAAGACTCTAACTTCACATCGCTTAGGCTCTGGCCGCCGACCTGCGCGCCGGTGTCTACTGTGTTTTCTGATGGGGCTAAACCTGAAAGAGAGAATGGTAATTTATTATGGTTAAATAATTTCAGCATCAAAACTTAATAATTGATAGCGTTTTGTTTTTAAAAGTAGAAGTATTAACAACTTATTATTGGCAAACTAATTTTGACACAGAATTGTATTCGCATGGAGACGAATTTTGAAAAACATACTTAAGGATGACCGGGCCGGGCCGATCTATCAGTTTCTATAGAAAAGTCACGTAACCTCCGACATGATTCCTTCTATAGACATTAACAGATCGTTCCGTCCCGCCCCGATATAGCGTTATAGTCCCTTATTCTAACTGATGAACACGTGTAATCGTGGGGTTTTATTAAAATGTATCTCCCTATGCCATGTTCACGAGAATACTGAAGTCTGCAGATAGGTCGACACTTAAGGGAAGCCATAACGATCTACCATCTTTCTTGTCAAAATATTGGGAGATCAATTTTATATACCTACTTTATAAATTATAGTTTAAATATTTTATAGTTCGCCTTTTGTTCGTTCAGGATCTTATGCACATGAAATGTATAGAGCCTGTGCGAAAAGAAAAGTGTCGTGGTTTGTATGGGAGCTAATATAAACTCATTCATTTGTCTTCTTGCATTCTTTTAAGTTCCAATTGCTAAACCAATTTGACCTTTCTGTCTCTTGTAACACAAGTCAAATTCCCATGACATTTTACATGAATTACGAGTTGCTTATTATAATTCCACTTGTTTATCCTATGATGTATCATAACATAAAATAACATGTTATTGTGAACAATAACATGTTATTTTCCGCAATTCGAGATCAAAGCCAGTTGTTTCGATTTTCTGGTTGTTCACTCAATTGCGGTTACTTGTTAGTTTCAGCGAAATTAGTTAATTTAGGTAATTATAATAATAATTATACAGTAGATACGTTTATTTTACCAACGCGTTATTTTAATAAGTGCTATGAGTTTGGTCCGAAAAAGGAAAACATTATATTGGGAAAAATTACACTCAGTATACTTTATTTTTATTTTTACTTTAAGTAGATTCCAGATTTTTCATTGGTGTAAGCCAGATTGACAAGCCAGAAAAGAGGGAGTTAAAAGTGGATTGGCGCTGGTAGTCGCCGGACGCAGCGGGCTGTCGTGCGCAGCGTGCGCAGAGCAATCGCCGCGAGCGCATCTCACTCATGATTATGGGACGCCGACTGGTCCGAAACATGTCGAGCTATTTTCGACTTCATTGACGCGAGTAAACTATAAGTATATTCATATGTCTAATACCCACGGAAGTTTTCTAAAGTGTTTATCTTATATGTACTACGAGCCCTTTTCTAGCTATTTTAAGGCATTTGAATGTTTAATAATCAAAGTACTTCGTAAGACAAACATTTAATGTCATTTTTAATGTGAGCTTTGCGAGGAAAAACGAATTGGAGCAATACTGTGTATTGGAATATTACACAGTATTGCTCCAATTCGTTTTTCCGATAGAGATAAATTGGCTTGTATTACGACGAAGTTTACGTTTACCTAATGAGATCCGTGATGTTTTGCGCGAAGTTTGGTATTAAATTAAGTTATATTAGTGGAATAAACAGTTACCTACTGTGTAATTCTGTTAATACTGGAGTAAGGCATAACATCAGGCCCGGTACTGGTTTTCTTCACAAGAAGAATCCATTAAATTTTTTTTATACCATGACGGTGGCAAACAAGCATACGGCCTGATGGGAAAGCGTTCACCATAGCCTATGGACACGTGCAACTCCAGAGGGGTCACATGCGCGTTGCCGACCCATTAAAATCTTGTATACTCCTTTAGTGAAGAACCCCATATTGTAATCTTTCGGTAAAACCTCGGCAGAGAGCTCATTGTATAGCCGGAGCGTCCGCGGGAGGAAATTCCTCTGAAACCGCACAGTGCGCGACCATTTTGGTTGCAAGGTGTGTGAATGAGCGCCCTGTCGATGGCGTCAGCGGATGTGACTGTGAATAGGCGCTTTTCTAAAATAGCTACTTAAATTAAATTTTGTTCCGACTCAGAATCACATGCTTTTTCGATCCTACACGGAGAAAAAAAGTGTCGGGAATTTAGTTTTCTAATCCGTTACCATTTTTTAAACACTTTGTACGGCGGTTACAAAATGGAGAGTATGTAAAATGTCTGAAAAATGTTGGTAATTTTTATTCTCCTGCTTTTTTCAACAAGATCGAAAGGACTCGTGACTCTGAGTAGAAAAAATATTAAATTTATATACTTTTATGTTAGAAAAAAAAAATATTGAATTTTCACGCTGAAATGCTCAAATTTAATATAGTACGTACCAGAACCGGAAATTCCCGGTTTTCTCCATAAACACTCCGTACCGGGAGCATCCCCTAGTCTATCACGCACACACACAGTTTTACTAAACCTACCAAGTCTCGCGAAGATTCCATCAAGCCTGGACAGCAGAGGAGAGTAGAACGGATCGTAGTTGCTCAAGATCATTGAAGAGGCTGGAATTTTCTGGAACACCTGCGACATAAAACAATGAACATGAGTTTAAGACTATATCTTTGAATAGATGATGAAATAATTGTAAGCCATGATTGAACCATTTTTTCTCAAACTTGTCCCCCCCCCACTTTTTTTTAAATGGGATTTTTTTATATGATTTCTACATTTCGTGAGCTCTTTCGATCCTCATAGGACAAAAAAAGTGTTCCGAGATATTTTCCCATTTCATAGACTTTGTGGACATTGTGGCGGTAATGGAATGGAAATTTAAAAAAATGCATGGAATTTTTTTTAATTTTTTTTTTCCTCCCGGGATCGAAACAGCTCGCAGTTCTGAGTAGAAATCACATAAATTACCCATGTTAAAAAAAGTGGGGAGACAACTTGAAATAAATTGGCCCGATTGAATCTGCTACTAATCCGCTGCCAATATAAGTGACATATTCAAGAATGACTCACTAATCCGATCCGATCCGGGCCGTCTGTCAGTTTCTATACAAAGAATTACGTGATTTCTGGGAGCCCTGGGAGGTCACCTGACGTTTTCTATAGAAACTGACAGATCGTCCCGGATCAGATTGGATTGGTGTGAGTCATCGTTGGTTGTCAGTCTGCGTTGTAGCGATGCGCATCTATCAACACATGACTGCGAATTGGACTGCCAGGCTGGGCCACTCGCAAACCGTGCGTGCGCTACATCCAGCCATGCCGGGCCGGAGTGCCAGCGGACTGCCGTGAATGCCTATCTTTAAGCGATCAATAATATCAACAGTAAAACGAAATAACAACATCAGAATTTATTGAGATGAAACTGTTTCTCAAGGTCTTAAGCTTCTTAAACCTACAGGTAACTAATGAAACAATCTATCAATCTGCGAGTTCGTATCGAACAGAATTTATCTTTGAAGCAAATCAGTTTTCAGAATTCTGATAACCAATACTTAGTAAGGTCCTACCTATGCATCAAAGGTACGATTACAATTTTTAATCTAATTCCATTAAATTACGAGTATAAATTCATTTTTAAAAAAACCTAGTTTTAGTTTATAGAATTACGAGCTTATTTAAGAAATGTTTTGATTATTTTCTTTCACTATTTAAATTTTAGGTTTTTCTGACGTTTATGATTGAGAATTTGTGTTTTTGTTATTGTTTCAGTCACTATTTGAATTAGTCTGGCGTTTTAACCTTTTGGCCGCCGGAACCTGTTCGCCAAGACGCTCACTCACACGCCAGAGCAAATTTTAAGTAAACAACTAATAAAAAGTTTAGGGATTGCAAATAGTGATATCGATATTCATAATTAAAGGTGGAATTCTTCTCAATTTGCCTTTTTTTATTTCCAAACTTAGATTTCTCTCAAAATTTCTAAACTAAACAGATTTACTATACAAGAAAATGTTGAAAATAAAGGACTTTATCATGAAAAACAACGACTAAACATTATCGAATCATGAAGTAATATCACCGCACTAGTCTGTACGAGTAGTCTTCTATACATGTCAACGGCGCGCAGGGCTCGTCTTTAGTTCCGACTGACAAATACTGTTTACGCGCGAGTTAAGTAATAATAGCGTCTGAGTCAACGGCATAAGCGCTTGTCGGTACGTAAACTTTATAAACCATAAGATTAGGGACGCGCATCGTGTCTCGATAAATTTACATACTTACCGGAGGGTTTTCGGAGAAAACTAACAGGTGGATTTAATAATATATATATACAGTATGTATCAGAATGAAAGGCAAAACAAGAAACCCGTTAATGTTTAGATCATAAATATGAGCATGGTACTTACCTAATTCATCAAAAATACGACAGGTTTTACGTGAGGTATAAAAATATACATTTATTATTATTGTGTTGCACCTCCCCTGTATTATTTGTTTACAATCTTATAAATGACATTTCTTAAATTACCAACTGACAGACAGGCGTCAAACCTTGTTGAAGTTTGGATTTTTACCTAGTTACAAACAAATAGTTAACAAAGCGCTTGCGCGTTGCCTATGACTACAGCCATTATTAAAATAATTACCTAGGTTACTTATAAACAGAACTCAAAGCGCATGTGTATTGACATAACAACGTTAATGTTAATTAGTTGCCCCTAGCTACATATCAACAGTACGCAATACGCATGCACTGTCAAAAATCAAAAACGTAAACAAACCCTATAGGATGTTACAAAAACCATTAACCGACTGCAAAAATATGGTCTTCGAGTAATTCATTTAGTAATTTTATGCCATAAAACATGTATTTAGGCACGTGAAATGCACGTCATTACATTGTACTCGAGTTCCCCGTCAACCAGTTTTAAGGTTTGCTCTTCGTTGTGATACATACTGTATATATCGGTTATATATATATATCGAGTTAAAATGTAGACCTCCGCTGTCACTGCGGTCAATAATTTATTCGGCAAATAAACCGCAATGGACAATTTACTGAAGAAGCTGCCTAAACTTTATCCATTATTATGCCTTTTTTTTCTACATATACCTACTTACTACGAGTAGTTACCAACAATGACAATAATTAAATGTTTGAACGCTTAAATAAAACCAGATTCGTGAAAACATATAATATAAAACATATAAACATATTCATTTTAAAAACTTGCACATCAATTGAACTTTCCCATCCCTAGCTGTCTTTTATACATGCCAACGGCGACAGTGACACGGAAAAATGTAGAAATTATAAGCATATTTTTTAAATCCTTTATTATGAAAAAATGGATTCATATACCTGTTTAAAAAGTAAATGTATGAAAAAACAAAGGGTCAACAAGTTGACACGAGTACAAAATAATTTTTAAATTCTATTATTTTACCATTTAGTAAGCGGTTGAAACTTTGTCTTGTATACAAGACGACGGCGTTAGTGTATCGTACTATCGTTGTCTTGTATAGGTGACAACGGCGGTCAAAGGGTTAAGCATTTTATAGAATGTATTATATACCTATAAATTACCGGATTATCGAATATGAACTGTTGTGTAATAATATGATTATAATAAAATTACCAACTACACTCACGCATATTAGTACACGTGACATATTTCTAAAAACTTGAGTCCCCATTTTCAAGCGTCGAGTACACGACGGTGAGCAGCGCACTCAAAACCAAATCTCTCCGAAACATATGACGTACTAAAAATGCTGAGGATCGTGACTTTACCGACGTTGTATTCGCAATGGGAATCAAAATATATAGGGTACTAAGGTTCCAAATTATATAAGGTACTTCCTGTTCACCCAGAGTCGCGAAATTTGACTTGTAGCAAAAGTACAGGAAAAAAACGAAAATACTATAACTCCGCGCACTGAGAGTTCCGTTCCACCAGTTGTCAAGACCTTATTACCTAATATCACTTAGAACGTGCATCTTTTCTGCGGAACACTCGGTGCGCAAGTCCGACTCGCGCTTGACCAATTTTTTTTTCTAATCTGAAATATAAGTTCTTAAACGAATCACCAGCATTTTCCTCAACCTGCAGATATTAAATAAATATTTGACCTAAAAGCAGTGTGCGTAGAGCGGCCGCCGCGGCTAGACGCATGACTTATTAATAAGGGACACGGCCTGTTCCGAAACATGTCGAGCTATTTTCGACTTTATTGACGTGAGTAACCCGATATAAGTATTTTAATATTTTACCTTGTAGTTATTAGTAGCAGACGCCAGTTGGTTCTTGTAGTAGCCATTTTTGCTCGGCAGATATGTCACTTTCTGTCCTCCAGCACCAAATCTGAAATAATAAAATAGTAAATTGTACCAATATCAAGGGCATAAAGTAAACCATTGCAGACGAGGCTATTTATTGGTCCGAGTGCAACGAGAACCAATTAGTCGAGAATGAAATGGGTATTTATGCCCGAGGTAGGTATACTGTGGAATATGTAGTAAAACAACCGTCTAGTTAGCAAGCTAGTTTATTACTGGTTTACCAATCGGCGCAAGCGCCTTATAACTACGTACAGGTATATATGAATACACACCATCCCTCCACCACTATTTAAAACCAATTTGGAACTTATTTGCTACAAATAACAGTATAGGTACTTAACTAAACAATCGCACGTAGCTTAATGCTGCGATAAACCTATCGGCCCAGTTGCACAGAGACAGTATTGAGTAAACGTCAGTTATAATCACCCGTACAATTGTTGGTACCTAACTAAACCTTATAATCTACTTTTTTCCTGGGACGTAAATTGTGTCGCATAGAGGGTTCATCCAATACCGACGTAACCTGGTCGCGCGGAGCGGCCGAGCTCAGCGGCTGCACCGGCGACGCCAGTGTCGCGCCGGGCTCGTGTGCAGATGGCCCGGCGGGTTCACCTGGCTCTCCTTCGCAATCTGCCCACATTTCATTTCCCAACTCTTCTGCATTCCTTTCCTCCACCACTATTTCGGAGGGTACTATCGCAGAATCGCTAAGTACATTTGGAATACTGCTCGGAACAGGTGGGCAAAGAATTGAGGGCAATGTTGGTACCGGGTCATTCAAAACATCATCACTTCTTTCAATAATTTGACCCTTATATTTTAAAATTTGATCTACATGTCTTATACAGAACGTATCATATTTACTTACATATATTTTGAACATTTTATTCCCTACTTTTTCTTTAATCTTACCTAACTCCCAACTTTCCTTCCTTGCGCTGTACCACCGGGCCCACACTATATCGTCAACGTGAAATATTCGCTTATGCGTGCAAGCAGCTGTTGCAGAGTTGTTATCAGTCGCGCTCGTGTTAATATTATCTGAGGGTAGTATTAAATCAAGGCGGGTTCTCAACTGCCTTCCAAACATAAGTTTGGCCGGTGTTTCGCCGGTAGTACAATGCACGGAATTCCGATAATCAAACAAGTAATTTAACAGTTTATCATGTACCACGTGTGAAGTTACATCTTGTTTTAAAATATATTTTAACATTTTTTTACATGTACGTACAGAATTTTCTGCCTGACCGTTACTATTGGGATGGTACACCGGAGAATTCATATACTTAATACCATTGTTAGAACAAAATGACCTAAATTCAGCGCAATGTATTTTAACATCGTTATCTGACACTAAAACTGTAGGTATACCAAATACTGAAAAAACAGATTTTAATTTAGATATTAACGATTGTGTGCTGGTGCCATTTTGCATGTGTAGGCATTCAACCCATTTACTATAAGAATCGACCACAATCAAATATACCCTTTGCCCTATCGTCATATAGTCAATGTGCACCCGGTGCCAGGGTCCGGGCGCGCGCGGCCAGGGCGCCGGCGGCTCGCGCGGCGGAGCCGGCCGCAGCGCCACGCAGGCCTCGCACGCGCCCGCGCGCTGCTCGATATCCCGGTCGATACCCGGCCACCACATTCGACTGCGCGCATTGCATTTCATTTTAACTATCCCTAGATGCGTGCCATGCAATTCGTTTAACATGCGTTGCCTAAGTGGCCCTGGAATTACGACCTTATGTCCGCGCAATAAGGATCCATTTTCGTATTGTAAATCGCCTCTGCAATAAAAATAAGGTTCAACCAATTTACACTTTATTTTACGCGGCCAACCTCTGTTCATATATTTAATGACCGTTTGAAGCGTTGAATCGACCTCGGTAGCCTTTTTAATGTCATGCGCGGTAATCGCAGACGAAACCGAATCTAAAAAATTTAATGCACACATTGTATCAAATTCCTTATCACTGTCGCTGTAGGTGTCGGGTACGGGCGCGCGAGAAAAATAATCTGCTACTAAGTTATTACTACTAGAAATATATTGCACTTTATAATTATATGCAGACAATATAATAGCGTATCTCTGAAGACGTAAGGCCGTTGTGGCGGATATTCCGTTTTGAACATTGAAAATCGAGACTAACGGTCTGTGGTCTGTTTTTAATATAAAAGGCTCGCTACGACCATATAAGTATTGATGAAATCTCTTAACAGCGAAAATTAAAGCTGCCGCCTCTTTCTGGATTTGACTATAATTCCGTTCGCTGGAGGTGAGTGAACGGGACGCAAACGCCAGGGGCCGCTCCTTCCCATCTGCGGATCGCTGAGCAAGCAGAGCGCCGAGGCCGCCGGGACCAGCGTCCGCGCTGAGTACCAGCTGCGCGCTGGGCTCGAAGTGTGCCAGCACGCGCTCCGAGGCCAGCTCGCGGCGCACCGCGCGCACGGCGTCGCGCTGCCGCTCGCCCCACTCCCATTCAGTTCCTGCACGTAATAACTCGTGTAAAGGACTCATTAACGCCGAAGCATTAGGAATAAAATTCCTGTAGTAATTAACTAACCCTAGGAATGACTTCACCTCTGTCACGTTAGTCGGCTCGGGCGCCTTTAAAATTGCCTGAACCTTAGTAGGACACGTCTGTAGGCCTTGTTTACTAATAACATATCCTAAATAAGTTACACTGGTTTTGAAAAAATCACATTTTTCCTGTTGCAAACGCAAGCCTGCGTCGTTTAATCTCCTTAAGACCATGTCTAACCTCTCTAAATGCACCTTTTTGTTGGGCCCTGTTACGCAAATGTCATCTAGCCAGCAACTCACACCATCAATACCTGTAAGAAGGGTTTCCATCGATTTTTGGAAAATTGCCGGTGCATTGGCCAAACCATAAACTAAACGTGTATATTTAAATAGCCCTCTAGAAGTATTTATGGTCGTGAGTTCCTGCGATGACTCGTCTAATACAAATTGATTATAAGCATTTTTAAGGTCTATTTTGCTGTAGTGTTCGCCACCGCCTAGCTTGGCAAAGACCTCCTCTATCCGCGGCAACGGGTACTTGTCAATCACCAGATCCTTATTTAATGTCACCGAAAAATCACCGGCTATCCTGACTTTGCCGTTTTCTTTAAGTACGGGTACTATAGGGGTAGCGTATTTTGAATAATTGACCGGAACTAGAATACCTAACTTAACTAACCTATCCAGTTCTTCTTCTACTTTTGTTTTCAAGGCAAAAGGTACTGACCGTGGTTTAAAAAACTTTGGGTATGAATTTTCCTTTAGATTCAAAGTGACCTTGAACTTATTAAACTCACCGAGCTCATCGCGCCAAATATCGGGATATTGTTCTAACAATTGTTGAACATCGTTATCAGTTCCAATACTATTAATATTAGTTTTCATGGTAATAACCAAATCAAAAGCGCCCATAAAATCTCGTCCCAGTAAAGGGGGCCCACCATTTCTCACTACAAAGATATTAATTTTATTTGATCTACCGTTATAGGTAGCCCCTATTTGAAAATATCCGAGTGGCGAGATTTTATGTCCTGTATAAAAGCACATTTTAACATAACATGTTTGTAGTTGATACTCATTAAACATTTCGTTATATAAGCTGTCTGAAATTACGCTTACTCCTGAGCCGGAATCTAATTCCATGGATAAATTTTTACCATCTAAAATTACATCTAAGACAATTGGTTTATTAGACACATACCTTAAATTAAAATTTTGGCATTCCCTACAGTGTTCAGCCGGCTCCATCACGTCATCCTGCAATTCACTTGCAATACAGTTCACGCGCGCAACATTGTTTTTGCACACTTTTTTAAGGTGCCCCATTACACCACATCTCTGGCACCGATAACGTCTGTAACGACAATTGCTCTCATCATGGTTTCTCTTCCCACAAACTGCACATGGAAAATCCTCTTGCTGGCGCTGGTGGCCACCGGCTGGCCGAGTCCTACCGCCGCTGCTGTTCTCGCCGCGGCGCCCTTTACTCCAGCCACCTCGACCATACCCGTTTCCGCTATCCTTATAAAATATAGGCTCCTCTTTGACCGTCGCCGCCATCTCCGACTTGGCCTCCCTTGCGACGGCTGCCTTCTCTGCAATCTCCAGAGCCTCCGCCATTGAGAGGGTTGCCGTTTTCTCAAATAATTTATCACGCTCAGGGCCAGAACCCAGACCGAGGATGAAACGATCGGCTAAATTCGCTTCCAGGGCCGCACCAAAATTGCAATAAGTTGCCAATCCTCTTAGTCGTGCCGCCCAGTCCCCTAAGGTCTCACTTGGTTCCCTTTTCGCAGCATAAAACTTGGCCTTATCCGCGTATGTACACTGTTTTTTCTTGAAGTGGCCTTCGAGTAATATCACTAGCTCCTTAAACGTAAGCTCTTCCAACTCCTTTGGATGAGCTAGGTTACGTAACAAGCGGTAGGTTTCATCCGTTACATGTGTGAATAAAAGAGCTCGCTTATCCTCTTCATCCACCACTTTATTAACCACAAAAAATTGCTTCAACTTGCTGTGAAAAATCTGCCATTCACTCGTTTTGTGATCGAAATTCGTTAAATTTCCAAAAAATGCCATGTTATTTTTTATTTAAACGCGGGTACTTTAGAATTCTCGATCGCCACTGTGGAATATGTAGTAAAACAACCGTCTAGTTAGCAAGCTAGTTTATTACTGGTTTACCAATCGGCGCAAGCGCCTTATAACTACGTACAGGTATATATGAATACACACCATATACACTCTGCTTTTCACTTCGAAATATTGGGTTTAATTTCACTTCAAATCGTTGAAAATTTAACATCCATACTCGCGCACTTGGGTTCTCCCCGCCGCGCGTCGCAGTAACTTTTGTATCATTTTCTATTAGTTGGGCCATTTTATTTCAAGTTTTATTTATTTATTAGTATTTTTAAGTGATTTCTACTTAGAATGGCAAGCTCTTTCGATCCAAAGTTTGTTATTTCCATCCTGTTAACATTTTTTCATTCATCTTGTATGGCGTAACGGAATGGAAGATTTGAAATTTTAGGACAATTTTTCCTATTATGATCGAAAGGGCTTGTGATTCTGAGTCCAAATAATATAAAAAATACCCATGTAAAGAAAGTGGTAGGGCGGGACTACTTTAAATCATATGGCCTATTTAGAACATTTTTCGACAAACAAAAGAACGAAAATAATCTTCGACTTATTTCCTGTTATCCCTCAGGAGGGACATAGGGCCCGAACAATGCTCTTCCATCTGGGACGATTTTGTGCAGCATCCTCCAGATCTTCCCATTTGAGACCTGTTACTTCCGCTTCTTTTACCACCGATCGGCGCCACGTGGATTTAGGACGGCCAGCTCTGCGTTTCCCGGACGGCTGCCATGTTAGGGCCTGCTTTGGAGGATATTCCTGGGATCTCCGGAGTGTGTGACCAATCCATCGCCATTTCCTAACGCGGATTTCTTCGTGTATTGGTCTCTGTTTAGTCAGTCTCCATAATTCGGTATTTCTTATCGTCCGGGGCCAGAAGATTCCCAGAATGCTTCTCAAGCATTTATTTATAAATACTTGCAGCCGAAGGGAGAGGTCCTTTCTGACAAACCAGGTCTCGCATCCATACAATAAGACTGACTTAACGTTAGACTCGAAGATCCTTAACTTCGTGCGACGAGTGATAATTTGAGATCTCCAAACAGGCCTCAACTGGGCATGTGCAGCACGTGCTTTGTTGATGCGGGCTTCTATGTCGAGTTCTGTTCCCCCCTGTGGGCTCACGACTCCCCCTAGGTAGGTAAACTTCGGAACCCGTTCGACAGTCTCGCCATTGATCGAGAGCGGCTGCAGATCTTCGGCATGGAGACGCATTTCTTTTGTCTTGACGCAATTAATGCGTAGTCCTTCCAGTGCAGCTTCTTTGACGAGATCATCGGTCTTGGACTGCAGGTCTTCACGCGATTTGGAGAGTAGGCATAGATCGTCCGCAAAGTCTATGTCTTCGAGTTGTTTTCCTTGTACCCAGGGGATGCCTCTGCACTCCCTGCAGGTAACTCTCCGCATCACGTCGTCCAAAACTATGAGAAACAGTAGAGGAGACAACAGACATCCTTGCTTTACACCAGCTGTTACAGGGATCGGGTCGGTCAGTTTGCCTTTGTGCAACACCCTGCACGAGGATCCTTCGTATAGGGCTCTTATAATTCCTATTATTTTCTCAGGGAATCCACGCGACTTCAAAATACGCCAGATGCTAGTCCATTTTACACGATCAAACGCTTTTTCGAAGTCTACAAACAATGCAAACACTTCGCTCTGCATTTCGTTGCACTGTTCCAGTATTAGTCTCAGCAGGTTCAGTTGATCGGTGCATGATCTGCATGGTCTGAATCCTCCTTGTTCTTCCCTGAGGTTTTGGTCTACTTGAGCGGCCAGCCTGTTTAGTAGCACCTTGCAAAGTATCTTCGCACAGGATGGGAGAAGGTTTATTCCTCTCCAGTTTGCACATATTGAGCGGTCTCCTTTCTTCGGCAGTTTTACTACAACCCCTTCTTTCCAGTTACTAGGGACTTGCTCCCTCTCCCAGATTGCTCTCATTAAGGGGTGGAGTACTTCGGCGGATACATGTGGGTCAGCTTTTAACGCTTCAATAGGGATACTGTCGTTTCCGGGGGCTTTACCACTCTTCAGCGATTGTATTGCCTTGCTGATTTCATCCTGACTAGGGACTTGGGTGTCGATATCTAATTGCCACTCTAAAGTGGGTAGCACATCATTCTGATTGGGTCCTTCGTCGCAGTCTGCAGCTTTAAACACCTCACTGAAGTGCTGATGCCAGCGTTGGAGTTGGTCCTCTATTGTCACCAGTATGTTGCCTTCTTTGCTTCGAATTGGCCTTTCCACTTGCGTCTGCTTGCACAGTTCCCTTACGGCTCTGTACAACTCCTTCACGTTTCCGCTACGGGCAGCGGCTTCAGCTTTGTGGGCGATATTGTTTGCCCATCGACGCTTGTCCTGTTTGAGGCTGCGCTTGACGTCACTCTCACATAGGAAATACTCATAAGCTGCGCTCTCCTTACTGTCGTAGTACTCCTTAATTGACTGTTAGCTGCGCTTTGATCCTCGGCAATCAACACACATTTGACCGGGTTGAATCAGGGCTGGACCACGAGCGCTACTAACAATATTAATCCGCAGTATTGCTATCTGAGTACAACGGAAACATTTTCATAGCAGCTGTTTTAGCAGATACTTTAGGAAGGTTTATCCTGCCGTGTTTGTCCAAGTAATCGATAAATTAAATGTCAGTGTCGTTCCTAACTACATCGCAGTCAGTTGTAACCGTGACGGCAATGCGGTCGGGATCGACATGACAATCATTAAGTGTTTTCCCACGATAATAAAACAGACTGCTTGTGAAACGGCAATCTCGTTAGATCTGTGATGTTGCGTTAAGAAGTAGTCAAGTGTGAAAATATGATTGTATGCAATTTAGTTAAAAATATGTCCGTAGATCTAACGACGAATACACCCATTTTTTTACACTTGACTATCTTACACAAATCGACCTAGTCCCACGGTAAGCTCAATAAGGCTTGTGTTATGGGTACTAGGCGACGAGATATATAATAGACAGTAGATACATATAAATACTTAAATACATAGAAAACATCCATAACTCAGGAACAAATATTCGTGATAAACACACAAATAAATGCCCTGACCAGGATTCGAACCCGGGACCTCCTGCTTCGTAGGCAGGGTCACTACCCACTAGGCTAGGAGGCCGTAAATTGCGTCGCGATAAATAAAACTTTTACTAGAGCATCACTATCTAATACGTTTTGTTCCGTTAATCAAATTAAAGGTTTGGTTTCAACCTTATCTGGGCATATCCAAGTTAAGGATGAATCACACTAGAAAACGCCGGGACGGGACGGGGCCGGGCCGATCTGTCAGTTTTGTACAAAACGGTACGTGACCTCCGAGGGCTTAGAATTCGGATTTGATTCTGTCTATAGAAACTGACAGATATTCCGTCCCGCCCGTCCCGTCCATTTCTAGTGTGAGTCATACTTTAGACAGATCGTTCACATCGGCTAGATCGATTTTCATATACATTCCACCTTTCGGGTAAGCTTACACACCGGTCGGATCCGTCTCATAAGCAGTGATGGGGGAACTGGGTGCAATACTTTAACAAAACTTGTTAAGTGGACATTATAGAGTGCTTACAGCCATACAAATATTAGCTTTAAGGCTTTGTTAAAGTTTTGCAACCATTTCCCCGATCACTGCACTTTATTCCATGACTCAAAATAACCGAAATTATAACTAATATTTAAAACGGGATAATTACCATGTACATATATGTACATGTAAAATGTCTGTACTTTGCGTTAGTAGACTCTATACTAGGATATGCTCTTGATTGCTATGGTTTAACATTTAAAACATACCTTAATAAAATAGAGTCACTGCAAATTCGATTTTTGAAATTTCTGGTCCCTAAAAAAATTAAAATGTGCAAAAATAATTACGGAAAACTATTTAAAATTTGTAAAATCCTTCCAGTCACCTTAAAGCATAAGTACCTATCTATTGGCTATTAACAACCATGGCAACCAAGAGCATGACCTGGATATAGCTACACATAACCATAGCACAAGGTCGGTGTCAGCAGGTAAATTTGAGGTGCCTAGAGTCAAAAACTATTACGGAGACAGAACCTTAAATAAGCGGTTGCCATACATACTAAATAGTCTACCTGCGGACATCCGCCTTGAACAAGACCTACGGATTTTTAAAAGAAAATTAAAGATATATTTATTGGATACCCTCGAATAGTTGTAATAGTTTAAAAAATAGATTGTATATATTGTTGTACTTATAAAATTAAGTATATCTACTGTATAAATTCCTCCTGCAGTCAAACTGTTTAAACAGTTTTGCAGGGCTTCTGTCTGTACCGTAATTTTGTTGTAAGTTTAATAATTAAATAAATAATAATATGTTTCGTTTATTGAGCACCCGATATTTCGACACTGTTGCAAGCGCCATGTGTTTAGTCCATGAACCTGGCGCTTGCAACAGTGTGTCGAAATATCGGTTGCTTGATAAAACAAACATACAATGTAATTATCCTGTTTTAAATAATAGTTATAATGAAAATGACCATGTTAGCTTAAAATCGTATAACCGATATTGTTTAAAACCTTACCTGGACATATCCACATTAGACAGATCGTTGACTTCGGCCGGATCCATATTCACATACATCCCATCTTGAGGGTAAGCGTATGCGCCAGTCGGATCCGTCTCGTAACCCACGAAGTCCTTCTGGTCGTTGTACGCCATCTGGTCGTCGACAGCTGGCGGGTTGGAAGCTTGGCTTGATGATGCCGAGAGCTGGGAGATTCCTGGAATTTAAGTGAAGGCTTTTGGACCAAGTCTGTAGCTCATGGTGGAGTTAGTAAAAACTCCTTTTGTGTTACCAAGTATAGCCAGCCATATACTTTCGGGATCTGACAATCAATTTATGATAAATTTGTCTGGCGGATACCCATATGAAGATCCGATGGATTGCCCGAACGTATGTGGTCGGTTTTTTTTTTCGGCGAGGGAAAGAATCCTCATGGATCCCGCCAGCCGGCTGGCGGGTATGTCCGACTCAACTGGGAAGGAGGACCCAGTTGCCTATGTGGTCGGTTTAAACTTGATCGAATAGCACGGTAGGTTATTAGTGTGCCGCAAAAATTGGCTCACGGATCGCTGCTCTGTTTATCGTCGGTCTCAAGACTGTTTGATATACGAGTGAGTAGAATTTCGTATACGTAGCTACCATTAACATTAATTGGCTGTCTAAAGAGTTTAAGACTAATTAATATCAATTACTATCTAGAACTCTTTATACAAGGCTGCATTCTTTAGCTAAAATAAGTTAGTTTCTCAAAGACAATGGTATTCTAATTAGCTCCATTTAGAAAATAACTACTAATTTAGTTTTATCTCATATGGTATTTGCAATTGTGTAAACGGAGAATGAGTATTCGACGTGACATTGATATGTCATGATTGTCACTTACTTGCTAAAGTTAATTCTATAGTCCGTTTACATTAGCGGTTGATGTAAAATGTAGGTAATTATTTTGTATGAGCATTGAAAAAAATTAACGAATTTAATAAACTTAATTATGCCATTCTGTTTCCTTAATTATACCAAGCTACATGACGAAGTTAAAGCAAATGCTCAAGAACACCCTGTATTAGACAATATATGCGCATCGTCGCACATTTTCTGCTGCAGTCTCGAGCGTAATGTTACCTAGCTCTTGCCTATCTTGCTTTCATGATACTGAAAGTTAATATTTCCCTAAACATTTATACAGGAAAGTTATTGTTGACTACCCATTCAATCAAGAAAAAGCGGCCCACCGAGGATTCCGCCAAAGGATGCTGGGCTATTTATGATCTTAGATTCTTAAAAATACTGGTGGCATGGAACTCTCAGTGTGCGGCAATATCACGGATTTTGGATTTTTTTCTATATTTGTGGTACAAGCTCTTGCTTTTTGCCCGTGATTCTAGGTTAACAGGAAGTACCCTATACATTTTGATTCCCTTTGCAAATGTATGGGAAATGCGACACAAACGGCCGTATCTTTTGATCGCGTTGACGTAGAGGTTTGGTATTTCCACACCTTCAAGAGACCGCAGACTTGTGTATGTGGTTACGCGTTACACACATATGGAAGGCTGAACGGACGGACGGGCTGACGGTCAACAAAGTGATCTTATAATATAAGGGTTCCGTATTTGACTTTTGAGGTACGGAATCCTAAAAAGGAAATCAGGAGGTCGATTCTAACTTAAAACTAATTTTAAGAAATCAGGAAACCTTGTGCCAAATGATACGACGCACTGGCGATTTTTTTTTGTATCAGTCATCGCATAAAGTTAAACAAATCAAGGTTTTAGAATCGGAATACAGCTCCTGGATAAATTGTATCAGTAGTAATAATTTATTAAGGGCCTGGTTTTATAAATTTTGTAAATTACAGTTGCTTCAAAAGTTGTATCGCTAATTACAGATTAAAAGTTTCTTAATATAGATTGACAAACCTTTCTTAAAATCCATTTCTACTCTTTGTGTTTTAACTCTATTTGAGTTAACCAAATTGGTTTCTGTTACTTCGTTTTCACTTTTATTATAAGGAGTGCTTAAATAGTTAATTCAAAAGTTGGCAGTTTTGTAATTGTTAACCTACATCAAAAAAAATAAGAGTTGCCAATTTTATTGTGTTTATTTAGCGACTATTTCAGCCGAAAAAAATGCAAATAAATGTAACAAACCAACAACAATAATAAAAAACCAGACACGTGTTTCACCTCTCTACGAGATGTTGTCGATTTGCCGTTTTTTTTTTTTAATTGCATACAAAAATAATACTACGCAAGTAGGTATAACGGGTTGGCACTAATTGACTTGTTGTTGGCACAATAGCAAATTAACACTATGGAACCGTGTGCTGAAGTGGTTTGCCTGACGTTTGCCGAACGTCATGCTGGATGCCACTAAGACCGCCTACGTTTACAGATAGGAGATATATGTAAGATGGAGGTAGTGTAAACCGAATAATACCGTGTAGACCATCTGTGAATAAAAAATTGAGCGCAGCAGATTGAAGCAGGATTAAGCATGTTTGCTAAGAGACTGATTCCACCAACCCCGCCGTTCGACCGTCAACTTCTCTTTCGAACGAAAATTAAAAACTGTTCGAAGTCCGACTACTGGGTAAATAAACTTTTTCATTATACTGTGATTGAGGTTTACGGTCATGTAACAAATAGGGATAAGTTTGCAAGATTGATTTCTGGGATAGTTGTAATACAGACGCTTAACCAAACGTACATGCTTTTAATTTAATCCAACTCCACACCACATGGCGACCGTGACAGGATTTAAGTACCTATTCGTATAAGTACCTTTTCCGAGTATCTTCCCGAAGCTTCCCAAGATGCTTGGTAGGAACATGGCGAGAAGCATCCCTTTGAACAGCTGTGCGCCAAACAGGAGAGGCACGAACAACTTCTTGAGGCCAAAGGCTGAAAAAACATCATCATCATAAAATCTTCTTCTCGCCTGGGATCCGCTTTGGCAACTAACCCCGAAATTTGGCGAAGGCGCTAGTTTTACGAAAGTGCCATCTGACCCAACCCAGAGGGTAAACTTAGGCTTCATTGGGATTAGTTTGGTTTCCTCACAACCTAATTATATGAATTATATCATACATAAATTCCAAAAACTCATTGCTACAAGCCGGGACCATCTCATGGTCATAAAATATTTTAGCTGTCTGCCCGTACTTAAGCTTCTAGCATGAAATATCCTCAACTACTCTGGAATTTAAACATGATTAATTCGTTTTAATTGATTAAATCGAAATAATTATAGATTGAGCCGGTTTCTAGTCAAATCACACTCACTCTTTATAGACATACCCCGGGGCTTTCAGGGCACAAATTTAATGATTGACGTTAGCCAAAGAGTAGGTAGGCATCGAGTTAAAAAGGAGCACTCGTTTTCCAAATTAAAATCGTTAATCCATTAGTTTACAATTCGCGGTGAGAAAATTATTAATTAGGCATCATATGATATTTTGTCAGAATAACCCATCTATGAGTCTCTACTCTTTAGCAAATCGTTCGCACCCCGAAATCCCCGGGGTATGAGTATAACCTGAAATCAGTTTAAACGCGACTGTTTTATATAATTCATTTCATTTCCTAATCGTTATTGTCTTCAAGTAGACGTTATTTTTTATTCGAGTATTATACTCATAAACATATTTAACTTTGAGGAAAATGGGGCTTTCTTAATATGTTTATACCTTTACATAAACTCGTAAAAGCATACTGTAAAGGGCAATAGGGAGTAGTCTATTATAGTCCTTAATAGCTCTTTAGGGGCTACTTTGTAATTGATACCTTTTCCCACATGCTTTGCAAGGTAAATAGATATACGGCGGTAATGTGTCTCTTTTGATACATTTTCCTTCTCCTACTTTAAAGTATGTAGATTATAAGTACAGTCAACCAATTGGAACCCTAGGCCACTGTAGGACTATGTCATAGTGACGCTATCAGTCACGTTGTAAGAAATCTCTTACTGCTTGTCATTTTGACATGGTTCTAGAGTGGCCTGGGGTTCCAATTGGTTGACTGTACCTAGTATTGAAATCCGTGTGAGTTCGTGGGCATTAAAACACTTTTGTAGGATTACCCACGTCGATAAAGTCGTAAGTAGCTCGACATGTATCGGATCGGATCAATGCGGATTTGTTGACGTGAGTAAACACTGTATACCTACTCGTAAGAATTTAAATATACCTTGCATTCAGAAAAGTTGAAAACATTTGGATACATACTTGGACCACGTCTTTTCGCCAAGTTTTACGTAAAGTTTGCCATTTTTATACAATACTGCCAGTGTGCCAAATCGGTGCAAAGTTAGCGTTGCCGTTGCTTCACTATAAATTTGTGCTAATTCACAAATTTTACAGTTTAACATTTTTTTTAATTAGAAAATATGTCTATGAATATAATTTTGCAGCAAATGGGGACACTTTAAAAATGTGTGAGTTTTCACAAGACACCAATATTATAGTCTGACAACCCAGCGAGTGCAGTAACAGTAGGATAGAGAGCATCATACTGTCTTTTTCTTACGCTAGTATTACCACCCTGAAAAAAGGGATGGATATAGATTTATTTTGTCCTACTATTACTGCGCTCGCTCGCTTGTCAGACTATATGATTCTTACAGTACGATTAATTTTGATACTTACACCGGAAAGTGATGAATCTTGCGGCTTTTGGTAGATTTATGGAAATAATATGAGTTTCCACAAAATTCTTTATCTTTTGCAGCAATCTGTACTCATACGTGTATGTGCTGAAGAGTGCTCTCGCCTCAGCTTCATCTTTGTGGTTTCTTGAATCTCTCTTCTCGACAGATTTGATTTCAACTCCATCTATTATAACAAACCTATCCATGCTCAAAGCATTATCGACTATCCTTTCTAATTCATTCTCTAATTGCTTTTCAGTTCTATTCACAAGCAATAATTTCTCTGTGAACTCTCCAACAGTCTCTATAACATTTTCAATGAAATTCTCTGACTCTTCATTTGACTTATCTTTACCTTCAAATTTACTACTATTTTGACAACTATGGCATTCTTTAGTTTCTACTTTATTACCTAGACTGTCTATTCTTTTGGTTAGGTTTTCTATTTGACTTGTTTCATTACTAAGGACTGTCTGACAATTGTTTTGTAATATAAGGAGGAATATATAGGTTATGACTAAAAGGCCTTTCTCCGCGAACCTCCATTCTGATCTGCTAGGCCTTTTCTGGTCCGTTCCGAGTAAGAGATCCATTTTTGTGGGGATCTGTATCAAACTTCATTACCGATGATGTTAGAGTATTTTTGAGAGTTAGTTGAGTTCATTGAAATCTGAAACAAAGATAAATGTTGTTTGAATATATAGATATACTTACAATACTTACAACAGTAACACACACAAAATAACTCAATTATACAACTAAACATAGCTACTTAACTATACGCATAATCATGCAGTTGTTATTATCGAGCCTTTATCATAAATATGGGTTTAACAGCTGACATATAGCGGTAATAATTATAAATATTAAGTAATCTAAAAGGAAAGCTAAATGGTGAGAAAAAAATATTACATGAGATGACAATATTCCCACTGATTGTTTTAGATCGCTGACGTACAAAGGAAAAATGCCGTATCTGTGCCTCAGATCTTGCGTACATCCGCAGTTTTTCTGCATACGGCATTATATTATGGGGAAACGAAATCTCTGCTTTAGTAGAAAACTGAAGTTTGCCTATAACGTGGCCTACATTTAGCAGATAAACAATGATCTTTGGGAATCATTTTAATGGATGTAGGGTATGATTATCACGCAAGATTTATTACTTAAATTTAATATAGGTATTTCACATATACGTACCTAAGAAGAAAGCAAAAAGTTGAAATAAAAAAAATAGTAATTCAGTCATTTTAGGTAATGACACACTTTTCAGCGTGGTGAAATTTCGGCCAGGGCTGTCAATACCACATATTGGGCATCTCAAGTATAAGGAGGGAACCTTGATACGAAGAAGAAGAAGCAGCATGACATTGACAACCAAGTATTTGATTTGACGTGAAGTGATCAATTAGGTGATAGGTACAAGAGGTACCTGCTAGAATTTGTTCAAAGAGTTCTAAGTTAATTATCTCATTAATAGCGTGCTTTTACGCAGCAAATTAGTTTTACAGTGCTCTCCAAAAATCATCGTCATATCTATAATGGTTCATACTTAAACATACTCCAAGAACCGAACATAACAATAACATTTATTTTCAAAATATATACAGTAAGTGTAACTTACCTAACTACCTACCTCTACCTACCTTAAATCTAATTGTACCTAGGATGCTGGCGGCATTTCCTCGTTGTATCGCAATGCTGATACGTTGTGCGAGGAAGCTACCAGCTCGTCGGTCACCAGTAACATCAACCAGGCGTTTCGCGATTTCTTCGAAAAACTTGCGTGCGCTGGGACCCGATGGACCAAGAGTTTAGAACCGAGTACTATCATCTGTTGAAACATCGGTAACTAATTTGGAAGCACCTTATAACAAGTTTGTTCAGCGAATTTTAATAACAACGTGTGAATTGATTTTTATTACACTTTAAAGTTTATTTGAAGGCGCAAGTACTGCGAATTTTGTCATTTTTGTACTAAACCAAAAGACGTCAATTAGGCTGATTCATTCAATTGAGGCTTGATTCATATTTGTAATTTAATATAATGTTTATGTTATTTTTGCCTTGCTTTGTACTTAAATTGTAATTCTATGGACCATTTGCAATAAAATGTCAATTAGGCTGATGTTTTCACTTTTTCATAAAAACTAAATAGTATTTTCAATGTAAGTTAACATCAGCCTAATTGACGTCTTTTGGTTACACAATTGTTAAAAGTTGTTGAACTATACTTTACTTTGAGAAACAACAATAAAGGTTTCAGAAGCACTGCCTGCGATAAAATTTTTGCTCCTGTTGCCCACCTGGTATTTATAAATAAAAAATAAAAATTGATTTAATTCAACCTAGTTCCAACTCTATTTCAGTCTCCCAGTAAAACTTTTAAATCAGTCGATCAAAAGGTACCCAAACTATTATCGTGATCCACATTCGTTATCGAGTTGACCCTCCTAAAACGTGTGTAGGTTAACATTGTTACTACCCCTTTTCAAACCCTTTGATTCAGAGTGGATCCAAATTTGACTAGAAAGGTTTATGTAATTGGACAAGCTTTTGTTTAGTTTCACCTATCCTGCTAGTCATATGCGCATTTGCGTCATATCTTCTCGTCGCCACTACCGCAGTGCCTAAAAATCAGGGTGTTCAACCAGTGCGTCCTACCTGTGATGACATACGGAGCCGAGACGTGGAACATGACGGTCGGGCTGGCTCACCAACTACATTTCATGGAAAGAGCAATGCTGGGTATCTCGCCAAGAGACAGAGTCTGGAACGAGACTATCCGGCACAATACCAAAGTAATGGACATTGTCCATAGGTTTGCAAGCTGAAGTGGCAGTGGGCCGGCCATGTTTGTCGCAGAACCGATTAGCGTTGGAGCAAAAGGGTTCTCGAATGGGCACGCCTCGGCAAACGTAGTGTGGGACGCCCTCCTGCCAGGTGGACAGATGACTTGAGAAAGGTAGCTGGCAGTGGTTGGGTGAGGGTCACGTTCTTTGTGGCGCACCCTTGGGGAGGCCTACGTCCAGCAATAGACTGCAATAGGCTGATTGATTGATCCTGCTAGTCTACTCGTATTATGGTCGGGTTATTACGACTCTCACCATGGTTGTCACGTTCTAACGAGTATGTAAGTGCGAAAGTGACGCATGGCGTGATGGTCGATAAAATGGCAACCATGCTAGCCGTTCCGGTGTCTGTTCAAGGCATATACGATTGACCTTCTTTTTAGTTTCAAGTGTTTTATTTAGTTTTGAATTAATTCAAAGAACGTGCGACGCATAAATAAGTTTGCATTTTATTTGTCACTTAAGTACGTTTTAGAGTGTCAAACACACATACGGTGTAAATTTGATTTGCATCTGAAAAACAATTTAAAGGCAAACTAAACTTCATAAAAAAGTAGATTGGAATTCGTTAGGCGCGCGTTTGTGTGAATGAATATTTAGTTCGTTGGGCTGAAATCAAATCAGCTTCTTTTAACTATAAAATGCTGTAAAGAGTTAACATGAAAATAATATCAAATAGGATTTTAAACCTATTGTGGCGTCATAGCCAAAAGTACTCTTTGAAGTTCTCTCTGGTTTAATAAATAGAAATTACACTAAAACTTAGGTATGGGTGTGGACATATAGGTAATAATTGCACATACATATATATATATGTATATAAATATATAATTATTATATCTTTTCTGCAAATCTACCTACGTTTTTGTTCGTATTTGTATTACCCATATACGTCACAAGTCACGCACGTAATGTCTGAAGTAACAAAAGCATCTAAATCGGATCATATTGTGGGTAGAAAGTTTTATTAAATTCACAAGAGTAGGGTTAGTAATGTCATGGCTTTCCTTGTATATCCCTCTTTGAAAAGACTGATGAATTCACTATATCTTTTTGTTAGTCTGTCCCGTCAGCGGGACAAATGCAGCATAGTTCGTTAGAATTTCTTCTAATACTTGTAGGATGTTCTACTGACATGCTTGGTCCTTTAAAAATTAAAAGTCCTTGGAAAATTAAAGTGACCCAGGAGACCGTAACCATAAGAAGAAACTGCCTAATGAACATTGTAGTAAGAAGACGAAAAAAAACTAAGAAAAGATAAGTTTTGTAAGGGATTATTTGCCCTACTGATACAAAAAAAAAACGGCTAAGTGCGAGTGGGACTCACGCGTGATAAGGGTTGCGTACCATTATCTTTAAAAAACTGCATAAAAATCATGTCTAGAACCTTAAATATTTATTTAATTCAATTTGTTTTGTATTTTGTGTTATAGCGGCAACAGAAATGCATCATCTGTGAATATTTAGACAGTTGAAATACCGTGATTGATGAACCGTGACAGTAATACACGGTTCATGAGTTACAGCCTGGTGACAGACGAACACCGGAGTCTTAATAATAGGGTCCCGTTTTACCCTTTGATAACGGAACCCTAGAAATTGCTTCGAAATATGTTCCCCTTTATTTTACACTTTCAAAGTACGATACGGATAACGGGCTGACTTTGGCTCAGCACCAGTATTTTAACACACCAGTACTTAACATGTCGTAACTTATGAAACAGGTAGGTACCTACTCGTAGTTGAATTTCCTGGCAGCTCGGTGAAAGAACGTTAAAAGTATTTGAACTTTTCTTTTTCTTTCCCATAACCTCATAAAAGTATTTTATAACTTTATTTTGGTTTACCTACAGCGTAAAACTTTCTTATAAAAATGCATGGAATCCAGTTAGGAGTTCCGACGTGCTGATGAAAATAAACACTGTAGAAAAAGTTGCAGGGCAGTAAGTAGATGAATACATACCTACCCCCTGATTGATAAAAAAGTTAACAGACGTTTTAGTTTAATTATGTTTTCTCCTTTTCTAACAAAGGCAAATGTCAAACTGACAAATAAGGAGAAACAATTAAGCTAAACTGTGTTTGATGTGGGTTTATGAATAACGACAATAATGTATAACCATGATTAAGGTGACGTAAGTTTAATATAAGGTAAAATAAGGCTGGACATCGGCATCAACTCCGGCATCAACTTTTGATAATTTGTTTGCAGAACCGGATCAGTCTCTTAATTCTCTTATTCAATTAGCCAACATTTCCACTGTTTGACATTAAAGGATGTCGGATCGTTCCTCTTTTTTTTTAATGATAACTCTTTGGATATGATACGTTTTTGAAATTATATAGCGTTGATGGCCCAGCAGTAAGAGCGTGCGACTTTCAATCCGAAGGTCGCGGGTTCAAACCCCGGCTCGTTCCAATGAGTTTTTATGTACGAAATATCATTTGATATTTAATAATCGCTTTTCGGTGATAGAAAACATCGTGAGAAAACCGGACTAATCCCAATAAGGCTTAGTTTACTCTCTGGGTTGGAAGGTTAGATAGCAGTCGCTTTCGTAAAACTAGCCTCTCAACTGACCACTCTTTCCCTTTTGTTTTGAGTAAAATAATTTTAGTAAGTTCATATGCACTATCCAGAGATGGGACAAGTATTTTGTACTAATAAAGGCCACTTGAACCACCCGAGGTTAGCCACATAACCCGGAGTTAAGCGAATTTCTGTGTGGAATTTGACAGCTCAATTCCGGGTCAGCGGCTAACTCTGGGTGGTGCAAGTGGGCCTAAGATAACTAAAGTTTTGGGCATTAACTTCCTATAAAGACAATAATAAAATTCTAAATCTAACATGTATGAATAACAAAAGTCACTGACGTAGCTCAAAAAATCGCCAAACTAAAGTGGCAGTGGGCTGGACATATTGCCTGGAGACCTGATGGTCGATGGTAGAGGTCTCAGTAACCTATTTGGCAGCGATGGCGTCGATGTGGCATTCTCTGTGGCATATTTCCAGTAGTGGACGTCTGGCTGATAATGATGACGATGATAATGAAATCAAACATTTTCGATGCGGAGACAGACTATTGTCGATGAAAAAGAAGAATAACCTATTGAGGGATTACATAAATAATAGATACAGCAAAAGAAAGTTATTTAGGGTTGGGTTTTCGGGGCAGGGAAATCGAATGACAGGTCGAAATCAGAAATAAGCATTAACTCAAGCTAAGTAAGGACGGTCACTTAAATTAGGTAATCAATGATTCGTGGTGGTTCTTATCTCACCTTAGCCTTTGATAAAGGTAGACAGAATTAATCAAATTCCGCATCACTTTAATAACATCATTTATTATGTTTCCAGTTGTAGTTGTTTTAATCTGTTTAAAAGCGTCTATTCGAGATATCTTCTAAGTCTTATCTAAGTTTCGGAGCGGAACTTGGATTCGATACTCGTGAACCTGTAACTAAATTATACAAAGCTACTTTACTTGAGAAGTTGCTAACTAGCCTCCTCTGATCCTTGATCAGAGGATCCTAAGCGTAGTTTAGAAGTTTCGCCGATAGCCCTTTCTCATGGACCTACTTGCATTTATTAATAGAGCATACCGCTCATCTGTAAGGAGATGATAATATCTACTTATATTAGAGCAAACTTCGATAGCATAATAATAATTATGCATTCCCTGAAAAGTTAACTGAAAGAGTCCCCTTAAAGAGATAAATTCGCCTTTGTTGTATCAAATTGTTTCTGTACGTACCTATGTTTCTTGTATTTCTTGTACACAAAAGTTCAACAATGTATTTCGTATGATCACATAACTTCGTGCACATGATCATCATCATCAGCCGAACGACGTCCACTGCTGAACATAGGCCTCCCCAAGAGACTGCCGCAAAGACCGGTAATGTGCTACCCGCATCCAGTAGACACCCGCAGCCTTTAACTTTACAAACTTTTTTCTACTCCAGAATTTCTATCTGTCAATTAGATGACATTATTATTTAATATTAAGTCGTAATTTATTTTTATTAGGTTTTATGTTGTAACTTTTTCTGCCTTTTAAAATAAAGTCTCTTCATTAGATGACTGACAGCGATATTAAAAAAGTGTACATTATAACGTTGTCTATGGTATTCCATAGGAATACTGCTCCTATGGATTTTCATACAATATATGAGCACTGTTGTTGTTTTTTATTTTAAATTTCTATAGTGAGCACATCTTCCCTATTCTGCCACGTTTCTAGATTTTGCTTTTTACGCTATTTTAGCTTCCGTAGAAAAACTAGCGCCTCTCTATTATTACAATACTCGACTTCGTCTCGTTTCGGCGACCCTCAAGTTTTAAGAACGCTTATTATATCACTGTTGCATAAACTACTATTATTTAACTTGCAATGTTGTTTGTCTGTTGGTTTGTTATGGTCAAATATTGCAAGCTGAATTTGACTAGCTTTCCGTTATTACGAGTAGAATAAGCAGCTGCAACTTCACATGTTTGAGTAGGTTGGATAACAATACAATGTTTTGGTACCAAAGTCCAGTCAGCATTGCATGTATCAAAAATTAAATACTTGACAAAAACCTTTTTTACTTTTCGATTGGCGTTACCGATAAGCGTTCTAAAGAAAAACTTCCCTTTCAGAAAAACCATAAATATATAAACCTGATATTATTAGGAGATATTAAAAGGCTTACAAGAAATGTTACATTGAATTTTGTACGTAAGACTTCTTCCGATTCTTGTTTGTTTTCCTCGATACACGACTTGAATTTTTAATTTTGTGTTTAATTAAATATTTGACTGTGAAAACTCATTGCAACTTTAAAATTGTCTTGACTGCAGCGGAATATTTTATAAAGGAAAATTTAATTTATTCACAAGTAGTAAAGACAAGTGGTCGTAAAATTTTGAGTATTTCTTAATATCGTTGGAGAGAAACTAGGTATGTTTGAAACGCAATAAATTTATTAAATAAGGAAGTTGAAATGAACTACCATTATGTATGTACCTACTATGAACCTCTTTATATTTGCAAGGCAATATGGCGACATTCAACAGCTAATGACATTGCCTAGTTTACCACATAACTGTGTTATGTAGGTATACCTTGAGAAATTGACTGTTGACGCCGACGGTAACGATTTCAAATCTGGCTATATTTCAATTCAGTCCCTTTTCAAGGAAATTGACAGTTGCGATAAGTCACTCACGTCACAAACCAAGTATGTTATGTTGCCTTTATTATTATTAACTTATTTTGGATGTAACCGTAGTATTTTATTTCCAAAAGTTAATTAAAAATACATAATAGCTCGGCTTCAAAAGATTATATTAAAATGTAAACATTACTATTGAATCAACGATCAAAACTCACGTATTTGTATCACGATTTAGCGCGGCATGTTTCGATTGCGTCTGGCAATCATCATCGTACAGAGTGCTGTCACTTCCGCGTTGCAATCAATGCGAGACAGGATTATTATTATGTCAAATACTAATAATTATTGTGCGATGGACGGGTCAGATTTTAGAACTTCACTACCTACCGCCTATAGACGGTTTATTCTTTTAATTATTCTGTACGTACAAAATCATTCATTTATTATAGAATGTACTTTTTGGTTTTTAAAAAATGTAAATAAGCAAAACCACGTGACTTATCAAGTCATCAACATAACATTTTATATCTGTTCTGTTATCATAATGGATTTAGGTATGTCATTGTCCCAACACCTGAGTTACGTTATTTTTTGTTTACCTTTTTTGAATTACTTAAAAGTATAGACTATAAGTACGATATTGGAGGAGAAAAAAAAATGCTTTTTCACTTCTCTTGCTCGAAAAGTTCACCTTTGTGTCGTGGCTAGGCGACACAAAATCGCTTTTCATGCACTAGGGCATAAAGTAACATCGCAGGTGGAGCGCGCTCGCCGCGGCCTCGCCCCCGCGCGCCCGGCCGCCTGCAGGCGGCGCGCGGCGGGGAGAACCCAAGCGCGCGAGTATGGATGTTACATTCTTACATTTTCCTAATATTTTCTTTACAATTGAAGTGAAAAGCAAAGTATAGGCTCAGGAATAAATACCCATTTTATCCTCGACTACTATATTGGTCCTCGTTGCACTCGTTACTTTATGCCCTTGATATATATACATTTTTTATGGAGCGAGCGCAATTGATCCCATGCTCCAATTTCATCAAAATATGTCTGAAAAAGGCATGCAAATCGTAAAGCGCTTAGAGTATTAATATGTCTCTTAACCCTTTTCCTAGTGCCGTCAAATAGCTTCGCAATTTAGTCATTCAATTATAAACACAATAGTACACAAAACCCTCATCAAACTAGAGAATTTCCCAATTACCCGAAGTTTGTTTTTGCGGTAGGTATGAGCCTATCGCTTGATATTTATGCTATGATTTTCAATAGGAGATTATTTTAATCTATATTATTTATTACCACTAGGTAAACAAATAGGGCAGAGAGGTTCGGAAGTGGCAAAAACGTACCGAAACACGAACCGTGGCGTGGTTATTGCAGGTAGTTTAAATATGTGTTTAGACCCAGTGTTGCCTGACAAAAGAGATGTTTTATTTTAGTATAGGTATTCAGAATATGTCTTACTGTGCTCGTAAACATACAAGGGCATTATATTAACACAAACATTGTTTTAATATAATAGTATTATCTTCTTTTGTTTTAATAAAAAGGTTAACTTCAACTTTATCCCTTGTTGAATAAGAGTAACAAACCGGCCAAATGCGTGTCGGACCACGCATAGTTTAGGGTTTCATACCGTTATACGATAAAAAGACGTAACTGCTTTCAATATATCAAGGCACTTACTGGCCCTTTTGTAATAAATAGATTTTTAGCAAAAACTCAAAAATGGATTGACCAGATATGTTGAAAATAATTTTCGTGGTAAGTTCGTTTGATGTTTTTTTTTTTTTTTTTTGGACCGTCCGTTCATAATTTAGAAGAAGACACACTTTTCTGAAAATATTCGATTAATCAAATTTTTGTTCGACAAACCTTTACTTTATTTTTAAAGACGTATCAGATGATATGCAACAAATAGGTACATATTTGGCAAAAAAAATGTTATAATTATACTATATATAATGTATGCGGAACATTTTAAAACCGCTATCTCCATAACTTTAACCTACAACTGGATTTTTTAGGCTTTCTAACTTTAAACTCAAATATCTCAAAATAATACATTTGTAACTTAGCTCTCTGTTTCTTTTTGCATATGAAAGAGAATGTTTTGGACTATAAGAAGGTACCAATAACTCAATACCGACAATAAGTTACCTTTAGCCTGAAAACGCCACATATTATAATGCTTTTGTATGTGTTTACTGTTTACGAGCTCAGTTGTATAAATATTCAGACTATACATGCAACATGCTTAAACCGCAACAAACGTATTATAAGTAATTATTTTAAAAGTAGTTTACGGTATTATTTATTCAAATCTTCTTTGTATTTTGCAACTTTGTTGCTGCAATTGGCAAAAATTACGCCTATTACTAAAACTTCCACATTTAAGTTTCTCCGAAATTTCTGTCCCTGAATTATTGCTTTTTTCGGAACACTTTTGTTGTGTTCACCTGTTTTTTAGTTATAACATAATTATGTAAATTAAGCATATGTTTAACTGTGTTATCATGTTTATTTAGATATATTATCTGACTTATTCATAAATGTTACGGGGAGTCGAAATGCGACAAATCATAGTTGATATTAAACTCATATTAAAAAGAGAGTAGGTTATATATTTTGTTTTTATGGGCCGATCGACGTTGTTTTGTCTTTGTCTTTAATCATTGTACGATAAATCTTCATTTGAATTTGTAATTAATTCAGGTTGTTCAACTGAATACGGGAATGGGCACTTTAATCTCTGTAAAACCCTTGTGTAACAAAAGCTGTTGGAAACCTATTCCATGATTAAATTGTACGCCATTTGGGAATAATCGGTTAGTTCGTTTATGGTATCATGCAGCGAATAAGGCACACGGCCGAATGGAGAATCATCATAGAATTATCATGGATTAACACAAAAAGATGTATAGGATTTAACAAAAATGCGTCGAAGGTCGTAAAGTCCACGTTATTAATCAAATATCACGTTTTCGAATAAAATGAATTGACAAACTTTAAAGTGTTATTTTAAACGTGAACTATGAAATTATGACGGTTACTTAACACTTTCACATTCTGTGCTATCAAAATCTAGAAAACTTAGCATAGACGGACTCTATCGTGGTTTGATTTTTAAAAATAAAGTTTTTTGTATGGTTGATTTGCCTATTAGATAGGACGACCACGGCCTTACCATGACGTCTTAATGCGATTCAATTGACGACCTAAACTGAGTCGCTTCCATTTAACTGAGCCTAAACTCAACCTAAACTGAACTGCGATTCAGTTTAGGTTCTTAACTGTGCTCAGTTGTATAGCAGCGACTCAGTTTTGGTCCTAAACTGAATCGCGTAAAGACGTTGTCTTCTTCTGCCCATCTTGGGAAATGTAAATTTTTTTTAAATGTAAAATCATCGCATTATATGTAAAAAATAATCTGGCCTTAAGTTGTTTGGTGTAAGTTCAATCCTGTAAATTAAAATGGTAGCTAACCTAATTTTGAAAGCGGAAATATTGCCAAAGTTCAGCAAAGATTATCGCTTAATACGCGATAAGTTGTAAACTGCCATTAAACAGAATACGCTGAAATCCTTTCGCAACGGATGATTACTTTTCATTTTATTACTATTACCCCCATTATTAGTAACGGATAAAGGGATGAAATTAAATGAGCCTTTCCATTTTAGTCGCTTGAATGAAAAACTGGGTGAGATCAGTGTTTTTTTACGGCATCGGGGAAATTTATGCTTGGATGCTTATTTTAGAAACAAGGAAAGACGGCTGAAAGAGTTTTATAAAAATTTTGCTCATACATATCTAGTTTAAAGCCTACTTAAGAGTTCTTACGCCTTTTTAAATATTGCATCTCGAAACTAAGTCATCTTAACCACCTTTTCAATCACTTCTACTATTATACACAACAAAACTCACTAATTAAAAATACCAGTCATATAATACATAACAAGAAGTCTACTCGTCACTTGCAAACGTTCTAAGTATAACTGGATTAACCGACTAGTACCCGCGAACAAGGCGCCATTTTCTATCCATGTGAGTGACATTTTGTGTCGAAAACTGTCCGGGTCCCTTTCAGATTTAAGGATTATTAAACCCATTGACACCCTTCGTAGTCGGTTAAAATAAGGGTTTTACAGACCCATTACGTTGACCTCATCGGACCCCTAAGTAAGCCCCTTAATGTGGTTTAACAGTGTGACTCTCTTTTACCTTTTACGTTGTTTTTAATACTAAAGCATTTCGATGTAAAATGTCGGTTTTTAAGGTTCCGTAGTCAACTGGGAACCTTTATAATTCTGCCATAAAATTGTCTGTCTGTCCGTTCGTCTGCGGCTTAGCTCAGTGACCGTTAGTACAAGAAAACTATAATTAAATAGGAATATATAATATATGTAATCTCTTTCTATTCCCTGCGGCTGGGATCGAATCAGCAACCTCCTGCTTTCGCGGCAGACGCTCTATCTATGAGCAATAAATAGTAGATACCTAAGTACAAATTACAAAAAAATCTTCCTAGGGTTTTCTCGGCACATGTCACGACTCAGGGAGCCTGGGGTCCGCTTTGGCAACAAATCCCAAGATTTAGCGTAGGTGCTAGTTTTACGGAAGCGAATGCCATTGCCATAATAACAGTTTAGAATAACAGTCTGATGACTTGTGGTATTTATATCATAAATATATTATATTTTGACGTTTGGAGGCCTTTACACCTCCAAATCCTATTAGTATTATTTTTTGACAATGGGGGCCGTTTACATCTCCAGTCTTTATTTTGACACTTGGGGAGCCTTTACATCTCCAAATTTTATTCGTATTTTATTTTGACGTGGGGGGACCTTTTACATCTCCCACACTTAATTTATTTTTAACTATAGAGACTATACATCTCTTGCACATATTACACATTTATTTTAATATTCTTTACCCAGGTTTTGGCTGTTGTATTATCAACATTTAGATTATAATTTTACTTCTATATATTGTAAATGTTTGTACATACAAATGCTTTACTGTAATGCTTATTGACTTGTAAAAGTGCCCTTGAGGCCTACTTGCAGAATAAATTTTTGAATTTTGAATTTTGAATCTGACCTTCCAATCCAGAGGGTAAACAAGCCCTTTTAAGATTAATCCGGTTTCCTTACGATGTTTTCGGTCAATATGAAATGATATTTCGTACATAAGTTCCGAAAAACTCATTGGAACGAACCGGGTTTTAAACACGCGACCTTTGGGTTGTAGATAAAAAATACAGGATGTAAATATTAGAAAACAAGCTAGTTAGCACGATTTGAACTTTAACCCACGCTAATAAAAAAACACCCCTTCCGTACCGTAACTCAAGCATACACTGATTATGATATCCGTTGCTTAGCGACAGTTAATCTGCTGATTAATCCACGTGTAAACTTTCATCATTAATATATTCCATAGGTTATTTGAATTATGAACCTTATTTACAAATGTTAAGTTACAAATTTGAATGTAACAGAATACCGATTAGTACACATGGCAAAGCAATGGCATTAGGTAAATTTGATTACTTACACGTGGTTATAGATAGACGAAGAGTTCAGCCTGGAAGTATATATATATATATATATAGCTTTTGATAGTATAGAATGTGAAAGTGTTAAGTATACGTCATAATTTCATCGATGTTTTACGCTTAAAATAACACTTTTAATGTTTAACAGTTAATTTTCTTGAGAGATATAACTTTAGGCTTCCGGTTGATACTCAAGATAGCGAAAGCGTTTTTTTATTTTATTTTTTGGACACTAAACGTGGTTTAATATTACATATTTATAGCTTATTGTGAAGTAAACTAACGAAGAAGTGTGCGCAGATAATGGAAAATAAGTCCTGGAACGCATGTAACCGTTATTTAAGCATGTAGTCATTACCCGGCCCCCCGAGAAACTATTTGTTACGTGTTATAGCTGTAAACTTAACAAATAGCGAGGCCAATTACCGAACAATGTCGCCCAAGTGGCAATAAACTATTTATAATGATAATATATTGATAATACTTGACATTGATCTTTCAAAATTTTCTAACTCTTTTGCTATTAATTATACTTACAACACTTTAGAACGGATTAATCGCGTTTATTAACACCCTACGTTTCGAGGCCTTTATAGCACTCGTTTTCACAGGGTTAAGATGATGACCCTGATGATGATCTTAACCCTGTGAAAATGAGTGCTGTAAAGGGCTCGAAACGTGGGGTCATGGTGTTCATAAACGCGATTAATCCGTTCTAAAGTGTTTAATTACAAATTAGAACAACTTTGATTAGTGGGTAGAATGGATATTAGTTGATCAATTTCCATGTCAACTCAGCAATACTTTGCAGCGGTTCAAAATCCACTCTAGTGGAGTGATTAAACGTTTCAATTGCCATTAACTCAATTTGGATGGGTAGATAGGTACATCATTTTCAGTGCCCTTTTTTACACAAATGTACGTATACCGTTAAAGAGTCGGTGGTCTTTTTTTCAAACCTCAGGATTTATTTTCAAAAATCTATGTTTTTGGAGCTTTAAGACACTTGTGGTATAAATCCTATTTACAAGCTGGGATATCCTATAGCAAGAGGCTACCATATTTACAAGCTTCACTACATAAGTAGTATAAAACAAAGTCGCTTTCTCTGTCCCTATGTATGCTTAAATCTTTAAAATTACGCAACGAATTTTGATGCGATTTTAATAGATAGTGTGATTCAAGAGGAAGGTTTATGTGTATAATAATAACCCGTGAGAAGCCGGGGAGGGTCGCTAGTTCTAAATAAATAGAGGTAATACATTTGTAAAGCATGAATCAAATCATTTATTATTTCAATTTTTTGTTATAAATGTTTTAAGATTCATCTCTTTTTGTTTTAATGTAGTCACATTACTATATATAATACTAATATAGGGATAGGGATGTGACGACCCCATCGCCCACTGGTTTCGACCGGTGCAATCAGTCGACGCAGGGCAGTTTGTGGCGAGTTGTTGGGGAGTAGCGACCCCACGTACCTGAGCGCTCCTGGGGGACTCCGTCGTCCGACCAAGTCCTCCGCCTCTGGCTTGCCTTAACCGGCCGTCCAGAGTGGGGTCGCGAGAGCTGTGTTCTCGAGGGTAGATGTGGAAACCTAAGTGGCGAGTTGGCTATATGTTTAAAGTCCAGTGACACCTCTCTACCCTCAGCCCTCATACCGGTGTTGCCCTCGAGCCATCCTAGATGTCGCTTTTTGTGGGGGCCCATCTTATATGGGCGAGTCACCGTCTGCCGGAAATAAAATTGATTACCATTTTGTTAGGCAGACGTCCGATTTTTTCTTCTCTCCATAACCCAGTATTTAGTCCACCACTTTCACCTAATAGTCCAGTATATTTTAGATTCCATTAAATCTCAATAGTCTATACACCCTGGCGGGTGCTGCCTCTGCGTGCGTCCCATGACTCGGGCACGTGCAACATCCGCTCGGTGTACCCCTTACATTTCATTAAATTGTCGAAAGGGCCTCTGCGTGTTGGCTTCGGCTCCGCGTACGCCTCCCAAAGGTCCGGAATACCATTGTTCCGTGATGGGAAAGACATACTTATATAAATTATAAATTGTAAGAGATGTATATACTTTAGAAAGAGTGGCCAAGTGGAAAAGTTAAACGTTTAAAATAAGAAAGGATTACAAAACTTAGTAAATTTCGGACTTTGGATACCGTGATCGGGTAGTCCAATGGTTAAGGCATTTGCTACGAAAGCAGGAGGTCACTGGTTCGATTGCAGCCCTGCTCACCGGGGACCTTGGTCACTTTTTCTGTAGTATATGACATCTCTTTCAATTTGTAATAAGGAATGGATTATAGTGGTTTTTTTTCAATCTACTGCGAAATTTGGCAGGCCAGACAATAAATACAAATTTAATACTTAAGTGGCTAACTGACCAGGTCACCTATTTTTTTAAAGGCAATAATATTGAATACATAAAAGATGACTCACACTAGAACGGCCCGGTACGTGACCGGGCCGGGCCGATGTGTCAGTTTCTATAGAAAACGTCACGTGACCTCCTAGGTCTCCGAGCTCGGATGTGATTAATTCTATAGAAATGACAAATCGTCCCGCCCCGTCCCGTCCCGTCCCGTTCTAGTTCTTTAGCAGAGGCATGTGTATGTTCGCCAAAAATATGAGAACAATAGTCACATGGGTACAATAAAAACAAGATAAGTTTTATCGGTTGTATGCAGTGAAAACAGTTCGTTTTCTTGAATAGCGCATTTTACAAGCGCAATTAGTTGAAATGCACATTGCAGAAACATTACAAGGCCAAGGAAGTGTAGAAAGCAGTGACCTCGCATACATTAAAATGAGCGCGAGTTTACCCCACATTGCGAGGAATTAGCATAAACCGCGCAAAGGGCGCTATCCGTCTCTAACATTTTAATTATAAGAGGTATTAAACTGTTTTTTTATTTAAAATGAAAATATATTTCTTGACCAGAATTAAATTGTGCTTAGCAAGTAGATAAATAGCCAAATAGTTTTTATCTACCTACCCATTTGAAATGTAAGGGAATCTCTCTGCCAACAAACTGCCTTACAGTTTGGCAGATAAGAGTTTGTTAAATTGGGTTTATTTTCTTGAATATTTTTTTTAACATACCAAAAATTTCGTAAACATTTTTAAAAGACTAAAGACTCTTAAGCAAGATTAAACAGCAAGTTAACAATGAAACTTTTCCTGCGCACGCGTCATCCAGCGAAAGTAGCTACCGTATCGGGTGGCGTGAGGAAATCTTGCATGCATAAGAATGCCGATCAAATATAATACTAGTTTTCTTGTAGTGCTCTAGTAGTCTTGTTTACTACTAATAGTAGATAATAATTTATATTCAGCGATCATTGAAACGATTCTTTAATTATTAAATGATTCTGTATCTTTATCACGCATATTACATTTCCATTGAACCTAGTAATATAAATAATCATGAATTAAAACTAACGCAAAAAAAATCTAACACAAAAACAATACAATCAAATGCCAGCTACGCTACCCATCAAAATATCCCAACGTCACCCGAGACAGGGTCGCCATGTCGCCAACACAGTCGCCAGATTGCCTCGCGGTATAGCTAAACTAAGCCTCTGGGCGAGCTTCACAGACAGACTAACAAACTTCTGTGATCTCTCTCTCTCTGCTATGCAGCTGTATTGCTGTTTCGACGATCTCATAGCGGGGAGTCACAAAGATACTCTTGTTTCGAGGGTGTGGTTGGATCAAATGTTAGATAAGAAGGTGGTTATTTCTCGCTCTGTGACCACCATAACCATTAGTAGCCTGGGCTCTGCTGTTTTGCCGGTGATATTATTTAAGTAGAGTTCTTAGGTTTATTATAATTTAGAACATAGTATTGTCTTCCTATTCTATTAAAAAATGATGTAAAAGCTTCGAAAATAGATGAATGTGAATCCGGTTTAAAAATATTCATATTAAGTAATCATGTCCACGGCAAATTAAAAAAAAATGGTGATTTTAGTCTCAGTTGCGCCAGATAGAGCAAAAAGATACAAAAAATGTGTAAACAAAAAAAAAAGTATCCATCGGGTGGGTTTTGGTTCCATTCAAATTTGTATCTCCCTCTCTGTCATTTTTGCTTATTGTGTGATATTTGTATGAGAAAAAGGATTATCAGTCTATGTCAATCTTCGATGTTCGTGGTAGGCCTGCAGGACAGTAAATTAAAGGTGCGAAAACATTACAAGTATTATCCAAGCCAAAATTTTCCGTTTACAGTTGAACGGAGTTTGAATCGTATATAAAATAAATGTTACTTTTATTATATTCATCATCATCATCATCATCATCATTTCAGCCGAAAGACGTCCACTGCTGGACATAGGCCTCCCCCAAAGATTTCCACAATGACCGGTCCTGCGCCACCCGCATCCAGCGGACTCCTGCGACCTTCACCAGGTCATCAGTCCACCTTGCGGAGGGCCTACCCACGCTGCGCCTATATATTCATATACAATACTAAATATACTTAGTATTAATAAAAATTATATCTAGTAGGTAATAATTAGTGAAAGTAATGTATTACACCAATAAAGCCAAGCCTAATAAAAAATACCCTCCAACTGTTACCACCAAGTTATCCATCATTCCTAGACTAATTTCATCGCTTCACGAGCATTCGTTTAAATTAACTAGTTTAGTGATCTCCGGGCTATCACTTGATTCACAAATTGACACATTCTACCGGCCCGGCGCTGCAGCGAGAGTCATTCTTGCCTTGTTGAATGATTATATGGTCAACCCCTTCTATTCCTTCAAAACAAATAATTTTAAATAAAACTTTAGCTTCTTTCCTCAACCAACCGCCTGAAATATTATGCCTGTATTATCTAACAGACTGACAGAGGTGATGAAGCATTACGGTATGTAAACAGATCCCGGTGACATAAATGCCAAACAATTTAGGTTGTCAAAAATTTTACATTAACGGTTGAGACTTGAGAGAAACAAACAAGTAATTACAAATCTCCATCACACATTACCGGCAAAGTAGATGCCAAAAGCCCTCGTGGCAGCCCTATACATTGGTCTGATCAGATCCGCTCCGCGCTTGACTCTACATTCCACAGTGCTCTCCGCCGGAGACAGAAGAAGTTGGAGAAAGATTTTCCGTGGAAAAGTGATGCAGAAGCCCCTTTTGACGACGTCACGACCCTCAATCCTGAACGACGCAAGTACGAGGAACTACAGATGAAAAGTTCAGTTTCTCAAGAAGAAATGCGATACCCACGCAAGCATATTCTAGTATATTATAAGTAATTAAATGTAGAAGGTACTTCCCATTGACCTAAAAACACGGAATTTGACAATTTGACTAAAAGCAAGAGCTTGTACCACAAGCACAGAAAAAACTCCCATGTGGGGCGGGGCAATGATGAGTCTGTGTCTGATCATCCTCTGTGCAGAACTCTCGGTGGGTGAGTCCGATTCGTAGTTGGCCATTTTTTTTTTCATCACTCCCACGACTGAGACAAATCGAATGACATTTCACAAGCTATTTGTTGCATTGTTATAATATTGTACTGTAATTACGAGTACCTACAGTTGTACGTATCGTATTCTTAGTTTTCTTGAGGCAAATACTTGAAAGGTGATGAGAATAACCGTACGTAACCTGACATCAAAACGACATAGTTTCATAGCCACAGTGCGGCGTTTACCACCTTTTGAAATAACTGTGCTTCTAATAATGGCAGTATAATGAAGCTTATTTCTAAAGCGGATTTTCATTTCCTCAGATAGCGGAAGAGTGATGGGCTTTTAAAATCACATTAAAAACAAGTTTTCTGATTGCGTAAAAGCAAACTTGTGTATAAAAGCTGTTACAGTTTTTCATTAGCGCTGTTATTTAAAGTTAACAGAGATGATAAAAATGTTATGAGTCTCATAAAATATTTAAGCGCTGAATAAAGGTAGCAGTGGCAAAGTGAGATGGCACCTGGCACCTGTCGATTTGCTCGATAAATTGGTGAAAGGATACCGATGTTTTTGTTTTTGAAGCGGTTACCAAAACATTAAAATAATTTTACATCTCTAGTCTTTTTTTAATGCTTGGAAGCCTTTACATCTCCAAATCCTATTTGTATTTTATATTGACATAGGGGACCTTTTAGATCTCCAACCTGGGGTTCAAAATATATTTTCAAAATATAAGTAAGTGTAACTTACCTAGGTCCTAGAGGCATTGTACCTAGGATGCTGGCGGCAATTCAATACTGTGTCGCAATGCTGATACGTTGTGCGAGGAAGCCACCAGTTCTTCGGTCACCAGTAACCTCAATTAGACGTTTCGTGATTTCTACCAAAAACTTGCGTGCACTCATCATCATCATCATCATCATCATTTCAGCCGAAAGACGTCCACTGCTGGACATAGGCCTCCCCCAAAGATTTCCACAATGACCGGTCCTGCGCCACCCACATCCAGCGGACCCCACACCGCGGTGCACTGGTACCCCATTATTATTAACTAAAGAGACTACACATCTCTTGACATATTACTTAGTACATTTATCTTAATATTGTTAACCGGGTTTTGGCTGTTGAATAATTAGTATTTAGATTATACTTTTATTATCATTGTATATTGTGATGCTTTAATGTAATGCTTATTGACTTGTAAAAGTGCTCTCGAGGACTACATGCAAAATACATTTTTGAATTTTGAATTTGAGTATGATACAGTGCTGTGGTTAAAAATAAGACAGTTGAAAATGTTGACCCAAATACGTCATGCCATTTAAAAAAGTGTCAGATGCTCAATAATAAATATGTCGATAAGCACATTCAAAGATAAGCTATTTCGTAGGTATCTTGTCACATTGACAACTTAGAGCAAAGACAAATGGAGTACGCTTGTCTGACATTTTCCCTAAAAAATATTCTGCCGATTTTTGCGTGGGGGAGTGTGGGGTGCATAACTTATTATTACGGTTACGTAGTCAAGTCAGTCCATAGAATTATATGGCGTTTCTGCATATTGTTTTGGCAGAGGAGAAGTAATACGAGTGCGAGTGCGTTAATGTTAATACTTAAATTGAAAGAGATGTCATATACCCCAGAAAAAGTGATCAAGGCATCCAGTGAGCAGGACTGGAATCAAATCAGCGACCTCCTGCTTTCACGGCAGATGCCCTTACCACTATGCTACCCGATCACGGCAGCCAGAGTCGCAAAATTTCCTAAGTATATGCAATCCTTTCTTATTTTAAACGTTTTTAAGGTGCGTTCCGCCAATCCTACACCTCAGATTTACGTCTAAATAGCGAGACCTATTAGGTGCTTTGGCGGCGATGAATATTACGTATAAACTCTACAAGTCCCAATGAATCCTATTGTTTTCTTAATATATAAATGGTAATAGCTTTTATAGCACTTACAACTAAGACTAGCAAATATGAAGAGCATTTCATGAAATTTTCCCACTAAAACCATTTGTGAGAGACTTCTACACCACATCCACTCTGCAACTTTTTATAAAACTCTCAATAAAAAGTAAGCACCGAAATAAACTCTCTGCAGTTGTAACTTTGTCGCTTTCCAGCGCTTGGTTTCAAAAGGGATTAAAGTCTTCGTTACACCATCAGCTTGGTGCGAAATAGGATGAATACGATCTTTTAGTGCCATTTTCGCACATAAATCATAACGCTGCAGAAATCCATTCTACCTGCTAAAGATTTTTTTCTTTCTGTAAGAATTGTTAAAAGGAGTGAATCTGGCCAAACAGATTTTATTGAAGCTGAAGCTAGGTGGGTCAAACCAAACGATGTTAAAATACGCTATAAATGTTGATTTTGTTATTGAACCCTTATCCATATGAAAAGGTACTCGTTTTCTATGGAATTGTATGATAAAAGTCATGACTTCATGTCCACAAGATGTTAACTATTGGCCACAGGAAAAATTGGCTCTACAGTTCAGCTGAGTTCTTTCCAGTCTGCGAGTGCGTGGGTAATATCTCTTATTTAAACAACGGACTTTATAAAATCTCTTTTTATAAATGAAATTATATTTCTACTACTTTAATGTGCTTGACTTTCCACATCAAATTGCTTTTAAAAACCCAGTAAAAAGCTTTCTGCACTTATTTCCTACTGGTTTTATTGCATAAATTAATAATATGAGGATCCTAAAACGTGAAAAAAATGAAAAGGTATATAATATTGTCTTCTGTTACCGCGATTGTTATTCATTGAAATTAAACACTTTAGAACGGATTAATCGCGTTTATTAACACCATGATCCTACGTTTCGAGCCCTTTACAGCACTCGTTTTCAGAGGGTTAAGATGATGATAATGATGATGAGATGATGAGGATCATGGTGTTAATAAACGCGATTAATCCGTTCTAAAGTGTTTAATTTCAATGAAAAGGTATAACCAATGTACGTGTAGAAGACCAAATTGAAGGTTTGCCAAAGATCGTAGCATGCTAGGATTAAAACGGATTGACAGAATCCGAAACTCCACGCTGCGCTCCTAAAACTCGTATTACCGATGTTGGACTGGGCCGATCATGTTTACCGCTACTAGGCGCTAATAGGTGAGCGAAAATAGCTATGGAGTCGATGCCGCAAGACAGATGAGCAGCTGGCAGGCCCAGGAAGAGGTGGCGGGACGACCAGGGAGGCCCTTGCGATGGTAAGGGCATGACGTCTTAATGTGATTCAATTGACGACCTAAACTGAGTCGCTTCCATACTACAACTGAACCTAAACTGAATCGCGTTAAGACGTCATAGTGAGGGCCTTGAAACCGTATCTCAACGGCTGGAAACATATTCTTCAAAACCGGGAGAATTAGATATTGAAGGGGAGGTTGAGGGGGAGGCCTTTGCCCAGCAGTGGGACACTGGGCTTTAATAGTAATATTTACACGTAACTCGTTTTCTAATTACTCGTAGAGTTGTACCAACTTGTTTGCAAAACTTGTTTAAAATGTTTTCCTTTCTAACCAAAACAAAATACATATAAACAATGGAAAAAAACCATCCTCGGTGTATCCTAAAGCTGTGTCAATATCTATGGAAAATATCACGTGATCTCTGAGCTTTCCGAGCCGATCACATGACGTGACATGACGCTGTCTATAGAATTTGACACATCGGTCACGGTCCGGCCCAGCCCGTACTAGTACGGTGTTTCGTGTCATCCTTTATCCGTATTTTAAGCGTGTAATTTGATAGCTTAACTCCAGGATTGCGGCTAAACCTCGGTGGTGAAAGTAGGCCTTAAAGAATTTAATTACAATGAAGCAAAGTTTATAAATAATCCATACTTTCCTAGCCTGCCCTCCTAAAAACTAAACATTTTCCTACTGAGGACGTCTCCAATAAAGGCCTCTAAACAATTGCCATGTCAGTGTCACCCACAAATGAAAGTCTGCTAAGTGAGTGACAAGTGTATGCATAGAAATGAATACAAGAGAGAGTGTTTGTCTAGCCCATTGGCCTTGGAGATTTCCGTTTAGCATAAATACATATTTAGGTGTTAATGCACGAAGATGCCGTTACGCGTGGAAAGGCAAATACCTCTTTTGAGAAAATCTTTTGATTTTGTGAAGAATACTGTACGTATTATAACTACAATCTAAAACGGGATATTCACCATGTGATGTATGTTTGTTGTTTCTGCACCCGATATTTCGACACTGTTGCAAGCGCCATGGTTACAAATGTCCCGTAATGCAAGTTACCATGTTAGATTAAAATCGTAAACCGGGTGTTGCCTGTAACAGGAGCCAAACTCCAAATTGAATAACGTTTGTTCAGCGACTTTTGTCATTTTTGTACTATGAAAAGGGACGACAATTAGGCTGATGTTAACGTACATTAAAAATACTACCTATTTAGTTTGTATGAAAAAGTGAAAACCTACTGAGTACAACATTTTTAAAAGTCGTTGAACAAAAGTTGTTAGGTTTGAGGAGTACTACCTGTGTTTTTATTTATTGCTTCTGTTACAGGCAACACCCGGTATAATATAGTAATTATAGTCCATAGAAAACCATCTCAAAAGGTAAGTATTTTAGAAATAACGTAACTGAAATTGTGTTAAGATGATGACTAAGTAAGTAAGTAGTCATCATCTTAACCCTGTGAAAACGAGTGCTGTAAAGGGCTCGAAACGTAAGATAATGGTGTTACTAAACGCGATTAATCCGTTCTAAAGTGTTTAATTTCAATGAATAACAATCGCGGTAACAGAAGACAATATTATGATTATTATGATTTATGAGAAGTTCTTTTGTAAGTTTTTTTTTTGTAATAGGTATGACTTGTTGTCCGTATTGTTTGGTAAATTAACTATCTCCCAAACGATAAAATCATGCTATCTCTTGTCAAAAAACCGCTTATGAAATTTAATAAATTTTAAAGTTAGCCTCGTTAGAGTACGAACGAGGACCGTACGCTTTTTTGTAAGGTGGCAGTTTACTAACAGGTGGGCTTGTACATTTTTTTGTAATAGTTGTAAATACATAAAATATAGTCTTAACTCTTTGATACTCAATGTAGGTTAAAAACTAAATACCTAGGTACCTTAAGGGATCTAAATATAAATTATGAGGGCACCCTGGAACGACAAACGTACCAACAAATCCATTCTCTCACAGCTTAAGATCAAAACCCGCCTATCCAGTCTATCCACAATATGCCTCCAACCAATTATTTCGAGCACGTAGTGCGAAGACGAAAGTCTCGAAAAGCTGATCGTAGTTGGGTACGCAGATGGTGCTCGTGGCCGGTCCCTAACCAGATGGACTGATTGGATTTAACACATACTCCTCTATGTCATGTTTGGTTGTAAGGGAAATAATGGACAAGAGGTGGAAACAAATCATACACTCCCAAGTGCAAACCATCCAATGACGACCACGACTCAGTCACAAGGGAACGATAAGAGAGAGAGAGAGCGAAATATTCGCATTTTTTCGTGGCAATAGGTTTGAATTAACAACTTAACTGAGATGTTTTTTGCGTGACAAAAGATTGAGACGTCAAAATCTGCAAGGTATAAAAGAAAAGCTGGGATCATGAATATGGTGTCTGGCAACGAGAGCTGATAATACCGCATTTATCGGTCGCCGCTCCCAAACGGGGGAGTTACTCTCACAGCTAGAAGTCAGACATGTGCATAATAAGTAGCGAATGTATTCTCTGTAAGGATGCTTTGAGTTTTATTTAAGCTGAAAATTGTAAAACGCAATTGGCGTATCTTAACCAACTAACCACAACAAGGGTAAATTTCTTTTTTTCTTTCTATGAATAGCCCGGAATATCATAGTAGAAGATGAAGAAACTTGATCTAAACTGAGTCGCTGCCATACAACTGAGCCTAAAAATAACCTAACTTAAATCGCTTCCTTAAAACTGAGCCTAAACATAACCTCAACTGAGTCGCTTCCATAAAACTGAGCGTAAACATAACCTAAACTGAGTCACTGCCATACAACTGAGCCTAAACATAACCTAAACTGAGTCGCTGCCATACAACTGAGCCTAAACATAACCTAAACTGAGTCGCTGCCATACAACTGAGCCTAAACATAACCTAAACTGAGTCGCTGCCATACAACTGAGCCTAAACATAACCTAACTTTAATCGCTTCCTTAAAACTGAGCCTAAACATAACCTAAAATGAATCGCTTCCATAAAACTGAGCCTAAACACAGCCTAAACTGAATCGCTTCCATAAATCTGAGCCTAAACAAAACCTAAACTGAATCGCTTCCATAAAACTGAGCCTAAACCTAACCTTAACTGAATCGGTTCTATAAATATCAGGCTAAACATAACCTAAACTGAATCGCTTCCATAAAAATGAGCCTAAACCTAACCTTAACTGAATCGCTTCTATAAATATTAGGCTAAACATAACCTAAACTGAGTCGCTTCCATAAAACTGAGCCTAAACATAACCTAAACTGAATCGCGTTAAGACGTCATGGTAAGGCCCCTGGTGAATTATTATTGTGTAAATATATATTGTGACTTGTTATTAAAGTAGTAACACTACTATAATAAAAATAATAAATTGAAATATATGTCGTCATGCATGCATGAGTGGCGCCGCCTGGTGAGCGACGATACGGAAGCTCACATTGTCATGTGCCATCATACGTTTCAGCAGCCGCAACCCGACCTTTATTACTATTTTAAACATGACAAACGCATCAAATTGATACTGTTAATATAAAATGATGATGCCCTGCGGAATGCATTAAAATGTTTTTCGATGTCCCCAATAACTTCGCCATTTAAAAACTTTGCATGACATCCGAGACTTTGTTCTTTATGGTCTCAGTTTTCTGCGGATCGCGCACTTACAAAGCAAGTTCAAGTCAAGATCCCACAGGGTTTTCCCTAAGGGCAGGTCTTCACGACACAAACTTTTGTCTTAGCGATTTTGTTTACGTGTGTACCACTTGGTAGCTGTGTAAAAATGCTGTATAAAGGAATGTCTCTCCAAGCGAGGATTAGTTGTGATAACATTCTTTTCATCCTGTTTTTGAGTAGTATTTCTAACTTGTATTTATGCTGTGGCAAACAAATTTTGACTTATTAATGACTAGGGTTGCCATGTGTCAGAATTTCTCCGGACATGTACGGAGAAATCCTGGCATGTAGCAAAGTGTTTCTGATTACTATGTCTCACTTTTATTTATTCTGTGCCAAACTAATTTGAACTTATTGATGGTTGCATGTCGGGTTTTTTTGAACATGTCAGGATTTTTTGCCCTTTGTCCGGAATGCGGGGGGACTTTTCAAGTGTCAGGCTACTTAGCAGTATTACGCGGTAAAGTGTCCGCAGCACCAGGAAATGTCCGGACTTTTAGCGCGATGTCCGGATTTTTATCAAGTCATTTCATTCATTCATATGGCAACCTTATTGACGACAGGCCACACTGACTTAAAGTCTGTTAGCTGCGAATTGCGATGTGGCGCTGCACTGGAAGGTACCGTATTTGCTCATCAGCCGACACCACTCAAGCTTGGGTCTCGTGTCTATACGAAAGAATTATCGAAGTGACGTTTGAAATGTTTCCGCCACTAGCGCCCCTTGCGGCGAAATGACTTGCGTTGATTTCCATTGACAGCGGACAAAAAAGTACACTGGTAACATAAATTAATAAAAATAAGTGTCGCGAAGACATATTCGTGGCATTTTCACATTTCCACATATTTTTAATTAGCACTTCAGCACTGTTATTATAAGCGCCATGTTCAAGGTGTGTAACTCACTCGTCTTAAATAGTAATTATAATGTATGTAAATGACCATATTAGTTTAAAATCGTATAATATCTAATTGTATCGTGTGTACCCGCCTTTGTTCTCGGCGGGTATGCCAACTTGACATAAAGGTGTTCGAGGCAATGGCTCGCATTCAAAAATAAAAGCCAAGCTGCCTTTGACTTGACGTAAGATTTTGCACTAGATTTCAGTTTCTAGGAGGTAAGAAATGAATAAAACAAAAGAGTATGGAGAAATTGTACAAATATCTTTGTAGCGTTAATAGTCTTACCCATGTTAAACGTATAGCACGGAGATACACACGTGTTATAGGGAGATCCAATAGTAGTTTATGCAACAGTGATATAATAATAGACCCGAGAGTTTTAAGAATCAATTATGTTGTTGCATACGCTAGTTTTTCTACGACAGCTAAAATAGCGTAAAAAGCGTGGCATAATAGGGAAGATGTGCCTACTATAGAAAAAAAAACAAAAACAGTGCCCATATATTGTATGAAAATTCATAGGGAGCAGTGTTCTTATAGAATACCATACAACGTTATAATGTAAACTTTTTTAATATCGCTGTCAGTCATCTAATTGACAGATAGAAGTGCTGGAGTATAAAACATAAGTAACATTTTGGAGCCATCAAGAAAGCAGCAGCACCAAGAAGGGTTGGTGATGCGAGGACACAAAACTTGAAATATTTTTGAATAAACAGGTTAAAATATGTTTTCAACGTAGCGTGTAACCAGCGTGCTCGCTGGTGAGCCAGACGAATGACGCGAGGGGCGCGGGTAGCGGAAAGTACGTCACGTGTTACGACCGCGCGCTTATTTAAAACGACGATGTTAGGGCATGTGACCCTTTGGGCACGGTGCCCGCTTTAGGCCACCTTCCCCTATAGGGGTTGTGAGTTCATGTTCGGGGTGAATGACTAGTTATTAGTAATAAATGTGTAATAAATATGTAATAGTTGTTTACGTAATAAATGTATTTTTATAAGTGCCTTCAGCATGTCACGATAACGTTTACTAAATAGTATCTTAAAAGTAATTTACCTTTTCAACCGACTGCCGAAAAAAAGAAGCGTTGTTTGAAAGTTTGAAGCGTTTTTTTGGTTTGTGATGCTCACCTGTTTTATCTGGAACAAGAAAAATGTCACGTTAAAATATTTTTTTTTGTTAAACCCTGTTTGTAGTTAAAACTGTTTACCAATGTGTAGGTATGTTAATGTAATTGCTGAAAATAGTCATAACCTAAATATTTTACTGTTATAAGGTACTATTTATTAATGTTATATACAAAATTTCATGTTACTGTTATAAGTTTGTTTAAATAAATTTGCAAGGTTTGATTACATCGTTACTTAAAGTATTTTACTAACTTATAAGCAGGGAGCGGAAGTTCGGATTACCTATACGCTCACCCAGTATGGAATCGGCTTCTTAAAATTATTATTTAAATGTGTACTTAAGTTCGGGGCTACCAGAATTATATCTATAATCCTTTGCACATTCTTAAAGAATGACTCACACTAGGATGGGACGAGACGGGATGGGATGGGATGGGACGAGAGGGGACAGGACGGGGCGGGACGGGACAATCTGTCAATTTCTATAGACTGAATCACGTAATAGCTCGGAACCCTCGGATGTCACGTGGCGTTTTCTATAGAAACTGACAGATCGTCCCGTACCGCCCCGTCCCGTCCCGTTCTTGTGTGAGTCATCCTTAATACCGATAGGAATACAATACTTTGAGAGCCTTTTTTGGGCGGATTTGGTAGGTAGGAAGAGTTCCTTATTCTCTTCAAGATAGACCCAATTTCCCAGTATGTCCCACATTTTTTTCCACTGAGTTACGAAATCGTATGGGATTTTCGTAACTCAGTGGGAAAATTAGTACAAAAATTTTGTCGCACATTGAGATTTCATATGTATCTAACGTAGAATAAGGAACTCTACCTACCCACCAAATTTCATACAAATCCGACGCGAAAAAAAAACGACAACAAAATAAAAATATGCCCTTTTACAAAATATATTATAGAGAACCAATAAATCGGAACTAAAACAAAAGAAATCAACAAGATATGATCGGAACGGAACAACCTACATACAGTTTATTATTAGGAGTTTCAAACTCGTATGTTTGCATGGTTTACTATGAGAAACTCATTCAAATGTCACTCTCGCAAGTATCACACCCTTAGAGGATAGACAACTGGAGACGCCTATTGTTTTCTACACCGTGTATTTTTATTTCCGTTATCTTTAGGGGAGATTCTTCAGGTTAACTCGACTTTATTTATCTAAGGCCCACTTGTACTCAGAGTTAGCCGCTGTCAAATTCCATACAAAAAAACGCTTAACTCTGGGTGATGCAAGTGGCGGTAAGAAACTAGTGTCTTTACTATTGCAGTTTTTGAGATATTCAATAAATAGGTACATTTATTAGCCGAACCAGTGTAAAAGTATACAAAAACTAAGTTGTGTTTTGGCATGTGTTGTATTGACTAAAGTTAAATAAATAAATAAATAAATAAATAGTATGGGACAATCTTACACAAAGTTAAGTTAAGCTTTGACATACTCTACACTTGCTTTTGTGAAACTCGAAAAATTTAAAAGTATTTTTTCGAATTTGTCAAAAACCGATATACCTACTAGGTAACTTGTATTAACGTACCTACAAAGCAACGTATCGAATTTAACTGAAATAAAAAGAAAACTGAATACAGAATATTCTACCAAAGCGGCAATGTTTGTCCATTCGTACGTTACGTACAATTGTGCAAGCAGAGGGGCATTGAAAGGCGCCTCCATTTTTTCGATGCTCTAAGATCACAGCGACATAAATACTAGGTTGCGGTGAACCTCAGTGACAACGTAATTCTATATCCGGAAGAAACCAGTGACATCCGCTTAAAATCTCTTCTGCACAATATGGGCCTGTTGCGATGCACTCTAGAAAACAATTAATGTCTTCATACTAAATATATATAGCTGAAATACTAAACATATTGGCGACTGTTATACTAACTTTTAGTATTTGTAAATATGTATCTGTTATGTTATCTAAGTACCTACGTAAACAATATACTTAGCAAGTATTTAATCGGACATTTTAAAGGGCAGTAAGCGTGATCATTAAATCAAATGTGAAAATAGTAGTTTATTTATTTATTTATTTATTTAACCTTTATTGCACAATACAAGAAAGTACAAATGGCGGACTTAATGCCTTAAGGCATTCTCTACCAGTCAACCATTGGGTCAAACAGAAACTTACAAAATTGGTGCGGAAGAGTAAAACAGAGAGATAAAATGTCACATTCTGGAATAAATACAGCTAATTATTAATATACATACACAAATACATATACATATGTACATACATATTATATTCACATAATAAAATACATATTGTTGTACCCATGCATAACCGTTATACAGATTATGAACGTTGAACTAAATTAGAAAGGTGTTTTCGTAACTGACGTTTGAAGGAAAATTTGCTCTGTGCTTGTCTTATTGATAGAGGGAGATCATTCCAAAGACGAATTGCCTGAAGAGCGAATGAGTTCGTCATGAAACCGGTGCGGTATAGGGGAAAGGTGAGTTGAAGACTCCGCGAGGTACGAAGCTCGCAACCCGGACGCGGAGTAACTAATTGAAATTTGGCTTTAAGATAATCTGGTGCAGCTGAATCAAAGAGGATGGTATAAAGAGAGCAAAGAATTCTGGAGTCCCTGCGCTCACGGATCGGGAGCCAATTTAATTTACGGCGAAAAGCCGACACGTGATCAAATTTACGGAGCCCGTAAATAAATCGGATGCAGTTATTTAGCAGTCGATCTAACTTATTTAGCAATTCCTGGTTAATATTTGAATAGCACACGTCGCCATAATCTATAACAGGAAATACCAACGATTGAATAAGGAGAGTTTTCGTGCTGATCGGGAGGAAGTGCTTAAGCCGGTAGAAAGAACGTAGCATGTTGGTGACCCTACGACATATGTCAGACACCTGAGGGACCCAGGTTAGACCACTGTCGATTATTAGACCCAGATTACGCACTTCCGGAGCGAAAGGGACCATGATATCCTCATACATTAACGGCGTCAGGCGTGGTATGTTCACTAAGGATAGCAGTCGAGAACTTCCAAGTATGATTGCTTGACACTTGTTCGGATTGACGTTAATGCCGAAGTTACGGGACCAGGCAGAGATTTTAGCCAAGTCAGAATTAAGTCTACCCACAGCCAGCTCCAACCCGCCCAAGTCAGCTTGTGTATAAATTTGCAGGTCATCGGCGTATAGATGGTGAGAACATTTAATATAAGGAGTGATATGGTTAATAAAAACGGAAAAAAGAAGTGGAGACAGAATGCCGCCCTGAGGAACGCCAGAAGTTAGTTCGCACCAGTCGGAGATACCATTGTCTACACGGACAGCCTGACGACGATCCCGAAGATAAGAGGAGAACCACTCTGCCGCTGTTGATGAAATGTTTAGGTGCTTTAATGTGGCAAGAAGCAAATCATGATTGACCGCATTAAACGCATTAGAGAAGTCAATCAAAACCAGCACGGTTAATTGAGACGACTCCATGCCTAACCTCACATCCTCAATAACTTTCAGCAAAGCAGTAGTCGTGCTGTGGCCAGCACGAAAGCCGGACTGGAAAGGTGAAAGAAGCTGGTTATTGAATATGTGAGCAGACAATCTCTTATGAACTATGGCTTCTAAAACTTTGGACAAAAAAGGTAGTATAGAAATAGGGCGGTAATCTTTCATCGCACTGGGATTAGCCGTCTTTGGTAAGGGAATTACATACGCACTTCTCCACAACGTTGGGAAGCAGCCAGAGGACAACGATAGGTTGACAATATAAGCGACAACAGGTACAATGCTTTCTAAAATAGTAACAGTCATTATTCGGCTTATATTGTCAAGACCAACTGCATTAGACTTAATGGATAATATAACCTTACTTATCTCATCAACAGTGGCAGGGGTGAAAGTGAAAGTTGTTTTAGAGTAGCTGGGCAGAGCATTGATACGGGATATACATTGGTCTTTTACGAGGGGATCTAAACTGGAAGATTTGGCAAAATGAGAGTTGAGATCGTCCATGGAGAAGGAAGAAAGAGAAGAAGAGTTGACCTTGTTCATTGGTTTCCCAATGCCCAACGTTTTTAAAAATTTCCATGTTTCCGCCGCAGAGGAGGAAACAATGTTCTCATAAACAAATTTGCGCTTAGCTGCCCTCACCATTTGGTTGCACCTGTTTCTGGCTACTTTGAATAACGCCCAGTTCTCTTCACAACGGT